>VZTX01006400.1:50570-87733 GCA_013400915.1 Pardalotus punctatus | reverse complement strand
AAAAAAGCCCCAGCCCTGGGAGTAGCTGTCACCTCGCGCATTAAACTAGAGAACTAGCTAATCAAATAAAACTGGCTCATTGTCTGAAACTCTATCCCAGCGCAAAATGCGGCTGTGAATGTAATTAACCATCTGTCTGGCGGGCGGCGGAGCGCCGGGTCCGTGCGGTCGGCACCCGGGCGCTGCCATCCCCGAGCCCCGGGATGTGCCCGGTGTGTGTGTGCGAGGAGGATGCTGGAGCGAGGGGGGGGATGAAATCCTCGCCTCCGAGACGAGCGAGCGATGCGCTGGGTGATGTATGAACCCAAACAAGCCGTGAGGGGCCGGCGATGAACGCCAAGGCGATCGGTTTGCTGCGGGTGATGCTCCGCCGTGTTCCGCCTGCCGCTGGGCACCCGCGCAGGATGGGTGCGTATTTGGGGGAATCGCGGCCGGGAGCCGTGGGTGGATGCGTGAGGCCGGAGGGAGCGGTGCGCCTGTGCGAGCCGAGGCCTCAATGAGCCTCTTGCGGGAAAACAAAACGGCTCCGCGGTCCTTAAATCCTCCCGGAGGTTTTCCCCCGTTTCCGCCCGGCGCTTTGCTCGTCCCCCCTGCCCCGCGCCGGCCCCGAAACCTCTGTGCAGCCATCAACATCCTGGTACTCGGCTGAGCCGCGCCGGAGGTACCTGCTGGCATCGCTGGAGCGGCGTGGTACTGCGGTAACACCGAGCCCACGGCACACGCTGCTGCCAGCGGGGCTCTCTGTGCCTCTACACACGCTCCTGCCTCTTGCTTTTCTGTTTTTGATTTTTTTTGGTGTGTGTGTGGTTTAGTAAGGGAATAATACAGAGGCTAAAAAAATAGCGGCGGCGCTCAAGCAGGTAGGATGCAATTTAAAGTCACTCCAGCTAATACCCCATGCAAGACTGCATTTGTTAAGGTATGTGAGCTGTGCAGAAGGCAGCAGTCTTTAGTGAATCACTTTTGAAAAACAAATACTTGACAAAAGAACCAGACCTGCTAAATGGATAACAATTATGTAAGCCTATAGTAGGTTTTGATGTATGTCAAGTCTGTTAAATAAATCAACCTGTTCAGTGAATAAATCTGCTCTGCACCAATGCTTTATTATAATTTTTTTAAGGAGAATAAACCTGGGTATTTAAGATGTTTTTACTGATGTGAATCTCATGGCCAAGCCCCATAGCTGCCAGTGACACAAGACAAATCCGTGGGGAGGGTGGGGTGCAGGAGGACAGGGAAGGAGGGGGCAGGCCAAGCAATAAGGTGGATATTAAAATACACAAAGATGTGCATAAGGATTCCTAGTGATAAAATTCTCACTGATCCATGTCTTGATGGAGTATTTGCTTTGCAGTGGCAATGGCCCATACAAAGCTACATTGATTTAGCTTGCTCTGTTCATGATGGCAGTTCTGGTGAATAATTATTTTCCCAAAAGCTCTAACCAAGGGAAGAAAGAGAGTCCCTGCTTGGCCTACACAGTAGTACAGTATCTTTGAAAGCGTGTATCCGGCTGCAAATAAAGAGAGCCAGTTCAAGTGTTACTACACTCAGCAGGAATAAAAGGGAGGCAGAAAAGGGGAGCACCCGGCTGCCTTCCCCGTGTGCCTCATCCCCCTTTCCCTCTGCTCCTCGCCCTCCCTCAGCTTTGGGGGCGGGCAGGGGGGACTTTTGTGGGTTTGTTTTTCCTTTTTTTGTGTTTGCTGTTGCCTTTTGGAGGCTTGGCTCCGGCAGCCCACTTAAACATTGAGTTCTGAATGCTGAGGAGTCTCTTTCAGATTGAAAAAAACAGAAAAGGCTGTGGCCAGTGGGTTTTAACTTCCTTAGCTGGGACAGCGAGTACGTCTGTGTGGAGCAGTGCTTTGGTGGTGCCCTTCTCTTTTGAGATGGTGAGGCCTCGTGGATGTTTTTGTGATGGATCACGTGTGTATCTTTTTCCTGCCTCTGCAAAGAAGCATATGAAAAGACTCAAATGTGCTTGCAGGACCAGGAGGGCACAGGCCTGGGGAGAAAGTGTTCCCAGACAAAGGGGTCTGGCTCAGGTTGGATCCTGGGTGTGGGACACAACTGTTGATGTGAGGTGCATTTTTGGGACATGAAGGCTTTTCCTTTGTAACCAGGGTGACAACCCAACCGTGCTGCTTTCCCCGAGCACAGCAGTGATCTGTCCCCTTGAAGTTTATGCCCCACTGCAAACAAAAAGCAGCATTAGGAAATAATCTTTTCCTTGGGCAGAATCCAGGGAGGAGAGCCATGGATGTTCCAGGCCTTGCCCTAGTCCTCGTGTGGGGGCTGTGCAGATGCTGCTGTAGCTGGGTTTGTGTTTGGCCCTGAGAGAGGTGAGTAGTCTGACTGTTAAACAGAGGAAAATTGCTATTGCTTCTCAGTAATGACAGTTTTTGGTTTGTGAGGGTATTTAAAAATATATATATATTTTGAGAATTGGGAGCAAAATAATTGTTATATAATCCACCTGTTACGTTCAAAGTCCTGTTTTCCACCTGGGAGAGGATTGCACTTTTTTATTTTTCAGCTAGATCTTTGTGTACTTTTAGCCCTGCTTGAGTTGGCTTTATAATCATTACCTGTGTATACAGTCAGGTGCTTGATGAGCCTGATTTTGTGGAAGCTGCCAGCAGTGAGTAAATGAGCCGTGTGGCAGAAAACTGAGCAAACCATGTTTTGTTGGTGCCTTGCTCTTCCCTCTTTTCTCTGAGCTGGTCGCGCGCACCCGTGGTGTCACCTGTCACCTGTGCGGGGGTCTGGGCAGTTCTAGCACAGGGACACACCTGATCTCTTACCTCTGAGTGATGTGACAGCAATGATGGGATCTCAGCCTTTTGGGTTTTTGATTTTAGGGCTCCTGGGTGCCGTTACAACAAAACATTAAATAATTGCCGTGTGTCGTGTGTGTAGAAAGCAGTGAAGTTACAGATGCTGAAGATGATGAACTGGTTTGAGCATCCAGGCGTGGGGGTTTGCCTGAAAGATGCACGAATTGAGGATAAAACCTGTCCTGCTGGCAGTACCAAAGAGTTGGGAGCACTGCTCACGTGCCTGTGGCCACGAGGGAAAATGGGGAGCGTTTGGTAAAGCTGAGCCAGAGCGAAGTTTGTGTGAGGAGCCGTCAGGTCTGCAAATGAGTGCTGAACCCTCATCCTTAGCAAAGTCCTCCTAGGAGCAGCCAGGGGAAGTGGCTTTGGTGCAGTGGTGCTCTGGACTGTGGTGCTAGTGCTGGGTGGATTTTGTTTGCAGTCTGGGGAGTAGCAAGTAATCTGTGTAATGCTGCTTTTGTGTGCCTCTATTGCAAATTGATGTCTGGGGAATGACATGAAGCAAAGGCTCTAGACCAGCAGGTCTGTGATATTTTTGTAGCAATGTCTTTTTATTCAAAGCAGGTGTCATGGAGATCTTTCATCCCAGGATTTCTTTCATCCCTGGCGTTTGTTAGCTTGTGTTAAAACTTTAAATCTTGAGAATTTCTTCTGTACAGAAGGTGTTCCTCTTGTTGCTCTCGCATGGGCTGAGCTATGATTATGCAGTCTCCAAACAGTGACACGGATGAGGTGGATCTGTGTCTGCATTGCTACGTCAGCCCTGTGAATAATCCAGCGATGTGGCCCAGTGCCCTCCAGTCACAGGCAGGGGCTGTGCCAGCTGAGTTGGAGGAGCTGCACTGAGATCTGGGAGTGGGCAGTGATGGGGATCAGTCCCTGGGCAGAGTTTTCTTCTGACCCTTAAGTATTCAGGAGGTGATTTATGCCCAGCAGTCTGAGCTTCTCTTTGCAGCCTTGTTTGTCTTTAAAAAAGCTTTTGACTATGAGATGCCTGATTTGCATAATTTATCCAAGCTCATCTTGATAGTCTCCCATGATGGAAAATTCTGCTGGCTAATTGTTGGCTTTCACCGATCTTCTGTGTTTATGTTTTGTGCTGTATCTTCAGAATCTGGGTGGATGTGTCACTAAAAGTTTCTGATCCCCTTGTCTTGATTTACTGGTGTTGCCCTGTGGGGAGGTGGAACCACAGTCTGCTGGACCAACAGCATTGCTTCTGCTTGGACCCTAGCTAATTAATTTACCCCACCAGTTTTAACACCTTTCTGAATTGTCATAATCATGGCTGTGATCTCTGTCTTTGCCAGTAGCTGTTGTTTTCCTTAGGCATTAGACCAGAGTGCCTCTGTCTTAAGAGGGAGCTTAAGGTGTGACTTCTGATGTCACCTTGGTGCTGTTGCAGTGCCAGTCTCCAGTGTGTCACTGAGGCTGGCAGGAGCAGCAGAGGGTGGAGGCCTGGCCTTGACACCGGTTTAGGGGTTTTTTGCCAATTTGTCATCTTTCTCCCCTTGCTCCTGTGCGGTTTCTGTAGTGCAGAAGGGCTCCTTGTATTGGGTTTGCTGGTGCATGGTGTGAAGGTCCCTGCCTGCTTTGTGGTGTTCCCTGCTGGTGTTTCACACTGTTCCACTGAGGCCCTTGGAGAGAGGTCTGTCAGGATTTGTGAAATAAAGCCAAACAGCTGAGCCATTTTCTACCCCTGCTCTCCCCCAGAGTAAGGAGCTCCTCACCTGCTAAAACCCAGCATTGTCACTGCCCTTCTCCTGATGTGCTGAAACTGGAGAGAAGGTGGCTGATGCTGTGAGACTGGTACATTTTAGAGGGTATTTTGACACTCAGGTGGAGTTCATCAGGAAAATCAGCCCTTGTGGATCTTGCAGCACATGGCCACGCACCCAGGAGTGCCAGGACATGGCTCGGTGAGTGCAGGGTGCTCGGAGCTCTCCTGGGGAACTGCCTGGTTGTTCCATTCCCAGCGGGAGACCTGGGCCCTTGGCAGGGCTGGTGCACAAACTCCCAACTCCTTCCCAGTTCCATTCCAGGTGAGGTCTCTGCCATGCTCTGCAGCTGCTTTTGGAGCTGTGTCCTTGTTAAAAAAATCAGGTTCCTTTCCCTGAAAAAAAAAAAAAAATCCTTTTTGGGAGGATTTAAATTGTGAGTTACAGCACAGAGGAACCAAACATAGGAAAGACAAATTCTGTGCGTGAATTTTGTTTCCTGTACAGTGTCCCAATGAATGAGTTGAGTCTTTGATGGAGGAGAGAAGCTGAAGCCTTATGAAGGGCCTGTTTATTGGCATTAATTATTTTTTATTAGTTACAGCATCCGTAGTCCGTTGGCAGTAGAAGAGCCCAAAGTAAGAATATTAATTCTTCAGAAGTTTTTCAAAGCTTGCATTTTTCATAAGAAGCTTGTGAAGCCTCAAATCTAAAGCTTCCAAAGCCTTTTTTTTTTTTTTATTCTTCAGAAGTGCCACTGAAGCTCTTTTAAAAAATTTTTCGTATTTTAGCTGAAACTATGAGTTTTACCCATGAAAAAAAAAGAAAAAGTTCTTTCCCATCCACTGCATTGGCCCCAATTTTCAGGTCTCTTGCTGGGTCAGCTAAACCCTCTGCAAGCATCAGCTGTGCTCTGTGGAGCAGGTGTGGCCCCTTTGCTTCTGATTTCCTGTCCTTTTCCCCCTCTGGTTTGGGTTTTACTCCGTGGCTGAAGCACAGGTCCACGTGAAAGGTGGGTTTGTTTGTGACTGGCCAGTCAGGACAATACTTGACCTTCACAGTTGTTGAATAACTTGAGAGAAATACTGAACTGCTTCATGGGAACGAGGGGCTGGCTGGGAATTTAACCAGTGCACGGTGAATCTGCTGTCTGTTTGGCCAGCAAGCTGCATTTTTTTCTGGTAGCCTTGCAAGGTCATGTTTTAATACTCTGAATATGAATTTAAGGGTCATGCTGGTATTTCAGTGGTAATACAGATGGATGCTGGGTCTTATTTCATATTGCTCCAGGGAATGGAGCAATTAGTAATCTTGGCTCTCTCTGAACCTCAAGGGGAAAAATGAAAATTGCCTTTTTCAGGGTGGCCACTGTTCTCATTTGCCTGCAGAAAACTGTTGGGGAGTGGGATGATTTTATCTACAAAAAGTTGTGATGTGGGGTTTTTTGTGTAATGTTTTTTGCTAACATTAGGTAGGCAGGTTAACTGCATCGATAGCTCCGCCTTTGCTGTGAGGAGATGGGTAGGATTTTTGGGAAGATGGATAGGATTTTTGGGAAGATGAGTAGAATTTCTGGGAAGATGGGTAGAATTTTTGAGAAGATGGGTAGAATTTTTGGGAAGATGGGTAGATTTTTTGGGCAGGTCAGAAGGGAAAGTGCTGCTGACCGTGATTTTTCAGCTCGTATTAAAGCAAACAAGCAAACCCCTCTCTCCCTGGCACCACTGGCTCTGTAGGGAGCAGCACACAATAATTTCCCATGGTTTATGTCTTCCTCTGAGAAAATCTACTATACCAAAATCACCTGTCCGTGCAGTGACTTGTGTCAGATTCTGTGTGTGTGTGAGGTAGATTCATTCTGAAGTCCATGGAGCATTCCTTGCCAGCTTGTGCAGGAATTCAGTGGATTATGACACAAGCAGCATGGCTAATGTATAACAGTGGAGTTTAGACCGTTTCTAGCCCACGGTGCCCATGAGTTGATGTGAAGCAGAGGAGCCACGTGGTGTTAGCCCAGCCAGGCATGGCAAATGTGGAGGAACCCGTCAGCTGAAACCTCCTGCAGAACAAATAATTTCTCCTAACCCGGTAACCTTCACTTATTTAATTGTCTTTATTTGTCTAGTTAGCCTATCATTGGATGGAGAGAGTTTGTACTGCAGGAAAAAGAGTTTTGTTTATTGTGTCTGGTTTTTTTTTGTTGATTTGTGCTCATTCCTTGCCTGCTGCTTGCTGGGTTTGAACGGTGCTTCATCAGCAGTTAAAAATGCCTTTTTTTTTTTTTTGGGGGGGAGGTGAATGAGAGGCTGAGCAGTTCACTGTGTTTCCAAGCAGTCTCTGGTTTGAAAGAGTGAATTTTTGATTGGCTTGACCGCTCAGCATCACAATTTATGGCTGTTTTAGGCAGCACAAAGTTCAGGCTTTACCTTCAGGTTATAGTTTATGTCCCTATACAGTGTTGAGCCAAGAACCACGTGCTACTTACAGTTCTTCCTTCTGCAGCAAAGGGTGTTTAAAATCTGGTGCTTAATGATCAACAGGGTCTAGTGCTGATTTCACCCTTTGGAAGCATTTTTGGTTTTCGGGAATGATGGGCATTGGCTGTGATGCAGAGCTGCAGCTGGAATTAGTTGGTGACTTATGTGTTGGCTCTTAAATGCTTGCTTTTATGTGGAATTACTGGTTCTGATTGCTGCTGGATGGAATTACGGGTTCCATTAAGCAAACTGTGGTATCTCAGGTTCTCTCTGCTTTTTTCCTCTACAAACGACGTCCTCCCTTCCTCCTTTGTTTATGGTGTTCACCTCTGTGCACAGCCTGGGTTCCTCACTGGGACCAGTTCAAGACTTCCTAGGGGCTGGTTCAGAGTGTGGAAGCATCTTGGGTTAACTTTTCAGCCACAGCCGGTGGTGTGGAGGGGATTTTCTGTGCAATGAGTGCCTTGAGACTCAGAACAAAACAGCCCCAACCCTCCCAGTGCCAAAAAGAGCCAAGAGTAGGAATGGAGGTGGCTCCTAGGAAAGGATTGCTGCTGTGACATTTCAGTGAAAGGGAGGGGGAGAAGAGGAAAATGCTGTTTAAATTGTATTTTGAAGCTTTTTTGCCCAGTGTGGTACAAAAAAAATCTTCATCTGCATTGTGATCCGTGAGTTTTTGCGTGGTGGAGACCAGATATTGTGTCAGAAATGCTTCATGGCTGTCTTGTGCCTTAAACCTCATGTGAAAGCAGAAGGGTGATGTCCCCCATTGCAACGTGCAGTAAACACAAAATATGAAATCTGCAGCTGACAATATCACTTAGGAGTTCTCGCCCTGCATTCCTGTGCTGATGTCAAAACAAAAGGGAGTTTAAGGGAATTACTATATTTACATAATATCTATAAAATATGTTGTATCTATATAATACATAATTATATTTAAGGGTATTATATTTAAGGGTATTATATTATATTCTGTTACTCAGACCTGGGCATTTGGTGAAGGGGCTGTGTTAAATCACACTCATGCTTGCAAGGGGCAGTAAATGCAGGGTCAGGTTGAAAACTTGATGTGTAGCTCAGAGTTTAATCAATATTTTTGTCCTTCTGTTAATACTTTCATCCCACTCCATGCATTTATGGGTACAGCCATACCCTGTGGTGGTGGCTGCTAAACTTGTTATCTGTGGCTGCTTGAATAATTTCTTTTTGGGGCAATATAAGGCTGCTTAAATATAAATAATATGAGGGGAAGGGTGGGAATGAGCATTTCCAGGTCTGATGGTGGCTCTGCAGGGTCCTCTTCGGAGCCCCCAAATGCTTTACACTCTGCTCTGTCCTTGAACAACTTCTGTGCATTACATGGTAATGGCAGTCAGAATAATTTGTTTGATGTTATTTATTCAAATCTGGAAAGGATGGTTGTGCAAAGACCAAAGAAAAATGGTTTTAGTCTGACAAATGGCAAGGGTTTTTGTTTTGTTTTTAAAGCCCAAACAAACCCTTTGGGATCCTTGGCTGGGTATATAATAGCATGAAATACACCATTCCTTTCATTCTGCTCCCTAAAAATCTAATTTTTTATGCATTTAAAGTGGGAGTTGAGGCAAAAACAGAGTTTAGCTCTGTTGACCTATATTTATGAAAAGAGAAGGCTCGCTAAGTGTTGCAAGAAAAGAATGTATAGTGCTGTTGGTATACTCTGGCAAAATGTACATGCATAATAAAACCACTTTTGGGAGTCTTGATCTTCTTACTGAATGTTTAAGCCCTTTCCAGCCAGATTCAATCCATTTTTGCAGTTCATGGCATGTATATTCAGCCTTCCATTAATAGCCATGAGGCATCAGTGAAGAAGGGCAGCAAAACAGGGAGTTTAGAATAAGCAGGGGAGAGTGGTAGTGCTGAAACCCTGCCTGATCTCGACGTTTAAAGATGAACTTTTAAACTTTTTTTCCCTTTTTTTTTCTTTTTGTTGTTTTATTTTTTCATTCAGCCCACTCTCTGGAAAGTGCAGTTTAATGGTTATCATGCTGCTTATTGCATAACTGTGGCACAGATGTTATTTTTTTGTAATGTTGCCTGACATATTTAAAAGGGAAAGAGAGGAAGGGAATTTATACCCTTTGGAGATGAATATGTGAAGCCTATTAGTCTTAAAAAAGTGTGAAGAGCTAGTTAGAGCTGAAGCTGGCACATCTCTGAAAGGCTGATCTGCGGAGTGGAGCTCTTCAGATAAAGAATGAACGTGTTTTATCTTCTGGAGTTTGTTGTGTGTGTTACCAGCCAGCCTAAAATCCAAACTTGGTGGGGTACTTAATGTTTAGGCACATGATTAAATATTTTATGAAACTGAGACCAAATCCAAATGCATATTTAATAAAACGCTCTCCAGAATTAAGTTTTACAGGATAATCAGTGGTGGTGCTTGGAGTTAAAGGATGTGAAGATGAAATACATCACTCAGCATGGGTAGTACTGAATGTTTAAGTGTTTATTTCACTGCAGCTGCAAACAACACCTTTAAAGTTGGTTTCTTGTGAAGGTTTGACTGAGAAAATGCACTTAGAAGTACAGTTTCAGCAGAAGGAAAAAATTGCATTCAGGCCTAGCGTTTCCTGGTGGAATAGACATGAGAACATGAAATCATCTCCTTTTGGCATTTCTAACAACATTAGAAGGTTTAAAATAGTAGAAATGCAGATAAGTAGAGTGAAACTGGTAGATGCTGTATTTCTGTTTATTCACGTGTAATGACAGAATGCCTGGTGTTTCAGATCAGCACGGCATGCCCTGACTCACAGAGTATTTGTTTTATAAACAGGGTAAGGCTGCAGAGCCCGGCTCTCCCTGCTCTACCGAGGGGCAGAGCAGCTCCCAGGGAAGTGAATGACCGGCTACCAGTGCACTTGGGACCTGGACCCAGGAATCTTGGCTTCCCAGCCCCTGTTGGTGCCTGTGGGCTGGGCAGTGGGATAATTGGGATGAATTGATAAGGGGAAGAGAGAAAAGGGAGAAATGACACCCACTGTCACAGAGCATCTTTTTGAAGTTGTGGAGTAAAGATAATAATTCAAGTGATTCTTCCAAAAGAACTTGCAGGAAAAAAAGACCAGGTGAAGAGTTATAAAAACAAACAGAAGGAAACCTGAGAGTGCTTTTGACTTGTTTCTGCCTAGGGCAAGGTATTTTGGGTTGATTTTTATTTTGCTATTGTTCTGCCCTTCGCCCCTCCCCCTTGCTGCATTACCTACTATAGGAAATAACAAATTAGGCAAAATAAATCCTGAATTACAGTCGGAGGCAGCGGGAGCTGCTGTGAGGGTAGAATTGCAGAGGCTCAGCTGTAAATTTTCTGGCTCTCCTTGGACTGGGATTTTCTTCACCAAGGAACAGGTGGGCTGTGAGTCCATTCCTCAGCTCTGGTGGTGCTGGGTGGGACAGGAGATGTCTCACCTGCATCCCTTGCTCCATCAGAGGCCAGGCTTCCTCACCTGGCAGGTGGGCACAGCTCCAGGGGCTGGGAATTTTCTCCCTTTCCAGTCCAGTGACGCCCATGCAGTGTTTAGTGTGTGGTGCTCTGAAAACATCCTCTCCTGGCTAAGCAGGGAAAGGATGGAAAATACTAGGCTAAAATAGAAGGTTCGTGCTGATGCAAGCTGTGTTTACTTTTGAAAATTCAGTTTATTAAACTCAAGGCTGCAGAACTCCAGGGATCAGTGATGCTGTCTGAACATCACCTTCCGCACCGCACAAGCAATTTTTCAAAATTACTTTTTTAATTAAAAGTTGTATCGGTTTAATGCAAGTTAAAGGAAAGTTCACAGGCTTAGTGTTGTCTGAAACATGCTGCAGATTTGGGAAAAAACCTTTTTCCTGCCTTTTAACAGTTTATCCAAAATAGTGAATATGCATGGGAAGAGAGGGAAATCTCCTCCTGGCCTCAGCCTCTGAGGGATTGCAGGGTGAAGGTATTTATTGATTATCAGTCCAGCTCCGCTTCCATTACCTTCGGAAGGAGCTGCACAGCAGCCGAGTTGGAATATGAACATAAGGAAAACAAGGAGGACTCGAGGTACAGCAGAGGAAAGTCAATACAGAGCTTATTTAAATGTCAGCTGCCTGGAAGAGCTGTGCTCAAAAGCTGCGAGGAGAGATTAGGTCTGGGACACGATGCTGGAGTGTGGAAGGGAGGGAGGGAGGGAGCTGAGCAAGGCTGGTGCTGTGGACAACGCCTGCAGAAGGAATATGTTAAGGAGGGAGAAGAAACTGCTGACTGGAAATTGCATCTGACAATTAGTTCTGAGCAGCTAATTGGAGAAGTTCCGTGGCTCTTGGACAGGGGAAGGCTGTGGTGGTAGGTGGTGGGCGATCTGATCCATGTTAACAGTGTTATTCATCAGCACGGCTGACAGGGATAAGTGACACCCATTGCAAATCTGTTTACTACCTCTCTATAATGTGTTTAGTGTCTGAGTGTATGTGCAGGGTAGAGAGTCTACAGAGACTCTTCCAGAGAAATCCCTGGAATTTTAGAGAACCATAGAATATCCTGTGTTGGAAGGAACCCACAAGGATCATCGAGTCCAACTCCCAGCCCTTTGAATCATTTTAAATCACATTGACTTTATTTACCCGATAGGTCAGAGTTGTAATTCTGGGGCATTTGTCAGTGTAAGTGGTTTTATATTTGGGGAAAGCTTGAGCAAAAAAATTACTGGTTTGTAGATGAATAACCTGATTCTGAATTTCTTGGCCATTTTTATTTTGGAAAGTTAGCCTGTTGTAATAAGTAGTTTCATTACAGGTGTGCCTGAAATAAAATTAGGTTGAGCACTCTCATGCAGGAAACATTATTGGAGTCAGCCTTCAAAATGTTGCTCTTGGGGACATGGTTTACTGGTGGACTTGTCAGTGCTGGGTTAATGGTTGGACTTGATGATCTTGGGGGTCTTTTCCAACCTAAATGATTCTACAAAGTCCTCAGCATTTTAGGCAGGACTGGGGGTGAGAAGAACAGGGTGCACCCCGCTGTGCTGTAGCTCACTGCA
Source organism: Pardalotus punctatus (assembly GCA_013400915.1). Classification (NCBI taxonomy): domain Eukaryota; kingdom Metazoa; phylum Chordata; class Aves; order Passeriformes; family Pardalotidae; genus Pardalotus; species Pardalotus punctatus. The sequence continues at coordinate 75,650 of VZTX01006400.1, read as the reverse complement.
TCCCAGCCAAGCTTTGCTTTATTTTGTCAGCCTCCTGCTTGATTGTGAGTGGAGCTCAGTGTTTTTGTCTCTAGGGAAGTGAGTGCCTTATGTGTGTGATGGCCAGGAGGACTCGAGGGCTTTCTCACCAAGCCTGGGCTGGGCAGTGCTGCTTCCTCAGCATGGCCAAAATTTCTGTCTTAGCCCACTCTGTTAAAAACCTGCGTGGAGTAACAAGTGCTTGCTCAGGCCAGAGGGGCTGTGAAATGGGAGAAAAGAGCAAACCGAGCTCTGATTTGGGTGTGAGGGGTGTTTCTTTTCCTTTGCCATCTACATAAACACATAGCAACACGTGTTTGTTGTTCTTAGCAGCCATACCTTACGGTCTTGTTGTCCCACGCTGCCTGCAAATGTGCATTTAGTAAAAAACATCACAACCGTTGCACGTGATGCTCTCCTGCAGGGAGGATGGCAGAGCAAACACCGTGTGAGGAGCTCTGTTTGCATTGTGTGATGCTCTCCTGAGCAGAAGGATTCCCACCAGAAGACACTTCATGGTCCAGAAGGGCAGGTGACCGAGCTGGGCAGGGATTTGTTGAGTAGATGGGACCTGAAGCAGCGGGCTAAAGCTGCTGTCCTCCTCTCTGGCTCTGGCTTTAATTTTCCAAAATGTGTGATGGCAGTAGAACAGTGGGCAAGGGAAGTAGGTTTGCATTTCAAATACCCAGGAGGTATCACTGAGCCAATGCTGACTTTTCTCTTGGCCCTATAACAGTGGCATCATTTTTCTGTCCTGCTCGCCCCACTTTTTTAATGGGATTATTAATATGGATGTGTTTGCTTCCCAGGAGTGTTGAGAAAATCAGTTAACGTTTGAACAGTGTGTTGAAGAAATCACTCAGTACTGCTTTAAAAATACTTCTTGGTTTCTTTTAGTGAAAATAAGTTTAGTTCCTGTAATGCTGGAGTTTCCTCCATGCATTTTTCCTGTTTGTGTGTGGTATCCTAATGTTCTAGTGTGGATCCAGCATCATAAAATGTTACATTTTATCCTGTATTTGAGAGTCAGATTTTCAGTGTCTTATTACCCAGGATGTGAATAGGAGGCAACCTTCAAAGTTTGAGCTGTAAAACTTCTTCCCCTTTGGATGACATAGAGGAGTTCTCATGCTTAATTGAAAGGTTCATGACTCTATTGTCAAGGCTCCTGTTCTAGTGAAAGGTGGAGAGATCTTTCTGCAGATTACTTGTGGCCAGGACTGATTTCTTGTCCAAAAATTAACCCCCTTCAGCAGTTTCTTCAAAAGGCGACTGGGGAATGAGTTGCAAGAGGGGGCAGAGTCGAGAGGAACATTTTCTGTAGCATTTAAATGAGACCTTTCTCGGAGGGGATCCTTCCAAGGGGTGATCTGGGTTGACTGTAGGTGGTATTAAAACCCTTGGTTGTTACTGGAAGTTGGACTGAAGGTGAAGGGAGAGAATCAAGGTCAGGAATGCTGGGAGGAGTGAAGGATTTGCTCTTGCAGGGCAAGGAAACACTGTACCTTCTGCCTTACAAGCCTCACCTGAAATGCCCATGGTTTCTTACCCCTCGTGGGCTTCTTCGGTTCTCCTTTGCTGTCTTTCCCTTCAGTATCAAAGCTGCATCCCCTGAAGGTTTTCTTGGCTTCTGGTACCTGTGTTCACACAGGGAAGGAGATGAAACAAGGCAAACTTGGTTCTAACCGCTCTCGTCTAATTCTGCTGCATAATGGAGATGAGCAGTACTTACATAACAATATCCTGGGATGTTAATAGATTTAATAACCCAGAAAGGTGGGAAGAGGTTCTGAATTACCTATAAAATGGCATCTAACTAATGAAGTTTACGGGAAGCTCATCTGTTGGAAGGAGGGTCAGATGGTAGGAGCGAGACTTCTGCATATGCTCAGAAGAGGAGACAAAATGAAGCTGCCTGTCCTAATCGGAATAGAACTCCCATTAAAAATAAGTTCTGAGGTGCTGGTGGATTATGCCAGTTTTACAGGGCTCCCAGTTCAAATCTTGCAAAAATGTAAACAACACAGGCTCCTTTAGATTTAATTTTTTTTTCCCAAGTATAGATATGTTCCAGTCTTGGGGATTAGAACTCTGTATGTGCCCAGCAAAAACAATCGGTTCATTAATGCTGTTTTGTTAGACCTTGCCCCCCTCTTGCCATGGTGATAAGGGACCTTAATTAGATCCCAGAACAAATGCTGGAGAGCTTGACAAAAAGGAGAAACATGGGGAGGGGGTGGAGAAATACTGCGATGTTGTTAGCAGATACATGCAGAGAGCTGCATCCTGCAGAGGAGAGGCTGTGTTTTATTGAAAACACTGGTTTCCTTCCCCAGGAACAGAGCCTGTGCTGGTAGGCTGGAAATCTCCATGGCCAGGGTGCAGGATTGGGACTGGCAGCTTCCTGTGCATCAGGTCCTGCTCCCAGGCGTGGCCACCGGACAAGGAACACGAGTGATGGCTGTGGATTGAAAATGTGCGTTCCTAAATCTGCGCTGGGCGCTGCTGATGTTCCCCAGGGGAAGCGGCCACATCGTTGGGTTGATTCCTACATTCGTATGTGAAGAAAAAATGTCTGTGTGGGGAGGGTTGGAAAGGGAGAAAGGAAAAGAATTCAGAGGATTTTCGTGAATACCTCGGCAGAGAGGGCGTGAGTGAAAGAGGGGGAATTATGGTGCTAAACAATGGAAAGGAAGGTTGGCAAATAATGTTAGCTGGGAAAAGAGAGCTTTCTGTGAGAAGCAGATCTCCATGTGGTTTCCAAAAAGCAAGCATGCAGAAACACAGGCATTAAAAATTAAGAAATGCCGAGTTCTTCTGTTTGTTTTCTAGTATTGGGAGCTCAGGTTACACCTTCAAAACTTCCTGTGCCATCGTTCAAGGTGGAACATTAACTTCAGGTTAAATTCTCAGCTTTTCATTAACTGCATTTCCCATCTGAAATCGGAGGACTGTGGCTATCGGCTCTCATACCTTTGTCTCCAGTCTTAAATTACGTGCTGCCTGATTAGTGGTACTTTGCAATTATTCCTTACTTAAATTACTTTTCAATAAACTAAAATAAGATTATCTCCTTGAGTCTGTCATAGGAAGTGTGTTTTTCTGGCCATAAGACAGTTGTTCTCTGAGCAACTAATTTATTAATTTATTTTTATTTTCATGTCAGCTTTTCTGTATCACAGCGACATGTCTTGGAGCAGAGGTGAAGATGTTTCAAGCGAGATTTATTGCATTACAAGATGATGCATAAAAGCCAGCCCTGTTGTCAAGGTCTATCAAGCTGTTTAAAGCCTGGCATTGGATCTCTGTCTAGCCTCATATTTTAGAAACTTTTAAGTAAGAACAAGGTGTAATTCCTCTATTTTTAAAAACATGCCTCCGCAAAGCATGCATCAAACCTGCCAGCTTTTTAGTAAATACATCAAAAAGCAAATTCAGGTGCCTGCAGACCTACATATCATTTAAACACGTTACAGCAGGTGCTCAAGTAATCCTGTGAGAGGCAGGTGTTATCTCTGAGTAAATACAGAAGTGTCCATCAGCCCTGATGATGTGAGAGTGCCTCTGGATGATCTCGAGGTGCACTGAGCTCCTGTGCCCAGGGAAGCAATCCCTGTGTGGGACTGAAAGGGTCTGGGTTTGGTGGCTTGTGCCAGTTCCTTCTGAGCAGGTTGGGTTTGGACAGGGCTGGGGTTACCAGCAGTAAAAAAGCTCCAGGTATCCTGGTTTGCCTGCCCTGCCCTGCCCAGGCTGTGACAGTGTTGCAATAAGCTCATTTTAACAAAGGTAGCTTTGTTTTTTCTGACATGTGTTCAGGAAAGGAACTGTTTGAAGTTTGCTAAGTATGAGGTGTCTTAAAATTTCTTCCTCATGCACTGTTTCTGTGTGTTTCCAATACCCCTCTTCAGGATATTTATTCGAGGTTAACAGAACCTTCTCTACAGTTCTTGCCGTTTTTTCGGAGCTGTGAGTTTCATTGTTTTTTAATTTATCTAGAGAGCATGGTGGCCTTAGATGTGCAGGACTATCCAGTATTTAGTTTCTGTTTTGCAAGAACAGAAAGAGGCTTCTCTTTGGAACTGAATGGGAACTGAGGTGGTTCAATTTCAGTTTTCCAGCTTTCCTTCATGGATTGAGAGTGACTATTTAAGCTTAAACAAGTTGTAAGACAGGGTTATAAAGACAACTTCATGGACCCTCAATGGAAGGGGATTTCAGGTAAATACATACAAGATGACTGTGGTTTCAGTAACATTGATAAAATAAGATGTAAAGGAGGGGGAGGAGATTTGAATTTTTGGGTGGCTGAGGTGGAGGAGTGAGGAGGGTGAGCAGTGACACCTTTGCCTGCATCTTAATTGCATTTCAGCACAAACTGGAGACCAGGTGTCCCTGCTCTGTAAACCTGTGGTCTGCAGAATTACTGTCAGATAAACATTACCGCAGGAGAGAAACCTATAAACCCAGCTTTTATGGATTATAACCTTGTTAGTTGTAAATAACGCCATTAAAATCCACGCTTTTCAGACAGATGCTGCAGGAAAAGTGAATATGAGCTCCTGCCCATCTTGAGGATCTGGTTGCTACAGAATTCAGGGAAGATCTCAGTGGGCCTGGAGCTGTTCTAGGGGTGGCTGCTGGTGTGGTATGAGCGTGGTGAAACCAGAACAGCACCTTTGGAAGTTGCTTGCATTGTTTTTAAAGCTGCAGGGATTGCTTCTGTGGTTGAACATCTTGGAGTTCTGGGGGAAAAAGGCAGGCAGAGGATAAACCAACTATATAACTTAAATTGAACTGGCTGATGGGTTTTAGTTTGAAAGGAATAAAATGAATGTTTCCATCTTCATTGTTGGTCCAGCCCACTTCTTGGTCGCTGTGTGTGTGGTGATGGAGTGTGTGGAACTGTCTGACTTGGGTTGGAGTTGCTCCTGTTAGAGCAGGAAATGCACAGTCAAGGTATTAAATAATGTGATTAGATGATCTAGAGGATTTAGCCCTAAATTATAATTTTTTTTTTTAAGCTGTTGTTCCTAGTGGTTATAAATATGATCTAAGAAGTTTTGTTTGGCTTTTATTAAGTCAGAATGTTGTAGGAGAGTTTTTAAAGTCACTATTTAAAACTCAGATTTTGAGTTAAAACTCAGACCTTTGCTAATTCCCACCAGTGGCTGTCTGGTGCGTGTGCAGACGGATACAGAGAACAAAGTGGAAGTGCCAAAATGCCAAGTGCTCCCTGTTCCCCATGGCAGCAGCTTTGCAGACAGGACAGCAGCCGCACATGGGAGGTGTGGGACTTCAGGAAGGCACTTCTGAGCGAACGAGTTAAGCTGATGAAACCTCTCTTTAATCCTCACTCTGGTTTCCACCTACTTCAATTAATTATGGAGATGAGTTGTTAGTGGTGAGTTTTATGAAGCCGTGTGCAAACAGTGTGTATAATGGAAACAATAAAACCTCATTTGTAGCTCGGACATTAGGGAGATAGGATTATTTCCGGCTCCAGGCAGGGGTCAGTTCTGTGGACAGTTCCCTTTGTGTGCAGGTTTCATGGCAGGCATGTGTTTGGCAGGGAATAGTGCCCTTTAGAGGGGTGTCTGGATTCGTACGAGCTCTCGGTGCATCCACATCCGTGCTGGGTGATAATGGTGCACCCACACCAGCAAAGAGATCTGTGTGGGAGAAGCTCTTGGTGGCCTGGCATCTGCTTTTACAGTTTCTCCTGGGCTACTTGTTGAGGCCTTACATTAAAAAATGAAACCTAATTAAGGATTAAGTGAGTTGAACAGTGTATTTGCAGTGAGTCTGTTCGAAGTCTTGATTCGACAGCTCGAGTGTGCTCTCTTGAGAGAGTTTCAAAACCTATCTGAAGTGTGTCCAGGAGCAGGACTGCAAGAGAAGGCATCAGGGTCCTCTGGAAATGATACACAGCTCGTTTAATACCAGATCAGCAATTCCAGTCAGGTTAGGAGTCACTTCCCAGGTGTGTGTGCTTGACCAGGGCAGTCGGGTCTGGGGGAGAGCCCAGCGCTGGGACTTTGTGGGCTGCTGTGGCTGCTAATGCTTGTCTTGGGGCAGGAGGAATGACCACTCATCTTCTGCAGCTGGGCTGCTGCTCCTGTCTTCTTCCCAGCCCTCCTGGGTAGAAAGGTGGTCCAGCAAAAAAATTCGGGATGATAGCTGTGCCCAAGGGAGAGCTGAAGCTGCAGGGAGCACCACAGCGCCGTCCCCAAGAACTGCAGCTCTGATCCGGGCTGCTCTGTGGCTGAGCTGTCTCTGGAGTGCTGTGGAACAGTTTCACCGTCTGGCAGGGCAGTGGTGCCCAGGGCAGAGCTGGTTTTGGTGGTCAGGGTGGGATGGCAGAGCCCGGGCAGCGCCGCTCCGGCCACAGCGTCGTGCCATTCCCGGAGAGCCCGGAGCCCGTCCGGGGCTGGACGATCCCCCCGGAACGGTGCTGGCAGGAGAGCCCGGGCACTGCTGGCTCTGTGATTTGTCTCCCTGCCTTCCCCTGCTCGGCTCCTTTGTGTTCCTGGCACGGAGGCCTCGTCTCGAGCCGCAGATGGGCACAGGGAGCAGGGAGGCGTGAGCTGGCCAGGGGCTGGAGTGACCGGGCGCTGGCAGCCACCAGGCAGGAGGAGCCGGGCACAGAGCTCCTGCAGGCCTGATTTACTGCTCACAGGACCCTTCTGCAGAATACACTAGCCTGGAATGTTGGTTTATATATATATAAAATACGAAATTCATTATGGTCTTTCATCTCACAGCTCCTCAGAGTTGGTCGTTGGTTTAAGCAAGTAATACAGTCAAACTTGTGAGTGCAACAAATGTCCAAGAAATTAAATTAGCAAGACAAAAGTGATGGCGTGGAAGGGGCAGGAGGCAATTAAAATATAAGGCTGTGTAAAAAGCTTGATTTTAAGATTTGTAAGTGGATGTTCCGAGTGTAATTTTTTCTTTATGTTCACGGGGAAGTTTCTGTTTTACTGTTGCTTCTCAGTTGATGATGGAATGACAATACAGCTTCCAAGTCTGTTGTGAACAAACTCCTGTGCACTTTTTTTTTCATAAAAATTCTTTTTGCAGTATGTAGAAGTTTACCACAGACACATCATGGCTGTGTAATTGTGTGTGAGTGCTAAACACTCTTGGTATCCATCAAATTTAGTTCTGCTGCTAAAGCAACACTGTGGCCCTGTTACCTACTGGTGATGTTCATTAGCAGCTCTTCGTAATCCTTTTTTCCCAGAAGGTTAAAGTGAGAGGAGGAAGTTAATGGTCCGGTTGTGTGAAGGTGCTCCCAGTTCCCAGGGATGTCAGTGATGAGGATCAGGCTGCAGGGCAAAAAAACCTCCTGTGCTCCCGTTGAATTGTGCAGTGCAGCCAGGTTCCCTGTGTATAAAAGGACCTGGTGGATGTTCATCTGTGAATTGTGGTGAAGTGATTTTATTTATTATGCTTTTTATGTTCTGGGAAGACCTGAAGGAGTGGCAGCTACAAGAGCCACTGCAAATTGGTCTGTCCCATTTCTTGAAGCGTCCAAGGCTGGGTTTGATGGAGCTCTGAGCAGCCTGGTCTGGTGGAAGGTTTCCCTGCCTATTTGTGGGGAAAGGGATGAGCTTTAATGTCCCAGCCCAGGCCATTGTGATTCTCTGGTTGTCTGGTCCATGTAAAATTCCACATGTACTTGCAACTTACAATTTTCGGCAATCGCACACCAACTTCTGATCTCCGATGGCGGGTGCAGGCAGCGATCCCTGGGCTCTGCAGGGCTGTCTCAGAGTAAATGAGGTTGTTAATCAAGGCTGGGGCTTCCTCTACTTGCTGAAAGCTAATTAGGACTTGCCCAAAAATATGCATTTTAAGTGGCCTAATTGAACTGTTCAGCAGTTTAATTGAGCTGTAATGAAGGCCTAAAGTTTTGGTTGTTACTGTCAGAGTGGGAGAAGACATTTATGGTTTGTGGTGGTCAGTGTGTAGCAGTGTAGTTACATTGCAGCTGGCCCCATCAGCCAGTGGAATAAGAAAAAATCAGAATCCCACTTTTGCTGGCTTGGAAGCAACAGAGAGCAACCTTATCCCAAACTCACTGGTTAAATTTGACTGGAGCCTTTCCCTGCTTCCTAAACTCCCCATTGTTGTTTTAAGTACATGTGCTCAGTATTCTTGATGCCTGTCCTAAAGCTGCAGAGCATTTCTGTAAAACACAAAATACTTTGTGACACTTGCCATTTCTTACTACATGTACGACCTCTGGAATATCTCCAAAGCTCTGGAAAAGAATGAGATTTTCAGTAATGGCTACAGGCATTAAGGGCACAAATACTGTTGAGTATCAGTGGGATTTATGCTCCTAAGTTGCTGTAAATGCTTTTGAAAGTCACATCCAAAATGTATCATTAAGAACAAGATATGCTGCTAATGTTTTTTAAAGCATGATGTGTGATATAAATGAACAATAAAATGAAAGGTGCTTTATAGTGTTATTCTTGTGGAAGAATTGTTAAATACATAATTATTACAAACAGTTGAATTTTAGAGAGCTTTCTTGTCAGCATTGCAGCTTGGTATGTTGATATTCATCCTGCTCCAGAGAGAAACCAAGGGACTGAGATTTCAGGGCAAAACTCCTTTAGTCTGTTGTTAATCAAGAAGAAATTTCTATATATTCCTACTGAGACAAGAAAATATCCCCAGTTCCCAAGAAATGTTCTAGTACACTGATTGTTAAATGTAAATGAGACCCTGTCATTAAAATCCATAGATTCACAGTGCTAAATGACAAATTGCAGTTACCATATCGCTTAATACACCATTCTTTTATTTTAATATCTCGCAGGTTTGTTACTGCTCAGCAGTGTCGGGGAGGTTTTCTGGGGGTTTGGGCTGCCGGCTGTTGTGTCTGGGAGGTTTTCTGGGGGTCCAGGTAGTGGCTGCTGTGTCTCCAGTGGAAGTTTGTTTTCCACTGACCCTTGAATCTCCTGAAGGCAGGAAATGGAGCTGCTGCTCCATGAGCAGATTCCTCCTGCTTTCCTTCTCACAGGTCCCAAACTATCTTTCCTTGACAGTTCCACGTGCTCTAAACAAGGACCGTTTTCCTCTCTTCCCTTATTGATTTCAGCGCTGTGTGTGATTATTTAGATTTGTAATTTCTGAGTTCTCTTCCTGAAGAGGTGGCAATTCCTCTGGGAACGTCTCCGGCGTTTTGCCCGTGCCCAGCTGCTCTCCCGTCATATCCCTGCGTATTTATGGGGCTGGGCACTCCTATTAGCAGTTGTAGTTACATATTTAAGCATACTTCACATAACTAATTATGTTTCATGGCCTGTAGCCAAATTCACTAATTCTGCTTCCTTGAAGCTCCAGAAAAATACACATATTTAGAACGTGGCTAAAACTTCCCTTTAGCGACTCAGTGACGTTTCTCTGAGGTTGGGTTGTTCTAAGTGGGCAAATGAAGGTGTTTCAACATGGGAAACATTTGAACCAATTTCCCCATCTGTCTGTCTCCCTTTTTTTCGGAGCCTTTCTTTGGTGGCAGCTACTCCCTGTTCCAGCCGAGGGGGCTTGTTCTGCATGGACGTGCTGGTTGGGCTTCTTCACATCATCAAATGCAAAAAATTTATCTTCAATAAACTCCCGAGGTCTCTGCTTTTAAAAAGTGAGCACACAGAGCAAGAGGCTGGGCCAGCTGGTTGCATTATTGCCCCAGAGAGGAAATACAGACCAACTGGGCTCAGTCACCGTCCTGGAAATGGAGTGCTTGGACTTCCAAAGGCCTTAATTTAGAGTTCCTGGTTTTTATTTGTAGAGCTGATTACACACTTTTACAGGCAATTATCAGAAAAAAGGAAACTGGGGGGAAATTTTTTTTCCAGGTGCTGCTTTGCAGGTTGTGTGGTCCCCTCGAAATGTTCTTTCCTGGCCCATCGCAGGCTGGGGCTGGGCATTTCTGGCTGGTGTCTCACTGTAATTCCATTTAGGGGCCCGAGCATCCCACCTGACAGCTCTCACACCCTGCTGCCATCGTGCTAATTGCTTGGCATTCCCGGGATTTTAGTGCAAGGTGTTCCCGTGCAGAGATCTCCCTCTCACAGGTGGGTTTAACACAGGCACCAGCTTGGAGAGGGGATTTTTTTTATTTATTTGGTTTTGCTAGCCTGAGTTGGGTTTGGAATGGGAAGCCATTAAAGGATAAAAGCAACGCACATGCCTGTAGAGGTCAATTTAACTGGTACAGCAGCACAAAAACACACAAAGGACCCATGTAACAAAACCTAATCGGCTTTAGCTTGAGGGTTACCAGAACCCGCATCTTTGAGACTGCTGCTATCAGTTACATTTTTACAGTTCAGCACTATTTTTTGTTGCAATTGAGGCACAATATTTGTACCTATTAGCCTTTGAGTTTCCTTTTTAGCTCCCTCCCCATAAAGCGGGATGCAGCATTATTATTAAACTGTTCTCCGGGCTAAACACTGTGAATGTCATTCATGTCTGTGTTTATTAATAAAGCAGGAAGAGGGAGAAGGTTTAGCTTGTCTGGTTTGCTTGACTTGCAGCAAGGATAACTTTGTAAGAGGGAGAGAGAGCTTTCAATAAGTATTCAAAATTGCATAATGAAAAGGTTCTGGAAATAATTATAAAAATCAGACTGAAATCACTTTGGAGAATTGTTGAGGGGTTTTTTTGTGGTGGTTTTTTTTTTTTTTTTTTACATTCAAATTGGCAATGAAGTGTAATGAAGACAGTCAGAAATAACCCCTGCCGCCCACGCAGGGTATATATAGAGATTGTATTTACTCTGCTGTGCAAGCATCTACTGCAAGATGGCACATTAAAATGTGAACAAAACAGCACAGCCCCGCTCCTGGATGCCGCAGTGCTGCTCGGATCTGATAAACACTTGGAGTGGGGAGCCTGCTGTGTGCGTGCAGCAGCTGCTGCCACGGCCTCCTGCCAGCCACGGCCACCAGCTCTGCCTCCAGCAAACCTGGGGATGCTCTCAGCCTGCCCTGCTCCTCCTCCTCATCTTCCTCCTCCTCATCTTCCTCCTCCCAGGGCAGTTTTCCAAACCTTAGCCAAAACCTGGAGCGCTCCAACTTCCCAAGTTTCTGCAGGTCTCCTTGCCAGGTGTGTGAGCACACCCAAGGAGCTGCATGATGATGATGATGATGATGATGATGATGTTTTGGTCGTGATGGGTCTCTGCAGGATGTGGTGTCTAAAATCAGCATAGCTCCTCATAGGGCATTGCTTTGCTCTTCAGTGGCACATTTTATTTTCTTCCAGGTTTAAGCTTTTTCTTCCCTGCTACAAAATTGTTTCCAGTCCTTATCGATGTGTGTGTGACCTTCAGCGGGTAATCTCTTAATTCATTTTGTACTGAATATGCAGAGTATTGAGACGTGAGCTTTAGACACTCGTCTCAGAGGCTGTGTTAATTCTAAAAATCAAATGCATCAAATTTGGCAAGAAAAGCCCAACTGCAAGTAACCAACCCCTTCCAGCTTCCCCCCTGCTCTTTCACCTCAAAAAATGTCATATTGCCTATATTTGCATGTGATAATTTAGCGTAAAAAGCATTTTGAGTACCCTGGAATGAACGTTTTGACATTCAACTGGATGTTTGCTTTTACATTTGCCATACTTGGGTGCACCTCTGTGAGAAAAGCATTGCAGAATTTTTGTATCTGAGGTTATACAAATTGTTTTAAATGCTGGTAATTGATTCCCAGCTAATGCTTTCAGCATGGGTTGCTCTGGCTGAGAAGTGCAGGCAGAGGTTGAATTTGAAATTGGAATTTATTGTGTTCCTGTCTTCCTTCCATTACTTTCTGAATGTTGGGGGAGAGCTGATGGAAGGATTTGGGGGTTGGTTGGGTTTAGTTTTGGGTCCTGGGGTGAGGCTGGGTTTTGTTTTTTCAGCAGGTGTTTTTTGGTAGGGTTTTTTTGAGACAATGAAAAAAGTCAGCAGAAATGTGCGCGTGGCTTTTAGGCTGCAATCCTGTGGCCTCCCATTTCGAGTGTTCTCACTCTAATTAAAAGGAGTGTTCCTTAAAAATGTAGGTATGGTAGAGAGGGAGGAAAAAAAATGTGTGGCTAGTTGTTGGCAGCAGCTCCTGTTTGCAAAGGGATGTCATCACCTTCAAAATTTGTTGTTTGTAAGAAGGCTTTTTTACCTCCCAGTGCTGCAAGTAGCATTTAAAATAAGCAATCCTGAGAAAAGATCATCAGAGTTCTTGTATTTTTCCTTGGCTGTTTTTGTGAAGACACTGATACAAGTACATTCAAAGAGTTTCTCCTATTTTATATAGATTTTTCACATAGATGCAGTGGAGAACAAAGGTTTCATGTTGGGAAGAATTACTGTTTGTAAATTCTTAGGGGGGAAACTGTGACAGAAAGATTTGAAATTAAATTTCCAAGTCCTGTAAATTTTAATAGATTTAAAAATCCGATTGGCCTTTTATTTTATTACCTTGTCCAGATACTGTCATGCAGTATAAACAATAAAATGAAACCATTATATTCTTTATGTGCTTTTCATCAATAATTAATTCTTGATGTGGAAACTCTTAAATTTGTTCACCACAGCTTAGATAGTTCACTGCAGTGCCATGATGTGTTATTTACTGATTCTGGTTTGGGGGTTTGTTCTTTTTTTTGTTTTTTTCTCTCTAGGATATTTTTGCATTTATTAGTGCAATGCTGAAATAAGTGCAGCAGCCAGTTTTCCTTTGTAGAAAACCACTGTGGACAAGAAGGAGCATTCACACAACCTAGAAACTTCCTTTCTAGATGTAAAATAAGTGATTTGATGGCGACAGTGATGTCGCTCGGGGTGGAGAGTTCCCAGGGAGAGCTGAGCAGAGGAAATCCCAGGGCTGGCCCAGCATTGCATCCGTACCAAACGGAGATGTGCAACAGCAGAGATTTCTGCATTTACACTGATTTATGAGTGTAATAAAAGTGCATCTGCCTCGACTCCTGGGGCTGGTGCTGTGCAGGGCCAGGAGCTGGGATCGCTCCCTGTGGGTCCCTTCCGGCCCCGCGCATCCTCGGCCCCGCGCATCCTGCGTCCTGCTGCTCCGCGCATCCTCGACTCCGCGCATCGTGCGGCCCCGCTCGTCCTGCGTCCTGCTGCTCCGCGCGTCCTCGGCTCCGCTCGTCCCGCACATCCTGCATCCTGCGGCTCCGCTCGTCCCGCACATCCTGCGTCCCGGGGCTCCTCGCTTGTGCCTTCCTTGGCGTCTGCTCTGGGGCTGCTGCCAGCGCCCTGGGTCCGGCTGGGGACGGGGAACAAACCAGAGCCAAACATTCCCTGTGGGATCTTCAGTGCTGCGTCCCCTGGGAGCTCCGTAGTGCTCGGCATGGGCTGGGCGGCCGTGCCTGCCCTTTTCCCACTCCTTCCCAAGTTTTCCCAGTGTTCCCCTGCCCCGTGGCGAGGGTGACACCGAGGATGCTGCAGGGTGGCTGGCGCAGCCTGGGGACAGCCCCGGCACCCCGAGCCCAAATTCCCCCGCCGAGGGCTGGGAAAGCCGGGGCAGGTGAGGTTGGCTGGGTTCCCCCTTGGAGCGGGAAGCTCCCGGCAAGGTGGATGCGCAGCCCCGCGCTGTGTTGTTGGAGCGTTCGCGGAACATATGGTGTGTCAGAATCACCCAGATCCCGGCAAACTCGCGGCATAGCAGGGTGAGATACTTTTAGAGCGTCTCTTAACTCCTTCGTGGCTGGATTTCCGTCCCCGAGCGCTGCGTGCAGACATATGGTTCACCCCCACCCGGTGTTGTGGTTGGTTTTTTATGTTGCAGCTTTTTTTTTAAATTTTTTTTTTTTTCCTTCCTGTTTTGTTTCCTCTGCGTGGTTGGGTTTTTGTTTGGATTTTTGTTGTTGTTGTGGTTTGGGTTTTGTTGTTTTGTTGTCTGTTGTTTGGTTTAGGTTTTTTTTTCCCCCAGAGAAAGGCAGAGGGAAAATGCTTGGTATCACCTCTAGTTATTGGACCTGTGGCTTTTTGGGACTGACATCAGTTTATCTTTGCTAAGCTTTTGCCCAAATTTGAAGACAAACCTCTTAAATTGATGAATTGCAGGCCAGACTGACCTTTCGCCATCCATGTGAGGATTTTTTTATCCCATCACTAGTGCTGCCTGTCTGGGTTTGAGCACTGTTTTACTCACCTCTACCTTCCTTCTGCCTCTCAAAGTTTAATTTTATTATTTTTTTATTCTCAGAGATACTTCACCAGGCATAAATATTTCATTTTATATTTGCATGCCCTCCTTACCACTGGACGGCTATATTTAATAAATAAAAAGACAGGAAAATAGTTCCTACAGTTGCTTGTTACACAGAATTCAAATTTTAATGACTAATGTAAATACTTGGCCTTTTCAAGTGTTAAAAAAAAAAAATCACCAAGACAGTGTTGTTTACATGAAAATGGTGAAATTAAAGCCTGTTTTTATGAATATAAAATGGCATATAACCTCACAAGAAATAGGTTTTTTTTTTAAAATAGTCAATAGATATGTTTTTGAACAATTATGTTGGTTTTTTTTTGTTGTTGTTCAAAGTCACTTCTCCCACCCTACAAACATGTGGCATCAGCAATCACCAACTGCAAGGCATAATCTCATTCTTGTTTTTATGTAAGCATTAAAACCTTCATATGATTAACTCTTGGTTTATTTTGGAAAGTAGATCCCAGAGTAGATCCAGGGCTTTGCTTTTTTGATGGTGAGTTTCAGGTTAGAACAGCCCTTCAAAATAAGGATAAGCAAGTTTATAATTGAATGGAAATACGGCAGTGAGTGTCCATGAGTCTTGTTGACGTACAGCTATCACAGCAATTAAATGCTGTTTCAATTTTGTCTTTTGACCTCCCTGCCAAACCATCTTGGTCTAATTTTCAACTACTCAACAACTTTCTGTCGCCTTTTCTCAGTTTTCTCTCTGCAAACCTGTGTTCCTGTTTGTAATCCCAAGCTAAATGATCATATCCCAGGACTGCTGGAACCTGTGGGCTTTTCCCATCCCAGCCTGGGTCAGGTGCACCCAGCAGAACATCCTGCTGGCCCACTGAGGTCCATCCTTTCCTTAGGAATCAGGACAGCATCGGTGGTGACTTTTCCCGGTGTTTTCCCAACAGGAGTAGGGCAGCAGGGTGCTCTGGAGCTCCTCTTTCCCAGATCCTGGCTTGACAGGGCTTTTGGAGAGCGCAGCCTGTACAAAAATAGTTCTTCTTGCATCCCGTTAGTGGTGCTGGTTTGGTGGTTGTTTTTTTTGAGCTGCTGAAGAAAAAGATAATGCTGCCAAGGGGAGCCGAGTGAGGTGGGTATTGAGTGTTTGTAATGTTCCCTTGCCTCCCCCGGCCTTCCTTTCATAGAGGAGCTGAGGCATCGCTGGAGTCTGCAGCTCATTCTTAAGGATAAATTTCCCTGAGCCTGGAGTGCAGTTCCCTGTGAGGTGAATGTGAGTGGCTGTTCCAGCTCAGCTCCGGGCTGGGGCTGGGGCAGGGATCCCCAGCTGAGGTTACAGGACACGGATGGGCCCTGTGGGGTGGCACCAGCTCGTGTAAGGGGTGTCTGCTCCCTTATCCTGGTGTAACCCTGCTCCCAAAACCTTTCCCTGCTGCAGCCACCCCTGCCGTGTTTGTGGCCCTTGGCACAGCATGGCCAGAGTTTTGTCAGGCGGGAAAAACGAAAGTTCACTTGAAGAACTAAAAATTGCTGTAAGAAGTAGCACCAGGTACTTGCTGATTCTTCAGGTTTTTGTGGTTTTGGAGTGATCTTTGTTTGGAGGAGCCCCTGTAGGCTCTGTGCCCCTCCTGTGGGTGATGCCAGGGTGGAGGAGCCGTGGTTTGGGCAGGTCCTGTGTGCCTGCCCTTCCTCCCTTGTGCTGCTCCCACTGGCAGCGTTGTCATTCAAGTGATAATCCTGCCTCGTTTTCACTGACTAATAGTGGTGATTAACCTTTTCCATTTTGACATTATAGATAATAAATCAAGTGTATTGGCATCGTGTCTGCAATGGCAGAAGTTTTTAAAGGATAACAAAACAGGGACTCAGAGCACAGCACAGGCAGTGCCTGCTGCCCATCATGGAGCTGTTCAGGTTGGAAAAGACCTCTAAGGTCATCAAGTCCAGCTGTCAACCCAGCACCACCACCAGGTGCACCACTAAACTGTCCTCAAGTGCCACATCCACGCATTTTTCCAGCACTTCCAGAGATGGTGACCCCTCCACTCCCCTGGGCAGCCTGCTCCAATGCTTTGCAGCCCTTTCTGTGAAAGCTGTGTTTCTAATATCTGATCTAAACCTCCCCTGGCCCAGCCTGAGGCCGTTCCCTCTCCTCCTGTCCATTCCCTGGGAGCAGAGCCCGACCCCCCCGGCTGTCCCCTCCTGTCAGGAGCTCTGCAGAGCCACAAGGTCCCCCCTGAGCCCCCTTTGCTCCAGGCTCAGCCCTTTCCCAGCTCCCTCAGCTGCTCCTGGTGCTCCAGCCCCTTCCCAGCTCCGTTCCCTTCCCTGGACACCTCCAGCCCCTCAATGCCTTTCTTTCAGTGAGGAGCCCCGAGCTGCCCCCAGGACTGGAGGTTCCTCAGCAGTGCTCAGTGCAGGGAAATGACCCCTGGTCCTGCTGGCCACCCCATTTCCTGTAAATCAGCCCTGATTGCTGTGCAGTGGGGGAATTTTCAGACATGTGCATCCCTGTGCTGTGTTAGCCTGGAGTCCGTGTGCGGGGACGGTTTGGTAATCTGTTTATAGCGTTGGACATGGCTATTTTCAGAGCTCTTCCCCCCTGCTTTCAGTCTGTGGAAGGAACAGATCCTGCAAGGGGGATGAGAGCTCCTCCAGGGAAAGGCAGCGAGGGTGGCAGTGGTGATGGAGGGAAGAGAAATCCAGTTTTGTCCTCTCCCCTCGGTGGCTGTGCCAGGTGGGACTCCCAGCCTGCTCATAGTGGCTTTCTATTCCTGGTGCCATTCGGGGGTCACAGTGCTGGGACACGCCATTCCCAGGGCTGTCCCTCTGTACCCATGAGCTCTCCTGTCACGTAGATCAGCAGCAGGAACCGTGGTAGGAACTGTGGCCTGGTAAACATTTGGCTTTGTGGCATTGCCACCGGCTCCCAGATGGAAATGTGAAACCATCCCGAGTTGTCAGTGCCAGGCTGGGTGCTGGCATCTCCCCATCCCTTGTGTCCTCTCCTGCTTCCCAGCACATCCCTGCTGCTGCCCAGGATCCTGCCCAGGCCGTCACGTGCCACAGGTGTTGTTTGCTCAGGTTTCATTCGCCGTGGTGCATCGGAGCGCTGGCAGTCACAGGATAGCTGGGGACCTCACTGTGCCTTCCTTCTTGGAGATATTGTTAATTAAATTTTTTATGAAGGAGTTGAGGCACACCAGCAGCGATCTCCTTTCAAGCAGAAATGTAGCAGGCAGTTCCCAAAGAGACCTCATCTGCTCTCTTCTCTGTGAAAATCAGTTAGTGTTACGAATGTGGGACAGCTTCTTAAAAGTCTGTCGTGTTGGAGAAGTCTTTGCACCTTTTCATGGCAAAGGGAAGGATGTGATCTCCTGCTCCTGCCTTCCCTGCTCCCTGCCCTGCTCTGGCTGCTGACTGTGGCTTTGGGCATCCACTTGATCTTTCTTTGTTCAGGTGCTTCAAGGTTTTTTTGTAATTCTCTTTTAAGAGGAAAACAAGCATGGAGTTGTTCTGCTTGTTAAGAATGATATGTAAATGAAGATCTCCATGCTTTGGCACCTCTTACTTCATCAGCATCCCCAGGTATGGGTTTGCTGGAGCAAACCCTTGTTTCATATTTTCTAAGAAGCACTTTTTGTTTAGTGAGTGACCCGTGGCACAAGCTGGAGATGTGGCATCACTGATTTTGCCATGGGGCAGCCATTTGTGCTTCTACTTAAACGCTGTTTTAATTCTCTCTCTGCAATGTAAACAGCATCTTGTTGACTGTTGTGTTTGTTTTTTGAACTTCCTATTGAAGCTTAAACACTGATTTTATTTTCCCCCACACCTATCCAAGCAGAGCTACACACTAAAGAAGAAAAATATCATACTTATGTGCTAAAATGCTTAATAGCTATGTAGCAGTTATAGACAAAAGATCATTTTCTCAGCATGACAGTGTTACTGGAGTAAATGACTTCAACCAATTGAAAAAGGTGATGTTTGCAGTATATATTTTTGCCTAAGCCTTTATTTTCTGTTGTGGCTTATACAATATTTGACATCTAGAATATGCTTTCAGGAGATTTTTCTAAACAAATTGTGTTAGAAAAGAAAATGAGGGATTAATCTGTGAAAATAGAAAAGTTGCTTTTGAAAGCACCTTCCCAAAAACATGCAAATGGGAGAGCAGCAATTTGCCTTTTTACCTGGGATGCTGAAATGTTGCCACCGCTGTTCCACCTTCCTGTCACTGCTTTGTTCCCTCTGTCACAGAAGTGACTTTCACCCATGCAAAATGTATGATTGCACAGGCTTTGACCTTTACAAACCGCACTGTTGTTTCCTCCCGTTCAGTCCTTACAAAAATAGCACAGATTTTCCCTGCTCTGGCTCTCCTGGTTCACGTCTCAGAAACAAGGCAGGCAAACCCATCCTTCTGTCTCAAACACACGCACAGAGGCACCCCAAATAAACCCCAAACATTCCTAGGCCTGCACTGACCTCGTAGAGAGAGACAGGAAGGAGGAAATCAGTTTTGAATTCATCATTTGCACAGTTAATCCAGCACAGGATCCAGCCCGTGGGTCCGTGGAAGACTCAGACATTCCCACAGATACGTGGTGATGTTTAATCTATGTCAGATTATATTATTGGTTTTTTTCCCCCCTCTCCTTAGAATTTTGGAGGTGCATGAACAGTCTCAACACCTTGCAGCAGCTGACTGGGTTCCCAGAAAAGTATTCCTTAGCCTTTCCTCATAACTTCTCATCTGCAAAAAAAAAGAGGTAAATTATTCAGGAATAAATTAAAGGAATATCATGAGGATAAATTATTATTTGAAAAACGGTTTTGGAAGTGTTTTAGCTGCATGGGATCTTTCTGTTCCCAAAGTTTCAGGAGAACCATTTTGGATGTGTGTATTTTGTGATTTATTTAGCAAGCGCTTCCAAGCATGTGCTTAGCTGCTGCAGTGAGCCAGAGCCTGAGGAGGCAAGCTTGGGATGGCTGTTTTATCCCCAGGTGATGGACAAGATCTCTGCTGCCTTTATGTTTTCTGAGCTTGGGAATGTGTCAGCTCCTGGTGTGAGCGGTGCCATCAGCGCTGCACCAGCCAGAAAACAAGCGAGCGGCTGAATTTCAAGGCTGGAAGGTAATTTCCAAAGGAAGTTTTCGTGGGAATAATAATTCCTGGTTTTCACAAATATCCTTGCGCTCTGGATTTCATTCTGGAGCCCACCCTGGGCCTGGATCTTCTGGGTTCAGCCAGGGCTTTCTGCTGTTTCATTGCTGGAGCATCACCCTCTCCTGTGCCGTTCCCAAGGTGGCCCTGCACGGTGCTGGATGTTCCTGCTGCTGGCAGTTTGGAGCTCTTCAGATGTGACTTTCCCCAGTGTACAAACCAAACTGGCAGAGACAGATCTCATTTTCAACTCTT
Source organism: Pardalotus punctatus (assembly GCA_013400915.1). Lineage (NCBI taxonomy): Eukaryota > Metazoa > Chordata > Aves > Passeriformes > Pardalotidae > Pardalotus > Pardalotus punctatus. The sequence continues at coordinate 56,018 of VZTX01006400.1, read as the reverse complement.
GCATAGTTTTAAAACATTTACATTGAAGTTGAGTATTAATGATCCAGTGGTTGTTCCACACCAGGGTATAAAGCATTTCAAAGTCCTACAGGCTGCTGAATTTTGTATGGAGGCAGGTTGAGGAGATCTTTAATTGAGCTCGCAGGAAAATCAGGAGAGCGTGGTGTGGCTTTTGGAGTGGCTTTTCGCTCTGAGCTTTGTGTCTGGGAAATGCAAACACAGTCAGCACCCTCATCTCTCTGGCATTGTAGTTACCACAGGATATGACTTAATGAGTAGGCAAAGAAAGGTGTTTGCAAAGCCTGATGTGGTATTTAGTTTTACCTTTTCCTGAGGTTTGCCTTTAACTGTATTTATTTTTGTGTGGAGGAAATAGTCATGTCAAAATACGCCAGCAGTGTTGGTGCTCTGCAGGCTCCTGACCCAGGGGTGCTGTGTGGCTGTGCTGCTTTGTCCCCGTGATAGCTGCCTGGATGGTGATAAACACACCCTTTTCCTTATGCACAGTTGTGTCATTTGAGGTTTCTGGAGTTCCCGTGCCGCTGCAGGCTCTGGGATGATCCTGGGGAGCAGAAGGTGGGGGTGTCTTGCCGTGTGCAGTCTGGGATTCATTTATCACCTGCTCAGACCTGCTGCATTTACCTTGCTCAGGAGATCCTGCCATGGGACCTCCATTGTTCAGTCTCTTACGTGTCTTACTGATGCCAGACACGTTTTGGTAATTTAGCGATATAATGGTATTTCAACTTCTTTATCCCTAAAAACCAAACAAAAGCCTTCTTACCCAAAAAGCCCTTCAACGCCTACATTAAAATAGTATGTTTTGCAGAGAGGATCTCTTGGAAATCCCTTGGTTCTACAGTTTATATTGTAATGGTTTAAACAATGAAGTGTGTCATAGACTATCCTGAGTTGGAAGGGACCCACAAGGATCATTGATCCAGCTCCTGGCCCTGCTCAGACCCCCCGACAATCCCACCCTGGGCATCCCTGGCAGCGCTGTCCAAACACTCCTGGAGCTCTCAGGGGCTGTGCCCATTCCCTGGGGAGCCTGGGCAGTGCCCAGCACCCTCTGGGGGAAGAACCTTTACCTGATACCCAACCCAACCTGCCCTGACACAGCTCCAGCCATTTCCTTGGGTTCTCCTTCAGGTCACCAGAGAGGAGAGAATTCTGTTGATTCTGTGTGTCCCTTCTGTTTGGGTAGCACTCGGTAAATGGTGTGCAGCGTTACCCTGGGAATAATCCAGAGCATCCTCTGAAGGATCCAGATGCTCCCTGGATCTGTCTCCTCCCTGCACACCAGCCATCTTGTTTACAGAGCTCAGGTATTCCAGTAACACGAGCGTAAATCCACATCTGCCCTGCCAACAGAACTTGTTACTGGATCAGACAGAGATTGACAAGACTTTTCCCGTTTGTTCTGCATCACTTGCTGCTTCCCATCAAACCGGCGAGCTGAAGGAGGCAGAGGTCCTGCAGGAAAAGGAGTATGTGATCTCTTAAAGAGTGAATAGCAGCGTGTGTACACAGGGGACAGCACTGCACTGCTCAAGTGGGCTCTGCTTAGATGCCGTCAGATGTGGAGTCTTTAAACTTGGACTTATTTTACATGGAATTCTTCAGGGTTTTAGAAGATGGGGAAAAAAAAAACGCTCTCTTGTGGAGCTCTGTGCTAGACAGCAAAAAAGCTGCTGTGTTTTAATAAGAAGCTGCTCCCTTTCTTCTTTGCCTCGTAGAGTTTGCTCGTCTCGTGTTGATTGAGCCGTAACTCTCCCGGGCACCTTTGCAAATACAGCCTCGTTTTGTGGGAATTATCCTGGGCTTCCTCTTGTCCCCATCCTCTCACCTTCCTGTGCATCACATGGGCACAGGGGATGGTGCCTGGCCCAGGGACCCACCTGCCTGGGCCCCAAACCACGGGGTGTCTGCAGGGATGTCTGAGCCAGGTATTCGCCTTCCTCTGTCTTGGAGAGTCTGCAAGGTAGAGCCTGCTGTTCCATGTTTTGGAAAAGCCAGGGTTCCCAGTGTAATTTGTGATTTCCAAGATGTAAATGTTCATGGGATAGCTGGCTTTCAAAAATGAGCCTACATCAAAATTGCTGGCTAAGGAAGGTCCTCCTGCTCTCCACCCCAGGCTCCAGGATTTTTTGAGCCTCTGGAGGAGCTTGGCTGCTCTGCTGTCAGCCCGTCGTGATTTCAGGGCAGCTTAGGTGATGGCGTGTGATTTGGTGAATATTGCACCTGAAAATCCCATCACCAGTCCCTGCATGCACAGGAGGGTGGATTAGGAAATGGAATGCTGGTGAAAACAGCTGTGGTGTGATGGAAGCTGCTCATTCTGCTGCCATGCAGGATGCTTAAAACAAAAGCTCGTCCTCCAAAGTTTCCAGCACTGCCATGTAATCTTTTCCCCACTGAACTGCAATTGTTCCCGTGGTCTCTAATGGGAGTTGTGTGGCTCACTCACTCCCCTGCACTGGGCTTTGAGGAGCAAGCAGGGGTTAATATTAAAGCAGAGCCTGCTGCTTTAGAAATGGGGGAAAGTAGATGCAAATTACTGTGAATGCTAATTGTTTCTATTTGAAAATTCTCGTAGTGTTTTTCTGAAAACACTCCCATTAAGTAAGCTTTAGGTGGATGGCTGAACTCTTTGTAGAAAATCTCCTCAGCCATGTGTGGAGGGGCACGGTTGCATAAGAAGATGAAAAATGCATATGGAGCCTTCTGGTGTCTCATATACCCTTCCTTGGGAGCTTGGAGCTGTGCCTGTCACACGGGGAGCAGAGTGGACTTGAGGCCCTTGTGTAAAGAAAGGGGAAGGAACAGATTCCTAAAAATGTGTGTGTTTTAGGAAATCCTGGCATGGGGAGAGAGCGTGTGGAACAGAGCAGAGTCAGGGAAACAACTCCTTTTTATACCAGACACAGTCAGGTGTCTCTCTCTGAGCCTTCCCAGTGGCTGTGCTGCCAGTTTTGTAGGCATCACTGTGGCTTTTTGTGCAACAAGGGCCTGATCCCACCCTGTTAAATAAATGAGGATCTCTTCATTGACTGCAGCATTCCAAGGGGGCCAGCCCTAAGGACCGAGCACGGCTCTGAAAGCTCTGCGATCACTCATCCAGGTGAGAAGGGTTGGGAGCAGTGGAAACAGCTCTGCCAGGCCCCCAGTGCTGGGCTGTAATTGGATCAGAAGTTGGATGCCATCAAATTAAAACTGAGCTGCCACAGCCTCTTCCTGCTCCTGGGCCCCCTCTGTGCCTTCCCTGCTCCGTGGGCTCAGGTGAATGCGGTAATTGGCTTGGAAGGGGAGCGGGGTGGATGCTCGTGTGCCATCCTGCAAACCTTTCATGTGGATGGAGCCTTGGCAGCTGTGCTGAGCACAGCCAAGGGAAGAGGGCAGCTGGCAGGGGTTGCTGGGGAGGAGTGGGGAGAAGGAAAACAGGGCTGGCTCCTTCCCCGTGCTCTGACTGCTGCCAGGGTGTGTGTGTTCACCTGTGTTCAGGTGTGTTCACGTGTGTTCTTGTGTGTGCACCCTGCTCACCTGTCAGCCAAAGCCCAGGGGCACTGCCAAACACAACCTGCAGCAGTTTCTGTGTTTAAGAGGCCAAGGCAGGTGATGCTGTGCTGGAAAATGCTGAGCTGAGGAGAGCAGCAGGGACAGCTCAGGGGTCAGCCTTGGGGCCGAGCTGCCTGCCCTGCCTGTGCAGAGCTCTGGCAGAGGGTGTGCAGCTTTGGCTGTGCTCACACCAGTAAAGCTGGCCCAGGGAAAGGGGCTTTGAATTGCCACGGTGTGTTTGATGTAGACATGAGTTGGATTTAGTGCTGCTTGGATGTGGTGAAGGGACATGGATGGGTTGACCCACCAAAGCCTCTCTCTCAGTCCCCTCTGCAGCTGGACACAGGAGAGAAAATGCATTAAAGCCTTCCTGAGCTGAGATAAGGTCCAGGAGGGATCACTCAAAAAATACCATCACAGGCAAAACAGGCTTGAATTGGAGATACTCACTGAATTTACTACTAGCAAAACCAAAGCAGGATAATGAGAAGTAAAATAAGACCTTAAAAAGACCTTCCCACCCCTCCTGCCTGCCCAGCTCTACCTTGTCCCTCCAGTGGCACAGGGAGACAGGGGATGGGATCTTGTTCCCACTCCCTACCATGAGCAGAGATGCTTTCCGCTATCCCAGGCTGCTCCAAGTCCGGTCCTGGATGAGGCAAGCCCCTGACTTGTATCCCTTGGTTGCTGTTCCTTTGGGATAGTGCAGTTTTTTATTGCGGTTAAATTGGCTGCTGCCATACACGTGGTTATCTTAAACCATAAACACATACTTTGTTTAAGGCAGGAATTTTACAACCAATAACTTTTTATTTGATCCTAGGGTTCTTTAATCTTCCTGCCATAGTCTCAGATTAACATGAGAATTAGGTTTCAGGGACTGATGGTTTTGCTTGTATTTATCCTTTTGTTTGTGATGACAGATAATCCCATTACTGCTCTTCTTAGTAGTTTGGTGGCTGTGATTGCTTCTATTACTGATGTCTGGCTTTAAACCTGTAAGCTTATCTGAGCACTTGATTATACCTTTGGCACTGAATACCTCCCCACCCTCCTGAGGAGTGGACAGAATTGAGTATGAATATTCTTGGCTTAAATACTTGTAAAAAAAGGATATGACAAAAAGAAAAGACATAAGCAAAAGGCACATAGAGTTCAAGGAAAGACTTGCTTTGACTTCAGAGGGTTTCAAATCTGTTAAAAATTGGATCTGGAATGGCTGGAGCTCCTGGCAATGTGTCCTTTTAGTGAACTTTGCCTTGTTCTGGGTATCAAGAGGTGTAAACCAGAGCATCAAATGATGGAAAGGAGCTCAGGCCTGTAGGGTTGCCTCTCCTTTCTCCCTACAAGAACAAGGTCCTGCCCTGTTTTGCCCTCCTTGGTACAAATTGTGCCTTACCCCTCAGGCTTTATTTTTGCCCTTGTGGCTTTAATTCTGTGTTGGAAATACAAAAGCCCTGCATGACCAGCTCAAGCTTGTAGTGATTCCTGCAAGGGGACTGGGCATGAATAAACCACCTACTGCAGCTCAGCCAAGCCTCAGTAGCCCATGGCCACCACCCTGGGGCACAACTCTGGGTGCCCAGAACAGCTGGAATTACCCTGGGCAAGCCTTTGCCACTGGGAGCTGCCACCTGGGCAAGGAGGTGGCTGTCCCTCTATCCATCCATCATCCATCCATCCATCATCCATCCACACATCATCCATCCATCCATCCATCCACCCATTCATCTATCCATCGCATCCGTCCATCCATCATCCGTCCATCCATCCATCCATCCATCATCCATCATCCATCCGTCCATCCATTCATCCACACATCTATCCATCCATCCACCCATCCATCTATCCATCCCATCCATCCATCCATCATCCATCCATCCATCCATC
>VZTX01006400.1:0-50429 GCA_013400915.1 Pardalotus punctatus | reverse complement strand
CATCCATCCATCCATCCACACATCCATCCATCCATCCATCAGTCATCCATCCCTCCCTCCCTCCATCATCCATCCCTCCATCATCCATCCATCAATCATCTATCCATCCATCAATCATCCATCCATCCATCCATCCCTCCATCATCCATCCCTCCATCATCCATCCATCCATCCACACATCCATCCATCCATCAATCATCCGTCCATCCATCCCTCCCTCCCTCCCTCCCTGGGATTGGGACCCCAGTGCTGAGCTGTGGGTCCCACAGCAGGACAGGAGGCTGCTCCAGTTCCTGGCTGTGTTGGGAAGAGCCGGTGGCTGGCCCTGCCCGGCTGGGAAGAGCCAGGCTTGGCTCGTGCAGCAGGAATGGCAGGGAACCTCTGTAACGTCAGCAGGAGGATATAAATGTGCCCTGCGGGACTGCAGCAGGCACCTGCTTCTCAATTAAATTCAATTAAAACCAGGGAAAAAATGTTTTCCATGCAGGTTTGCAAATACAGGTCAGTGGAAGGCGGGCTGGAGGCTTTGTGGTGAGGATTGAAAGGAGGAATTTCCCTCTTCCCCCAGCAAAGCAAACTGGATGGAGCTTCTTGTGTGTGGAAGGGCAGGTGGTGGAGCAGAGGCCACTTCTTACAAATCTCTCATTATGTGGCATGAGGGATTTTGAGCTGTGACGCTGTTGTACCAAAAAAAATGGATCTTTAAACGCTATGAAAAATCCAAGAAATATCCTTTAAACGAGTTGTAAAGCTTCCTGAGGTATAGAAACCCAAAAGGGGGTTTGTCTGCTGATGGGTCCATCTAGCTTGTGTTGTTCCAGCTTAAATCCACCTCCTGTGAGAGGGGAATGGGTCCTGCCCAGGCTTTCGTGGAGCTTGTCCTGGTGGAGCTGTGGCTGCCAGCAGGCAGAGGTAGATCCGTGTATTTGCGTGTGGATTTCTTTTGTGTGTATTTATCTTTGTATTTCCTTGGTGTTTTCCCACTGCTTGAAGCTGCAGAGATCCCTGGAAGGATGGGGTGGGTTTGCATGAAGTCTTCTGAGGCTAAAAATCTGAACCTGGCTGGTGCAGTGCTTGTCCTCCATCAGCCTTTTGTCTTCAAATTCCAAATTTAGATGTTTTTATATCAATATGTAGCAGTTCAGAAACATGCTCCATCACTTTAAAGCAGTGAATTTTCTTTCTTCTGTCTTGGTCTGAATGTTTTAAAGACATTAAGAAGAGAACTGCAGTTTTGCCCTTATGTACCTGCTGTGGCTTCACCCAAAATTTAAGCTTACTGTGATTTATAGAAATTAGCAAGTTTTTTTTAACTAGCTAAGGCTTTTGACAGCTCTTTTTTGTGTAAAATTTTATTTTCCTGAATAGTCAGTAGGGTTGTTAAATTCCCTTCTAAACGGCTCTTATAAATATCAAAAGAGTAATAAAAACCCTTATAAATTTTTTTTTATTGATTCAGGAAAAATAAACCCAGAACTTTTACTTAAAGAGTAATATTGGAAAGTACTTTTGGTTTGGCTGGGTTTTATAGGAGCTTTCTTAAAGGAGGCAGGTTGAGGGAGGCAAATCTTAGTGAGATACTCGTTTTGTTTGACTGATCCAGCTGGAATTAGTCAAAAAACACTGTCACCTGCACCTCCAAAATACACAAATGCATCCTGTAACGTGGAGCAGCCTCTGGGCTTGGGGTCTGAGACACAGGATGAGGAAAGGGAGAGAAAAGAAAGGAGTGGAGTTATTTAGATGGCTTTTGGGTCACTGGTTTCTCTGATTACTTAATTTCATTTTTTGATGTAATAATTCGACACTCCCTCATTTCATCCCTTTGGATTATTTGGTGTAAAGTTTCAGGGACTGGGTTTTCAGGAGGGTTTGTAGGAAGGTGATGGAGGTTGTTGGCAGGAGGTGCCAGCAGAGGAAATACAGCTGTCATGTCACAGCGGAGAGTGAGCAGCATTTCGTGTTACAGCCCTCGCCAGAGCACTTCTTGTTCCAGCGCTGACGCCATCGCCGGTTCTTCACAGGGATCTTCTCCATGACTTTGTCTGCACAGCTTTCATTAAGTGTGGGGGAGATGGGGCTTTTTGAAAGCCTGGGAGTGGAGAGATGAAGATGGCATTTTTGAGGGGAATGGAGTGGGTTGGGATAGATGGGGTGTGACAGGAGCTGATCCTTCTTCCTGAACAATAACAGGTGCACGTTATGGGATTGGGTTTTTGGACAGGCAGAGGAACTTGTATAAATGGATTATCAATCTTGTCAAAAGGTGCCTTGTTAACCATTACAGTGTATTTATTTATCTAGCAGTGTCTTTATCTACAGGTTACTGAACAAAAATGGCAAGTTTCAAACATGATTTGGGGTGATCGTTGTGTCACATTTGTTGTGATGGTGATGCAGGTGCTGCAGAAATCATGTCCATGTCTGCTTGTTAGAACTCATTTTGGGTTTTGGTTGTTTGTTTTTTGGTTTGTTTTTTTTTTAACAGACTAATGGAGCAAGAACATATTTATTTGCTCATATTGCATGCTGCTTTATGAAACAAGGCACACTGAACACACCCATTTCTTTAAAACAGCAGTGACCAGTTTTGCATAATTTCTAAATCCTCTGGACACAAGTGACTTCAAAAGAAACCCACAACAGAACCACCCAAAACCCCACTATAAAAGTAAAAGGCAAATTGAGATACCAGACTACAAAAGTATTCTGAATAATTGGGGATTATCCTTTAATTTCATGAACTGAGGAACAACTAAATCTTTTTCTTTTTGTGCAAATTCTGTATTTCACCCATGATGATGATTGCTGGTGCTGGGGATTAAAATGCCGTGAAATTTTTAAATTTCTTTTAAAAACACGGCTGTGGTACCTGTGACCCTGGATGAAATCACAGAATCCAGGTGGGAGCTGCTTTTGGTGCTGCTTGGGGAGTCAGGAGGAGGCTTTGGGCTCCTTTGCCTGGGAGTTACCATGACCTGGGAAACGCTGGGGAGAAGCTGCTTCTCGGAAATGAGTTTGAATATTTTTGGGTTTAATTTTTCCTGCTGCAGCCTCGTGTAGCCCAGATGTATTGTGCAGGTGCAGAGCGGCTCCAGGAAGCAGAGACCGGCATGTTCAGAGCCATTGATGGGAGCTGAGGTTACTTTTAATGTCTTGTAGCACAAGTATTTCGTGTATTTTCCGTCCTTAATGGCATTCAGGCTTGTTATAGGAATTAAGCACTGTGAGTTAAAATAACAAATCTGCACTATGCTTTGCTGGGTTTTAAATCAAAATGGCATTCTTTTTTCATGAGCCCATAATCCTTTCTTTTATACAGTTTGATGCTAGCCAGCTCTTGCTTCCTGAGGCAGAACCATTAGATATCAAAAATATAATTGCTCTCTATATGAGTGCTCCTTTGTAGCCCAGCCCTTTCATGTTTTGAGGCTGCAGCACTTTTATTTCTTTAAAAATATTCTATTAAGTTCTTCTGAATTGTGAATCCCAGCCTCCACAGGTAAGGGGTCAGTGCCCTGTTGGGAATCAGCGGAGAAGTGGAGGTTCATGGTTAGGATTTGCTTTTTGGTGTGGGAGTTCAGCTGGAAATAGTGAAATCCAGAGACAGGAGACTGTAATTATCCCATCAGTGCCAGTTGGGAGTTAATTAATCTATAGTTCCCCACCTGGCATTCAAAGCGGAAACTGTTTTGGGTGAGGGAGAGAATAGTAATGGCTTATCTTGCACTTGCTCGAGTGTGAGAGGTTTGCAATACACAGATGCTGAAATATATAAATTGCATTTACTAATGTGTTACAGGAGCATTGCTGTGCCTCGTTCCACACAAAAATACGTAGAGCTGTCTTATTTGTGTGGACAGGTGTTTTAAAACCCCAGGGGGTCTTTTCTTTCCCTCGCTTCTTTCCATGCTGTATCTGTGATTAAAAGCACTGCAGAGACCTGCAAAGCAAACCCCCCGCCCATCCTTCTGTCCCTGGGGAATTGCACATCCCTGGACCAGGAGAGGCTGTGGGAAGTTCAGCTGACCTGTGCTGGACACCACCAATTGCTCCTGTCTTGCTGAAGGTTAGAATTATAAAAGCCCAAACACACAGACATTTCCTTTAATAATACAAACCCGTTTTCTCTCGTCTGCCAGAATTCAGAGCGTCTGGTGGTTTCCATGGAGAAGGATATTTCTTACAAGGCCCAGCTATTTTTGCAGACTATTTTGTAACGTATTTGAACTTGCAGTCTTGTGCCATTTCTGTTCTCCTGCTCCACGAGCAGTGCAGGGAAATACAGCCAAATTCCCATGAAGGAACAGCTGAGGGCCTCCATCCTGGATGCTTTTGAGGGCCAAGGCACTGTCCTTGTGCTGCCCACTGGTTTTACTGTGTTTTCAAGGAGAATCCCCGTGCAGGTGGGAGAGGTGAGGCTTCTCCTGCTGTGCACCAGCACAAGGATGCTGCTCAGACCCCAGGAATGTTCCTTTGGGAAAGGTAATTTTGCTGCTGCTGTTCCTTGTTCTCAGTTTTCCATGGTCTGAGCTTGTTTTCTAATTGACAGCTTGGCTTTCTCTAATTTTGTAATTATATATAAAGTTTTGTCTAACAAATGCCATTTCTTCTTCCTTAATTCCTCTAATTAGAACTTAAACTGTGCTGCTGGTCCTTCAGCGCTTTCTTCTCGTGGCTGCAAGAAGAGAAAGCTCAGAAAAACGTGCCTAGACAACATCCTGTCTTTGCAGCTCGTCCCCTATTGCTTCAGTGTTGTCCACTACAAGTTTAATTACTGTGTGAGAAATACTTTTCTCAAGTGGAGCCAAAATCTAGGATTTAAGCCAAAGTAAATTAACAGTTCTCAGAAAACCTGGAGTCCCAAAGCCAAGAATTTCAAGGCTTTTAGGCATCTCTCTGTTATTGGCAGGCATCTCGTGATGTCATGTGGTAGAACAAATGGACACCCAAAAGCTGGAGTCAACGTTGTGCCAGTTTAGCAGGAAAGATTAAAACCGATTTAATTTAGGGAGGCCAAACTGAAAATAATGATTATACACAGAAACGGTGGGGTTATTTCATAAGCCATATCCGTTCTTTTCCATTAGTGGCAAATTTCCAAGCTTCATTCTCAGTTCCTAAATTTGCACTCTAGTTTTTAGGCTTTTTTATTATTTTGGGGCAGAGGGGACTGCTTATTTGTGAAGTTGTATTTGATTAATTGTATTTGCAAATGTTTTAAATGTCGTATCCCCTCCTTTTTTTTATTTCCTTTTTTTCCCCCCTAAATTGCCATACTACACAGGCCAAACATTGAATTTTGTATAAAATAACCAGTGTTCGAGGGCTTAGAAGGAGAAGAGCTATTGGCTGATGGAGTGAGGTTAACACAATGTTTGGAGAAAATTCCTGATGCTTGATTTGACCTGGTGTGTGCAATCAGGAGGACTCTGTGTGTGTGTGTTCAGTGCAGAGCTGATAATAAGAGTCCCTCTTTGTGTCTGGTTCTTGCAAACACAAAGCCCCGAGGAAGAAAGGGAGTTGTGGTGTTCTCAGGCTTTCTCGGAGGTGCTCAGATGGGATCCTGCAGATCCCAACGTGCGGGATGTGCTGGGGACACAGGCGAGCGGGGTTCTGTGTGTGCGGGAGCTGTGGGGGCCGTTTGGCTGGTAAATCCTCATCGAATCCCGACTGGTTTGGGTTGGAAGGGACCTTCCAGCTCATCTCACCCCCCCTGCCGTGGGACACCGTCCACAGGACCAGGTTGCCCCATCCAGCCTGGCCAAAGGGGCAGAGGCAGCAGGGCTGCAATCTCCCCCCGGCACCTTGGCTTGAGCCCCCTCCTCTCCGAGCAGGGTCTCTCCTGCAGCACAGCCCCCCGGGCAGGGAGGTGTGGGGGCTTCTCTGGCATCCCTTCCTCCCCCCAGCATCTCCTGTGCCTGCCCAGCTCTCCCCAGGCACGGCTTTGCTGTTCAGTCCTTCATTGTGTTCTGTGCTAGGCGTGGAGCGGCTCCGGGGGTGAGCACACCCACCCTGCTGGTGGGCACCAGCCCTGGCAGAGCCACCCCGGCTGCTCCCCGTGCTTCCCTGAGAGTGCCACACCCCGAGCAGCCCCCTGGCCATGTGCCACCCGTGTCCCTGGGCCAGCTGTGCTGCCCCTGCACCTCTGGCAGTGCTCGTCCTGTCCTGGCTCTGGGTGCTGATGTGTTCGGGGCACGGGGTGTGTGTGTGCGTGCTCTTATAGTAATTAAAAAATAGGGGAATTCTGTCTCTGAATTTGTTGAGCTCTGTATCCAGCTGAAGTGCTCAAGGAAGAAAATGCTGAAAGCAAAGCAAGTCCTGCTGTATCAGCTTTGTCTCCTGGGTGCTGGGAGGGAGTCACCCAGCAGGCAGGTGGGGTGGCAGCATCCTGTACCAGCCCTGCCAGGGCTGCCCAATGTTCCGGGTCTGGGTAGGGTCTGCAATGCCCTGTACGAGCCCTGCCTGGGCTGCCGAATGTTCCGGGTCTGGATAGGGTCCTGCAGTGCCCTGTGCCAGCCCTGCCTGGCTGTTCCAGGTCTGGCTATTGTCCTGTACCAGCCCTGCCGGGGCTGCCCAATGTTCCGGGTCTGGGTAGGGTCTGCCGTGCCCTGTACCAGCCCTGCCGGGGCTGCCCAATATTCCACGTCTGGGGTTGCCCCATCCAGCCTGGCCAAAGGGGCAGAGGCAGCTTCCAGGTCTGGCTATTGTCCTGTACCAGCCCTGCCGGGGCTGCCCAATATTCCACGTCTGGGTAGGGTCTGCAATGCCCTGTACCAGCCCTGCCTGGGCTGCCCAATGTTCCAGGTCTGGGTAGGGTCTGCAGTGCCCTGTGCCAGCCCTGCCTGGCTGTTCCAGGTCTGGCTATTGTCCTGTACCAGCCCGGCGTGGGCTGGCAGATGTTCCGGGTCACTGTCACGTTGTGTCCTGGCTGGCAGGGGCTCCAGGTCTGTCCGTCTGGGACAGGCTGTGGTGCTGTGTGATTCCTGCACCGACAGCACTCGCTGCCATCCCTGGTGTGCCTGTGCACGTCAGAACCACACCATTTACTGCAGCTGGTGGGCACATGGGGTAGGGGGAGAGTGAGGAGGGGAACAACACAGAGAGCAGGGTCAGAGCATTTTAGTATTTATTTTGTACCAGTGATGGTTCAATAGGTGTATGTGTGGTGTCACCAAATGCCTTTGCTCGTGCAGGAAGGTGAGGTGGGCTGAGGATGAGCCCCCACAAAGTGGACGTGTGTACCTGTGTGTATGAACACCTCATAACATAAAAGATGTTGCTGAAGGAGCTTGCTGGGTGTAGCTGTGACAGAATCCACGGAGAAAAGAGGAATCGTGTATTACAACCAATGTGACTGACTGAATTCCTTGTTTTGATGTTTGCTGTGGGTGTCAAGGATGTATAAATGCAAACAGCACATTCATAAATTATTTGGGGTTGCTGGTAGCTTTCTGAAGAAAATAATTTGTAATGAGCTTCATTTATGCACCAGAAATAAAGATGGGATTAGGCGAATATTGAACTGTAAATGCACTGGTGATTTTTGGCTTTTGTTCGTAGCACAGAGAATCTCATCATCTATCTCCACTCTGATCTTGAATATGCAGAGCTGGCTGTGCCTTTCATGCAGCAGCTATTTCAGCGTGCAGCAGTGTGGCCGTGCGTGTGTTGGGAGAGCTCGGCAGTGCTGGCAGCAGCCCCTGCCCGGCTCTGTCCGTGCTCCTGCGGCCGGCTCGGGGCTCTGCTGTGCTCTGTGAGCAGAGCCCGGCCCGCAGAACCCCTGTCCGTGCTCCTGCGGCCGGCTCGGGGCTCTGCTGTGCTTTGAGCGGAGTCCGGCCCCAGANTTATTTGGGGTTGCTGGTAGCTTTCTGAAGAAAATAATTTGTAATGAGCTTCATTTATGCACCAGAAATAAAGATGGGATTAGGCGAATATTGAACTGTAAATGCACTGGTGATTTTTGGCTTTTGTGCGTAGCACAGAGAATCTCATCATCTATCTCCACTCTGATCTTGAATATGCAGAGCTGGCTGTGCCTTTCATGCAGCAGCTATTTCAGCGTGCAGCAGTGTGGCCGTGCGTGTGTTGGGAGAGCTCGGCAGTGCTGGCAGCAGCCCCTGCCCGGCTCTGTCCGTGCTCCTGCGGCCGGCTCGGGGCTCTGCTGTGCTCTGTGAGCAGAGCCCGGCCCGCAGAACCCCTGTCCGTGCTCCTGCGGCCGGCTCGGGGCTCTGCTGTGCTTTGAGCGGAGTCCGGCCCCAGAGCCCCTGTCCGTGCTCCGCTCCTGCACTCCGGCCGGGCTGCGCTGTGGTTTCACCCCGAGCTGCGGGTGAGGAGGGCGAGGGCTGGGGCTGGGCTGCAGAGGGGTCCAGCGGCTGCCACGCCAGCCTTGGCAGGAGGAGCAGATGCCATTGCTGGAGATTTCGCCTTCCACATCTCCTGCCGGGATGAGTGTGCTGTCAGGATCCAGCAGTGACTCGCCAGGGCTACCTCTGAGAGGCTCACTCGCCACGTGGTGTTGAGGATGCGGTTTTCAGACAGACGGAATGGCTCGTGCGCGGTGAGCTGGGGTGTCAAGGACGGGCTTGATGGATGTGAAGAACAGCTCTATCCGAGCTGATTTACTCCGTGCAGAAGCTGAGAATATGCTTTAGCACCCCTGGAACAGCGGGCACCCACCCACACGCCTGTGGCCAGGGCTCACACTGGGCTCACTGACTGTGATCTCAGTGCAGGGTGCACACAGCTCCCCATATTGACGAGCCCTGGTTTTGCTGTGAAGGGAGGGTGCATCAGCTCATCTTTGGAGTCTGTTAGATGAGGAAATGTGCTCTTTGCTGATGCATTTTAACGAGCTGCTGAACCCTTGGGTGATTAGTGTATTGGTGCCACAGCGTGCATGGTGCTGAGAGCACTTACAGCCCTGAGCTCAATTTCACACAGGTGCAGACAGCAAATATTTTTTCTTAGCAATTTCAGGTTCACACACTTGAAAGGAGCTTAGATATCTTCTCCATTTGTCTCTTTATATGTGCTGTGCATAATGGTTTTGGAGGTGCTGGGGTTAGTGACAAGCCATGTTTTGGGCTGAATTGCTTGAACTGAGCTGAACCAGTTGTGTTCATGTAAATCAGGTTCCCTGAGGAAGCAGCTGAAACTCTGCCCACAAATGTGAGGGGTTCTGAATCAGGAGATTTGGTTTTGGTTTCACCTGGCTGGGGTAATTTTCCCAGTTCCAGTATGGGGACTCTGAGGAGACCTCAGAGCCTCTTCCAGTGCCTAAACGGGCTCCAAGAAAGCTGGAGAGGGACTTTGGAGAAGGGCTTGGAGTGACGGGACACAGGGAATGGCTTCCCACTGCCAGAGGGCAGGGATGGATGGGATATTGGGGAGGAATCCTTCCCTGGGAGGGTGGGCAGGCCCTGGCCCAGGGTGCCCAGAGCAGCTGGGGCTGCCCCTGGATCCCTGGCAGTGCCCAAGGCCAGGCTGGACAGGGCTTGGAGCAGCCTGGGATGGTAGAAACTGTCCCTGCCATGGCAGGGGGGTGGAATGAGATGGTCTTTGAGGCCCCTTCCATCCCAAACCATTCTGGGATTCTGTTTCCATGATGATCAGTGACATTCTTGGAGCATCATGGATGGTGGTGTGGCTCTTTTTTTTTTATTTTAAATGAGCCAGTTCTTTATCTTGAAGGTCTGCTTCATCTCATTTAGCCTTTTAGATTTTGCAAAACAGCCATGCCCCTTGTTGGGCTGCCTGGAATTGTACTTCCACTTTAATTTAGTCACCTTGAGAGGGGACTGCCAAAAACAAAGGCAGGATTCAGTGATACGGATCAGCTTACACCAAATCAGCATTGTTGCCTGAGAATATCTCTTGCCGTGAGAGGAGCTTGAAACCTGCAGGGTGTCTTTTTATGAAAAAAGCAAAATATATACTTATTTGTATGCATAGACCACCTAGGGGAGTTTCTTTTGAATTTTGCAGTGTTTTAAACACTCATTGATGTGAGTGCTTATTGCAAAAGCAAGGACAAATAAGATGTACAGTAGCTAAAGGGCCATTTTTGTCTGGAGGTGCACAGGAGCGGAGTAAACAGGATTCATTAGGCTCAGAGGAAGGAGGAGCAGCTGTGGGGACATGTCACCTGCCAGCACAGTGGCCCAGGACCTCGGAAGTGGGAGCAGTGTTGTCTTACACCTTGGAATAAATGCCAGATTAAAGTCCTTCCTCAGCCTCAGAGGATAGAGGGTGGTGAGTACAAGTTGATAAATACATCTGCATTTCTTTGTTAGATGATAAATATCTGACAGCTGCTCTTCCCCTCGCTGATGTCCAGCTCAGGGTTCATCTCTGATCCTTTCACAGACAGCTCAAACCAGTTCCTTCCAGCCTTGGCCAGCCTTGCTGAGGTGGCACAAGCAGGACAAGGCACAGTTGCCCAGCCATGGATGTCTCGTTGGGTTAACACGTGGAGTTGCTGTTTGTGATGTTCACAAGAACCCCTGAAACATGATCAGAACTAAGGAAAATAACAAAATCCAGACTCTGATGCATTTTATTGTGCAGAAGTACATCCTTTATAGCTTTTGTGCTAAATTTTGTGTCTTAAATTGCAAAGTGTACAGGGATAATTGTTTTATGGAAGTCTCACAGAGAGGAAGTGGAGCTGCAAGAATTTCTGAGCACAAGGTGTTGGGTACAACTTACAGAAATGAGATGGGAGGTACCTGTGGGCCTTTTAGGTCCTGTTGGGACCTTGGACCACTTAATTTTATTTTTGAAGTGCCAGCGCAGTAAGTAAAATTTAGGCAGAACTTTTTATCTTGAGGGCTCTCAGTGTTGCAGGTTTTCTGTGCCCAGCACAACGAATTGGAGCCGACTCTAAGGTGGGTTGTAAGAAGCTTTTTAAGACTTGAGCAGTAGCTCAGAAGTCATTGGATATGTATTCAAAAGCAGCAGGAGGAACTGTTAGTTCAGCAAATTACAGGCACTAATGTGGTGTGGAAAGGTCACTGTGCAGCCCACCCAGATGTCACAGCCCTGCTCACCGCCAAGCCCACCAGGAAGTTTTGGTAAAATGTGTGAATCGCCATTAAAACCAATATCCTATGAGCTGGGAGGTTGCTGTGTGCCCAGCTGCCCTCCCTATCTGCATGTTTGAATTTTGAATTTTATTCTCTTCCTGTGCAGATTGCTGCTAATGAGTTTAAGAGCAGCTGTAAGCCTTTCCCGCAGGTGGGAGCTTCCCTTCCCTGCGCCCTCCCCTCCTCTCCCAGTCTGTCATTCAGCCTCACATTTGAAATCCTTGGATTCTTCCTAGAGCTGGTTGAGAGCAGTGCTGCCATGGTGTGGGATGGGTTTGCTTTAACGCTGAGGGGGAGGCTTGTAGGCTGGGTATATCTTTATATCAGCTACCAGTCAGTGTGGGCATCCCTTGCTTCCAGGCATTATTCCAGCCCTTTCTCCTCTGATCCCTGCCCTTTCCAAGGCTCTGCAGGGAGGATGGCCCTGCACATTCCCCCAGGCCACTTACCCGGAGCAAGCCCTGGGTCTGCATTCCTCACCCTGAGGTTGTTTGGGGGAAAATGGACTCCCAGGAGCAGCCTGGAACCTTGTAGGACGCAGCTGTGGATTCCCAGGATGTGCGGGCAGACAGGGACGGGGCCAGGTGTGCTGCTGCAAGGACAATCTGCTCTTGTGGCTATCAGATGCTTTAGGGGGTGGTTCTTCGAATTGTTGTGAAAGATTTGATTGTTTCTGTTGGTTTTTTTAAGTGGCCTCAATCACAGCGGTTTATAGAATTGATTCCTCACCGCCTTTCTCCCGGAAGGTGCCATCACACCTGAATAGACCTTTCAAATTCAGCTCCCTTGAAAATAATGGAATTAGGCTGCAGTGTTGTTCCCATTAAGGAAATCAATCTCCTTTTGAAACCCCCCCGTGCTTTTAGGAAGAGCAGAGCCTGACAGAAGGATCTACCTTCCCTCGGCAGAATTCCCCTGGAGACATCTGCTCCTGGTGGGCATCCCTTGATGTTCGCTTCCCTGTTTGGGGGCGAGATTTGCTGCGATTGTGGAGCTGCCATTTCCCCGAGTAGTTCTGTGCCGTTGCCTCCGTTAGTATTTAACGCTGATCTCTCTCCACTCTCCCTTTATCTCTGATGACATTTCTGTCAGGCCGTGGACAAACAGCGATGTGCTCGGGTTTTATTTTCGGCAGCGCTCTCCTGGCGGAGCGCAACCACCAGACTGCATTTCACAAGCGCCTCCTGCCTTCCCTCTGCCCCAGCTCTGCAAAATGCTCCTCTCTGTTCATTCACGAGAGCTCATCACTGCTGCTGGCTCCTCTGTGGCCTCTTTCCAGAGCTTCTGAGTCCTTTCAGAGCCAATTCCTTGCTTTCCCTTGTTGGACACCGAGTCGTGGGGATGTCCTCGATGATTTGTTGACGAGGGGCTGTGGATCCGTGGAAAGCCATGGGTTTCTTCTTGACAATCATGAGTGGTGCAATATTGTGTTGGCTGCTTTGCTTTTCTTATTTCCCTCTCCATTCTGGTATATTTTTATCTATATAAATTATACATATATAAAATAAACAAGGAAGTGTCTGTGGAAAATAAATCGTTGTTGAGAGAGGGCAAAATGACACTAAATTGGCAGCTTTACAGAAGGTATGATGCCTTTGATTGATTAGTTGTCAAAGAAATGTAATGTACTAAACATGATGAAGATTAAGGATGTGAAGATGGTTAAAATTCAAGTTGCATAAGTGTTTGGTGTTAGGTTTAGAGCCTCTTCCAGAATTTTAATTTTCAAAATGCAAAGTATTTGTTTTATGCTATTCCTTAGGAGCCCTCTAGATGTTTTGAAAATTTTGAGTTCTTCAAAAAACAACAACAACAAACAAAACACAGTCTGAGAATATTTAGTATTCACAGTTCGTGAATTAGATAGAGACACATTATTTTTTTTGGAGATTAATAATGAGCTTCTGAGATGCATTAGACACCAGATACAGAAACTGAGCACCAGAAATAATAGTAGCATTATCCTGAACCTCGTAATTACTCTCAGGGTCTGATTTTACATTGTATCTACTGTTCATGAAATAACAGCAGCGTGTTTTGGAAAGGGGCTTTTTACAGTGACGTGGTGATAAAAGACATGGGAATGGCTGAGGGCAGGATAGATGGGCAGGATAGATGGGATATTGGGAAGAATATCCTGTGAGGGTGGGGAGGCCCTGGAATGGAATTCCCAGAGCAGCTGTGGCTGCCCCTGGATCCCGGGAGGTGTCCAAGGCTGGGTTGGAGCACCCTGGGATGGGGGAAGATGTCCCTGCCCATGCAGGGGTGGAATGGGATGAGTTTGAAGGTCCCTTCCAACCCAAACTGTTCCTTTTGGATCGAACAGGAACCCCCCTCCAAGCTGTGCTGCCAACTTCTGTTGCTCCTTTCCTAAAACGCTCCACCAAACATCTTGCTTCCCCTCCTGGAAGCCTTCTCTCCAGACCTGCCCAGACACCACAGCATTTTCTCCATCATCTCTGCCACCCTCATGCTCAAGAAGTGAAAAAAATTCAGTGTCCCAGACCTGACAGCAGTTCAGCTGGTGACAAATGGCTGTCACACTGTCCGGTGTAGTCTTTTTTCTGTTCCCCTCTCCCTTTAGAGTGCTATTGGGATGGGCTGGGAGCTGAAATCGGCTCTGTGTTCACTGCTTGCACCAGCAGCTGGGACTCCTGTCCTCATCCCCACGAGCTGCACTTCCAGGAGAGACCGGGGAGCACATTTTCAGACATGTTGGCAGGTGATAGGGACCTTCAGGCTGGTCTGACCACGGTAATTTGTCAAAAGTTGCGCCGTTTGCGGGGACTTTGCCTCTGAAAGCTGCCCTGGGTTAGCGAAGGTGAGGTGATGACAGCTCTGCTTTTCCTTGCGAAGACAAACTGAGACGTTTTAGGCAGGAATTTTATTGTTAGGCCCTGCCAGTGCCAACAGGGTTTTGGGCTGTCCGCAGACACGTCTGGCTGTGAAAATGCACCAGGTGAACTTTCAGCTTGCTGTGTTTTACTCTTAGTGTGGAGAGATGAGGCTTTATGTGCAAAACCCTCAGCATTCCTGTCCAGGGGTTTCATGTGCTCCAGCCCCCACAGAGGGACCAGGGACAAGGTTGGACAAGGTTGGACAAGGCTGGACAAGGTTGGACAAGGTTGGCTGTGGCTGGAGGAACCTGTCCGTGGGTCCTGCTCCCAGCCGTGTCTCCAGCTCCCGTGAATCCAACTCCATTTTCCCTGCCTTCTTTTTTCTATCTTTTGCCTTTAAATTTTCTTGGGTGTTGATGGTCTCTGTTGCTGTGGGGTGGACCCACAGTGACCCCAAACCCTGCAGCATCCCCCAGGGGTGTTCTGCCCGTGCAGTGACACACAGGGATGGCCTTTCACCATCGTGCTGGGGCAGAATGAGCCACCTTCTGCCTCTGCTGCTGCTCAGCGTGTGATTTGCAGGCAGCCCTTACAGGAGCTCCTTGGGCTGTGTGTGGAATGAGTTTGTCAGGTCTCTGACAAACAAGAGCAAACAAAAGTTTGTCAGGTCTCTGGGAAGAGCAAAGAGGCTCCGTGACTTGCAGGCAGAGCAGATGAGATGAAAGTCACTAAACTACAATAAATGGGGAGCTCCAAGGTATCGTTTTTAGAACTTTGTTTAAGAGATGGCAGCTCTTTAAAGTGATTTCAGTAATGAATAATTAAAGTGTAAAGTACAAGCAAAGTAAATATTTCGTTAAAATACTAAACAGAAACTATAAACTCTGTTGAAGACAAAGGAAGATTTATTTTTTCTTCTTCTTTCTCCCAGCTTTTCCTTCTCCTACATGGAGAGCCCTGGTCTGGGCAGGAGGAAGCAGGAGGATGTGCAACCATCAAACCACAATTAGAGATTAGAAATTCCTCCTTTTTAACCACTTGCTTTTGAATTGTCCTTCATTGATTAACTTATGGATATAGTGATTCAGGTTATACCCTATTTATTCCTTTCCTGGAAGTGTTTGTGGACCTTGTAAACACAGAGGTTGGGAGGTTTCATAGCTGCTCTAGTGAGAAAAAGCTGTGTCAGAGCTCCAGTCATAGGTTGTGTTCAGCAGGAGTTAAATAGGGACTAAAGCAGATAAAAATACGGACTTGTGTGTTTGCTATTAAAATTAATAAAAGCTTCCTAGAAAATGGCTGTTTAAGAATTGAATGTCACTAGGTAGTAAATAAAAAAAAGCCCTTAGAGTAATTTTTCCAGCTTCACTCTACCCCCCCTCATGTTCTGGACTCTTGCAAAATGTAAGTTTACTTAGTGTCTGTGGTTAGAAGTCAGATTAGATATTGGTTGGGGCTGTGTTAATTAATCAAGACTAGTGATTTCCAAGGGCTGTTCATTTCCAATAGGTATTTAAGCAATCCTCACCAAAGCCCAGCAAGGATGAATGGATAATATGTGTAACTGGTAGATCAAGAACGAGCATTCAGTGTTGATGAAGACCTAATTTCCATTTAAAAATGAAACCAAATCCAATCTGAGGTGTTAGAAACAATAAGAGTGATGCATTAGAGGGTTTTTATAGGCAATGTTGATCTTTTTTGTGCACTGAAGTCCCCCAGGCCCCTGGGTGAGGGGCACCTGCCTTGTACCTCAGGAAATGACAGCAGAGGCAGATCCAAATGTCACTGCTGCCATGGATTCTCTGCCCATGACAGACTCGCCTTCTCCAGCTCTGGTTTTCCTGGATTTATTATATTTGAACAAAACCCCCCACTGGGTGATTACACAGCCATCACTGCCATCCCTCCCAGGGTCTGTGTGGGTGGTGTGCACCAGGCCAGGTTCCCACAAAACCCAAATCCTGAGATTGTTTCCAGGCTTTTTTCCCCATGATTGTCCTGATTGTGGACCAAAGACGTTCCCTGATCATTGCTGGATTAGTCACTGTGGCTCTGATGTCAGAGGTTGCTTGGGATTAAATTTAATAGAAGACTTGGCTTTTGCAGCATGATGTTTTTAAGTGCTTGGATCCCTGAGTGGTGCCCTAAATCCAAGTTAAATACAGACTGCATGGAGAGTTTGGCCCTGGACAAGGTGATTTTGGAGAACCTGGAGCATCTTCCAGAGCTGGCAGGCAGGAAAGGACCGCGAGGACAAGTGTTTATATCCAGAGAGATGATGGGCACAGAGTTGGAGGGATGTGAAGGGAAGGACTCAACACCATGGGAACATGGCCATGAGCTCAGCTCCCTGCAGATTTTGGGGTGTCACAGGTGGGTGTGCTCGGACCAGGTGAGCCCAGCTTCTGCCCAAGGCCAGTCCCAGGCACTGAGCCCCGCTCTGTGCTCATCCTCTACACCCGAATTGCTCTGTCAGAGCAGCCACCAGGGAGTTCTGGATATTGGCTGGTGCTTGTCAAGCACTTGAAGATTAAATATGCTGCGTTGTGAACAAGTTTTCCCTTTTCTTGTATTGAGCTGGGATACCGAGGTGATGAGCATGGTGTAAATACCTGGAGAGAGAAACGCTGAGCATAGTGATTTGTATTGATCTCAAAAGCTAAAACACCTTTCTACAACACTCAGCTTTCTTGGTGCATATTATGGCCATATGATAATGGAATTATTATTTCAGTGAAAGAATCAGGAGGAGGAGATTATTATTCTAACAAACTAATTTTGGAAAGAATAATTAATATGGTTCAAGGTGGAAACTAATGGTGGATAAGTTAGTGTGGGATTAACATATTGTGTATGTTTGAGCATTTCTTGGCTCTGCAGAAACGGGTTTGCAGGCTAATGTTTTATTTATAATAACCCTCTGCTTAGAAGATTTTTTAGAGTTTGTTTTTGGTTTGATTTTTAAAACTTTTTTAAAAGGCTGGAATTATTAAAAACAGTCTAAAAACAATGGTCCCTTATCCCTGAGATAAGCCTTTTATAAATATGATTTTATTTTTTTTCCTAAACAAACAAAGCCCCCTAATTATAAAGGATTGCAGCTCTCAGATAGCACCGGTATGATTTAATTTGCCACTTGCTATCATTATCTGAGTTATTCCTAGGGAAGAAAACACAGAGGGTACTTCTGGATGTGCTGCAGGACTGATACTGCTCCAGTACACTGTGGTAGTGATTCCTTGGTGGGTTTGTTCCTTAAAGGTTAAGAACACGTAATTCCTGAAGTGTTTAGAACATGGAAACCCTTTCAACCTAAGGAACTTGACCAGTTGTACAGTTATTGGTCCTACTGCTCTTTTTCAATTTTTATTTATTGTTTTAATCTGTCGCTATCTGGCGTGTGAAATGTTTTGAACTGGCTTAATTAAATGGTTATTCCGAAGCCTTTTGATGAGCTGAAAGACAATATTGCAAAGCTGTTCCCACTCTGCCCTGAGAAATGCTCAGGATTGGATTGGCTGGGAACATTTGGCAATGGGATGGGGATTTCCAGCCCCGTCCGGGATGGAAATCCACACTTCTTCAGGAGATCCTTATTAAATATCTCGAAGATCCTGATGAATGGTTGGTGTTCCTCCCAGAGACACTTTGTCTTGTGCCGGGGGAGAATTGCTGAGCAGCTGTGCTCGGATTCCTTTCACCACAGTTGTGTCTCAGCTCTGCCAGAGGCAGCAGATGATGCTCCACGGCTTGACAAGGGCCTGTCCCAGAGGGATGGAGTTGGGTGGGTGAGCTGACAGAGGTTCTAGTTCACAAAGTGGGCTGGAATTATTAATTCTGGTAGCGGGAGTGTGAAATACAGAATCCCTGTTTCTGTGGAGAAAAAGGAGGGGCCACCATGTTAAACAAGCGCCAGTCCCTTCTGAGCTGGTTCCAGAAGGAGCGATGCATTTTCTTTATTTAATTTTTATTTTTGATATGTGCTCAAATTATTTAAATGCTGCATGGGAGGCAGAAAAACCAACCCCACGAAAAAAACACAATTAAAACATTAATTATTAGTGCTGGGAGTATTTTGAGTCATTTTTGTATTCAATCGGCTGTAATTAAATACTCAGTGAACACAAAATTAGGTCATATATTATGTAAATAGGATGAGACATCCACTAGCTCCAGCAACAAATGCGTTGGAGTCCTTAAGGGTACAATTCAGGATTGGACTCTTGGAGCCTAATGGGTTCTGTCTGGCCCTGATTTCCTTCTCTGTCACATGCCCACCTGAGCAGGGAGCAGATCCTGCAGAGGATGTGATCCATGATGGGCCTCCTGCTGCCTCCCGTGCCGCATGTTCCCAGCCAGGCTGAGCTGAGTTCTCCCAGGGGAAAGATTTTCTCCATGTCCCCGGTGCCTCTCTCTGCTGGGGCCCAGCCCCGTGGCTTGAGCACATCCTTGAGACGCAGAATGAATTTAGTTATATTAAACAAAAATTAATAGATGCTTTGATGGCTTCGCTGAGCGATGCTGGGAGCACTTGGCACTGCCCAGGATCAAGCCCTCTATTCTCTAACATGACACTTGAGAACTCCTGGTTTAGCAGTCATAATTGCAAATGCCAAACCTGATTTTTCTCCCTTTGGGGATGGTGGAAGCAGTAACAGGTCCATTATTATTATTAATCAGAAGGTTTATGTAGCTCTTAAAGAAAGAAATAACAAATACAAAATCAAGCTGCTGGGTTCTGCTCTCTTGTGCCAGGGACTTGCTGGGGGAAGCAGCATCTCATGGCAGTCTGAGCTGCTTCATCCTCGTGGCTGCACTCGCTGTTCCCATCTCCAGAAGTGGCTCTGGGAGTCCCCCCTTCCTTCCCCAGTCCTTTCTTTCTCAGCTCTGTGAGTTTGCACTTTTAAATCCAAACAGGAGCCCCTGAATGTGCACACAGCACACGGAGAGCAAGGGTCAGGAGGTGCTGGAGGCTGGGCAGAAAAGCAAGAAGTGAAAATTGCTGGTAGCTGTGTTCCAAACCTTTCCTGGTCCTCCACCACCCCTCTGCTTCCTGTTGGGACAGGCTGTCCAGGGTGGTGGCAGGCTGCTCCAGTGCCTGGAAGTGTCCAAAAACCCTGCAGATGTGGCACCTGGGGACATGGTTTGGTGGTGGCCTTGGCTGTGCTGGGGGAGTGGTTGGGCTCGATGATTTTAGAGGGCATTTCCAACGTCAACAATGTTATGATTCCCTCATGGAAGAGGCTGCAATTCAGAGCAGAGTAGGTGTTCTACATCAAATATTCTGCTGGAATCCTCCAGGTGTTAGTTTGCTAAAGTGTGTGTAGTTTGGTGCTGTTTGTATTCTTCAGGTGATGGAAGAATCAGATTTTAGTTTGTCTATATTTTGATTTTTTAGAGAATGTCTTTTTAGCCTCCCTCTTCTTCTGCGCCCCGCCACCCCAACCAGAAAATCTTTTATTTTATAGAATTCTTTTCCTTAGCCCACAACTGATTCTTCATAGATCCCTGAGAAATGCAGGGTAGGTTTAAATCAGTGTGAAGAGCTCAGCCTTGGCACTGGGAGTGAGGGTAATTCATGGGAAGGTGCAGTGGGAACTGTGCTGCTCCCAAACCCTGACATGGGGATCCCAATTAACCTGCAGAAGGGAAGCTGATGAGGATATTCCTATAAGGGAGATGCCATGTGGTTTTATACCCAGGTAGCTTTTTTCCTAACTCTCCATGAAGTAGGAAAGACTTTGTGTGGTCTGTGCCTCTGGAATTGACATTTTTGGAGTCCTCAGGAATGGAAAGGGTGGCAGTGTTGGGGCTCTCAGGAAGGGACATGTGCCTGGGGCTCTTCTTTCCCCTGTTGTAACTCTGAAATCCACGTTGTCTCCCTTGTTTGCCTTGCCATTATCCCCTCAGGAATGGGGATATCATTCCTGGTGTGTGCACTCCAGTACTGCAAAATGGAAAGTTTATTCCTGCAGCTCAGCTGTGACAAACCTACATGGACCTTTGGGGTTGGTGGTTTTGGGGTTGCAGACGTGGGCAGCTGGCAGGAGCTGCTGGTGTGACCCCAGCAATGGGGTGTGAGGCACTGTGTGCTCTCAGCAGCTGTGGAGGAAAAGCGAGGCAGAATGGGCACTCTGAGGCCCTGATATTTCACTTTCAAACTTCCTCCTGGCTGGGAGGGTCAGGCTTGGCTGCTCTCAGCTCCCTTCTGTCAGGAGGCACGGATTCGGCTTATCAAGCAGTGCTGGGCTTGCTAAGTGCTTGGCAGACATTATAGAAAAGCGAGATGCGATTCATGCTGCAGTGGATAAGGAGTTGGAAAGCTTTGGTTTGAGATTGCAAGAGGCTGAGAGGAAAATTGAAGTCATGGAGATAATGATCATTGGACCTAATGCTGCTCTTGCTGAGAATGCCAAAGGCCAGGCTGTAAGGCGTGCAGAAGTCCAGTTGATCATCTGGAAAATAAGTGCAGATTGAGTATTATCGTCTTGGTGGGGGAATCTTGTGAATATATTGATGGAGAAGCGCAGAGATTCGTGTGCTGGTTGCAGGGTGCTGGTTGAGTGGCAGAAACGGGAGGTGGAATTTTTTAAGTGCCTCAGTCTGTCGTAAGGGCGTCGTGTTAGTGAAATGTCAAGCTGCTAAGCACTGATTTCCCAGGACAATAAACCAGTGAATATTATTGCTAATATTATTATGACACAGTGACTTGAAAGTGGTGCATTTGATGCAACTCCAATAACAACAAAAATCTGTGGTTTTTTCACTGAGTGTTGGGGGATTGTTCAGTCTAAAATACATGGGGGTAATTTTAATGCTCTGTGACTTCTGTGTCTTATCTGGATTTGGCTTTTTCTCATATATCCTAAAAAAAAGTTCAGTTTGGTGACACTGAAAATCATCCAGAGTACTCTGCCTTCTTATTGCCAGTAGGTTATCATTTAATAAAACACTTGCTACTTACATAAAAATCAGCAGAGAGAGACATCTGGACTGGAGTTGCTGCCATAGGCCTACAGCTTTTCTTTCCTTCTTTTTCTGAAGAGGAGAATGAGATTTTAGTTTAAACTGTTTTTACCCAGCACATTGTGTGCCAATAGGTAGTGAATAGATACCATCTCCTCAGATGTGCACACAATCAGATTTTATCCTCCAGCACTGGAGGTTCTGTGTGCAGCTGCTGACAGAAGATTTTATTTGCCTGACAGAGGTCTCTATGGACAGAGAAATTGTTCCCCATTGACAAGAGTGGTCCTTCAGCATATTTTTGTGTTGTCTTCCTTCAGAATTATTCCTGCTTAAAGGTCGACTGATTTCCTCCAAACCATTAAACATCGTCTATTAAGAAAAAATAAAATAGTTGTGCTATAGATAATATGAAAATTACCATTCTGACCTTTTCCTCTGCATTTCTGCAGTTGCCTTGACCAGTGATGTGTCCCACAGCCCCGGGCTGGGAGTCAGCTGGGAGGGCACACGTGATGTTGTGGGTTGTGCCTGCCTGTGGTTTTACACTTGCTTGGGAGGGGTGTAAAAAAGGGAAAAATGGATTAACCATTCACTTTTGGTATCATTGCTTGTGTGGCAGATCTGTGGAGCGCCCAGTGCTGGTTGTTCCTTGCAGAAGTGCTGTGGTGTCATGGCTGCACTGGGTCTCTTTTTCCCTTTTCCTTTTTCCCTTTCCCTTTCCCTTTTTCCCTTTCCCTTTTTCCCTTTCCCTTTCCCTTTTTCCCTTTCCCTTTCCCTTCTTCCCTTCATTCTTTGGGAAGGCAGTTGTGCGCAGTAAAAGCGTATTTTGATGCTGGGTCTTACCTCCTCAGACTGCCTGGGATTTCAAACTTTTTTTTCCTAATCTGGAGATGGGTGCTGGGAGTTTTCCCTTGGCCTGGGGCTTTCTGTAGTAAAAGTGAATTTGGAAACCAAGGATTATACTCTAGGCACAAGATGATTTAACATAATACAAGGTCGATCTAAACCTTTCCTGACCCAAACCGTTCTTATCATGCACTTTTCATTGAAATCCTCATGAAGTGGATGGAGTTTATTGGTTGTGAGGGTCTTGGTTTGATGGGCACAATCTGGGGCTGAATCTGTGTTTGGATTAATGCTTCTTGGGTTACTCCAGCATCAGCAGGCTCAGTGGTGTCCCTGTGGTGCTGTTTATTGGTACCTGTGTTGTGTGTGCAGTGAGAGGACACATGGAGCAGCTCCTGTCCGGCCAGGGCGATGCTTTGGAAGTGCCCGTGGCATTTTCAGGAGCTGCTTGGTGCCACCCTCACTGCTTGCTCTCAGCCGTGTGGGAGACCGGCCAGCCTGGTCAAACAGCCGGGAGATGGACCAGGAGGAAGAGGAAACAGGGCAATTAACTCATCTCCAAAAGGACAAAACGTTTGTTGTGCTAAAAATACGCAGCCACAGTGCTGATCCCACATTTCACAGCAGTGGCACGGAGCTATTTCAAGATGATGAATGGGAGGGGCAGTGGCTGCAGAGCTTGGAGAGCTGTGGTGGCCAGAAGTGTGCAGGGGGTCTGTGTGGAGCTGTGGACACGGTGAGCATGGCAGGCTGGGGTCTGAGGCAGGGAAGGGAAGGCAGTGGGGGTGACTTCAGTGGGAGTCACCCCGTTTTTGAGAGCCTGGGGTGATGATGTTTCACCAGGGGAGCGTGCAGAGGGTTCCAGGACACGTTGGTGTATGGAGTGCCTGTCTCCCTGCCCTCTGGACTCTGAATTTGACCCAGGGCTCGGTGCTGTGCCAGGGCTGCTCTCCAGCCTTGGAGTACTTTTTCTTTTCAAGCAGCTGTTTGTAGGACCCAAGGGGCTGTGGGGGAACAAACCACCAGCGCTTTGTTCCAAAACCACACTCGCAGCAAAGTTTCCGTTTTTCTGCTCCTTCCAACTTGTGGTTTAACTCCTGTGCCATACCAACAAGTGCAGGAATACACTCCCCTGTGCTGCTTAAAATGTGATTTTTGATTACCTGGGAGATTGCTTAGGAAGTCTCTGGGCTTTGTTGCATTGCACATGCTCCGATCACATTTACAAGCAAGCCACACACTGGGACAGAACTAGGTCACTGGTAGAGTCCTTACTGGACAGATGTTTAGTTTTCCTAATTCACCCCCTATCTTAAGCAACATAATTGGGATTTTCGGGGTAGCTGAGTCTTGCTGACCATAGCTAATTTTTATTGTGGCTTCATCAGAAGGTTGAATTTTGGAGGCACAAAATGAGAGGCTTTGGTACATGGGAGAAAGTGGGATATTTTGTCTTTGACTCGCAGTGGGAGGTCACAGCCTTTTGTGCTGGCAGCTCTGAAACCAGCACAAACTGGGGTGATTAGCTCCCTTTTCTAATGAGTACACAAAGCTGATTGTGAATGAGCCAGTGGGTTCATTGTGCACCCTTGGCCTGCGTTTAATCCTTTATGTGAGACCCCCTTTTACACAGGGACGGCAATTGGAATCCAATTTACACCGGGCTCGGCATTAAATCTCCTTAGGCCGGCGATGCTGGCTAATCAATGGAATTGAAATTCCGGTGCCGTCAGGAGCCTCCTCCCTCCAGCTCTGCCACTCTTTCTGCTGCGCCACATTTTTAGGAGAGATGAAGCCCTTAAGTGGGAAACACTTTGTCTTCCTAATACAAGAATAAACAATGTCTCTCTTCTTGGCAAAACACATCGCAGCGCTGTGTAACAAGCAGCAGAGATCTTAAAAGTCCATCAAGAGATGTTATGGTAATTTTGCAAGAACGACCACCTTGCTTTTAGTGAGAATTATCTAAATATGAAGATAAAAGGGAGAAGAAAGGGAGCTTGACGTGTAGAGAGACACATGAAAGGTTTCGGGAGAGGCTTTCAGTGCTGCACAGAAATATTTTGCAGCTGAGTTTTTTGGCAAGCACCTGAAGAGCAGGAAGAGTTTCTGCCTGCCTGGTTTTCACTTTTACAGGCAGGACTCGTTCAGTCAGTTTTGGGGGATATCAGAGATCGGTAAATTAAAAGAGGAGACCTCAATCAGCCCCTCCCAACAACTTTGGGAACTGTGGAATTACAGCTGAAGGAACTTCCCCCTTGTTGCAGTTGAGTAACAGGAAGGCAAACCAAATTTTTTAGGAGAGTCAGTGTTTGTGCACCCACAGAGTGATTTCAGAAGTGCTGAATGCCCATCCTTTGGAAATAAAGCAGATTAAATATCTCTCCTGGGTAGGATATAAATGGGAATGCGATGAATTGTGGCTTACAAACCAAAATTTTGGCTGGTCGTGGCATTTGAAAGCCAGCCCACTTTGTGCCGTGGAGCCACTCAGCTCAGGAGCTGCTCAGTTCTCATCCCCATCCATTGCTCCTGGTGCCCTCAGCTCCCTGAAATATTCATTCTGCCTTTTATTCCTCAGTGCTGTTTAATACCCCAGGCAGAGCAGTGACCTGCAGGGTTTGTATTCAGTTACAGTCATTGTTTTGGGACAAGCTGGTATCTGGAAAGCTGACACCGGGCTGGAAATTAATGAGTGTATATTCCCATTGCAACCTGTGCGCCAGGTGCATTTATTTAAAAAGTCATGAAGCAGCCTCCCCAAAACGAGGTGATACTTTTTGCACAGCTCCCTGAGTTTGCTCTTTGTCTCTCACCTCATTTCTGAGCTGTTGGGATGCACATTGGTTGCATTTGGGGTGCCCGTGCCGATAAATCTTGTTGCTTTGTTTAAGTGCCCTTTGCTCTTTGTGCTGCCTGGATGGAGCTGTTGGGGAGTTTTCTGAACAAAGCAGACTCAAAGGCCTTGAGGAGTACAAAATGTACCTGCCTGCCTGTTTTATGGCCATCAGACTTGATCCTGATCTTGATGGCCATCAGCATTGATGCCTTGATCTTCAGTGCCGCACACTGATTTCCACACATAAATATAAAATACATTTAAAACCGCCCCAAACCTAGCTCCCACAAATATTTCTTCAAGCTGCTGCTCCCATTCAGAAATTCCACTTACCCTTCTAGAAGCCACTGAGGATTACCTGGAATGATGATGAGGTAATCATTGCATAATGGACGCAAATTTTAAACCTGTGGATTTTTCAGTGGGCACAATCGTAGCTTTGCCATTCATTCAGGCACGAAAAGCCTGGTTGACTTTTCAGACAGAGCTGATCTGCCAGCCTTTAAGGTGAGGGTATTTTATGTTTTATTTTGTGTAAACCCAGCGGCCTGAATTAAGGACGAATGCCCTGAAGTGTGCACCTGAGCCTGTTCAATAACTGAAATATTTGGGGCCATTTGATTTTGTGAGCTCTTTTTTCCTGTAAAAAAACCAAGCAAGCTGAGCTCCAGCATTTTGCAGGGAGCATTATTTGGTGGAGAGAGGACACTGATCTTATTTGGCAGAAAATAAATGGATGTTTGTGTTATGCCGCCTATTCAAGTACTTTCTTTATGTCTGTGCAGGATGCTCTGTCCTGAAATCAGATCTCATCTGACTGATACATTTAAAGCAGGATGATTCTGACTCTTTCACAACTTTCAAGTGTAAATGTGTTAATGTTTTGCCCAGCACATTATTTCTAACAGGCTGAACTTTCATTGTGTTTTCGCAGTTTGGGTTTAGGTTTAACTTGAGGCTTTTCATAGCTATTTAATTCCTCATAATTTCTGACATCCTGGTACCCTCACGGCTCCCCCAAGATTGCAGAGACTCCGACAAACACCCAGCCGCCCTGGCTTTATTTTTGAAAGATCTTCCTTTCTCTCCCCAACCTCCCAGCTCCCAAATCTGAGCCCCAGGGGAAAATCGGAAGTTGCTTCCTCAGACCTGTCAACTCTTGTGCTTTCAGGGTGAGCCTAATGATGTTGAGCCCTATATGATTCTTTCACACTTGTCTACTTCAATCTCACACTGCAAGACAAGCAGTGGCTGTGCAGAGGGAGGGGATGAAAGTCCTGCTACGGTGGAAATCTGCAAAACATACGCACTGGCTGTGAAGGAAATTCGGGATCAGATGCAAATCCTGTGCGTAGCATAGCTGGTTGGGTTGTGGGGGTTTTCTCCCCCTGCAGTTTAATATATGATTTTTGTCTTGCTGCATAGGAAACCTGATCAGGTTTTGGAGGGACGCGGGGAGGGATCAGAGTGGAGAATTATGCTGAGTGTTTCCCATCTGCCTGATGGTATGTAGGTGGGAGTAAATAGCAGGATTTGGCTGTGGAGAGAAGAGAAATAGTGCTGAAATTGAGTACAGAGGTGGCCACAAGCCCTAATGTTTCAGAGATTGACCCTCTCTGCCTTTTTTAACCAATTATGAGAGCACTTGTCCTCGGGACATTTTGTGCCTGGAGGCTCCATATAAAAACCCTGGGCTGGCATTAAGAGACTCATGCCATCCCCTCGGAGCAGAGCACACAGCCCACCCTGTCCCCTGTGATTTTCCTCACCGAAGATGGAGAGGCAATGCCACCAGGGTAAATTTTGGGAGCAGCTGGTGTGCAGCACCACCAGGCTGCTCGGACTCTGTAGTGTGAAGTCATCCCTTTTTTCTCTGTGTTTGCTTTTCAGCTTAATCTCTGAGTATTTTCCTCCACTTCCATTTTTCTGGTGAGTCACAGAGGAGAAGAGAAACAGGCTAAACACAGATGGAAATGAAAAATGTGGATCCCTGAGCCTGCTGCCTCAGTTTCTCTCCAGAGCGCACTCTTTGCAGACAGCATTTGGAAAATCATGTGTAGGTGCTGCAAACACCCCCAAAATCATGGGGAGACAGGGCTTGTTTCCCCCTCTGCTGTTAGATTGGCTTTGTACTCCACGTAGATTACATTTATGTTGTGTGTGAGCAGTGTGGCTGCCTCTTTCCTGTCATCCAGTGGTTTCTTGCTCCTTGTGGGTATTTCCCAGCTGGAGTTGGTGTGCCTGAGGAATCTCTGAAGCCATGCAGGCCAATGCTGGACTTCTCTTCCCCTACAAGACTGTAAGACACAGTGATGGAGATCCCTCCCTCGTGTGGGACTGAGTGACAGTCCCTGAATGAAATAGGTGGAGAGAAATGGGATGGAAGGATGGAAAAAAGAGGTGGAATATTGCACTTCTTATTAATTTTTTACTGCTTTTTCCATACTTTCTCATTTCTGAGTTGGCCTGGGTGTTTTTGACTTTCCACCCTTTGTAGGGGAGTCCCCTGTCCAAACCCAGGCCCTGCTGAATTGCACCTTTCCATGTGCACACCGAGCTGCAGCACAGCAGTACTTGGGCTTTTTGTTTTTGTTGTTTTTTTGGAGACTTTGCCAGCAAAGGCTGATGTCAGATCTCTGGGTAGTTAAAAAGCAAATTCAGGCAGCCCACGGTGGAGAACCTGTGGAAGTGCTGCTGCCAGCCAGGTTCTCAGGGAATGCTGGCCGTTGCCCAGCGGTCACACGGGTGATTTACTGAGTGCTTTTCCCCATTGCTGTGCAGCAGCCAGAACGGTT
This sequence comes from Pardalotus punctatus, assembly GCA_013400915.1. Classification (NCBI taxonomy): domain Eukaryota; kingdom Metazoa; phylum Chordata; class Aves; order Passeriformes; family Pardalotidae; genus Pardalotus; species Pardalotus punctatus. The sequence goes on along the minus strand of VZTX01006400.1, from coordinate 23,053 downwards.
TTTTAGAGTTTCTGAAATTTTTTTTTTTTTTTAAGACCTCTGTTGTGGGGTTTTTGAGTCTGTTTGTGGTTTGCCACATGGCCAGTGTTAAAAATGGCAGCTTTCAGCGGTCGGTTTAAAAGGTTGTGATAGCAAATCGGAATTCCTGCGTCGGAAATGGGGCTTTGCAAGAGGCAGATTTATAAATCAAGGGGGAGCTGAGGAAATGGGCATTGCCATGGGGCTGAGGGTGTTCAGCTTCCTGGCTGAAGTTCCTGATGGATCAGCAGTGAGGGAAGAGAGCCCTCAGTGCTGAAGTGCTGTTTGAAGGACAGGGAGCTTTGGAGGGAGCCCAGAGGAGGCCATGAAGACGATCAGAGGGATGAAGATGTTCAGAGGGATGGAACATCTCTCCCATGAGCAAGGACTGAGAGATTGGGGTTGTGCAGCCTGGAGAAGAGAAGGCTTTGGGATAACCTTATTGTGGCTGAAGGGAGCCTACAGGAAACATGGACAGGGAGGGGGCAAGAGGGAAGGACTTTAAACTGACAGAGGGCAGATTTAGGGTGGATGGAAGCAATTCTTGGTTGTGAGGGTGGGCAGGTCCTGGCACAGGGTGCCCAGAGCAGCTGGGGCTGCCCCTGGATCCCTGGCAGTGCCCAAAGCCAGGTTGGATGGGGCTCGGAGCAACATGGGGTGGTGGAATGTGTCCCTGCCCATCTAGAGATGAGCTTTGGGGCCCCTTCCCGTCTGAACCATTTTAGGATTCTGTGATGATGAGCTGTGGGGGTGCAGTGGTGTAACAAAGACCGTGGGCCGTCAGGAGGGGTGGTCTGGGGGACCCTGCTGACCCTCCCGGCTGGGCAGGCACTCTCTGCCGGCTGACATCACACCCAGCAAGGCTCAGATCAGAGCTCTTTGTGCTCCCCGGGGCTGGCTGAGATGCTCTGCAGCTGCACTGCAGCTCTGAGGCTGTGCTGTTTGTGACACAGCCACGCTGTCGGGGTGGGCTGGGAGGTGATGGGCAGCCCGCTGCGCTGCGTGGGTTGGGCTGGGGTAGGACCATCCTCACCCTCTGGAGTGACCTGGCGTGGCTGTGTCCTGTCTGAGGTGACACTGGACCCCTCCAGCTGCGTTTCTGTCCAGGGACCGCTCACCCCTACAGACTCTGCCTCAGGTTTTCCTCCTGCCCCCTTCCTGCAGCAGACACTCGACTGCAACTGGGCTAAACATAAAATTTTACCAGTATTTTCAGGTCAAAATGCATATCAGTTGCTCTTTTTGTGTCTGTTCCCTCATTTATTTTAGCAGCCCCTCTTTGGGCTCTGAAAGCTGCAAATGTTCTCCATTCCAAACTACTCTCCCCAGCTGGACAGTGGGAACCAAAGGAATCCCTGCGTCCTCTGGGAGCTGAGAGACTTCTCTAAGAGATGCATCAGGCTTGTACTTATGAAAACAGGGTAGAAGCAGCATGTTTAGAAATGCTTGCATTGATGTACTGTCCTGAAGGCTTCCTAAAAGCTGCACTGAGGGCAGATCTCGCTGTCCAGGGCTGTGTTGTTACCCCAGGATGGGATTTGGCACCCAGAGGAGCTCAGAGCTGTCAGTCCCAGTCTGCCCATGCACTAACCCAAAACTGTGTTATCACATACCTGCCCCAGTGACTGCTTTTAATCAATATGCCCTATGCTAAACATGAAATCCAGGGCAATCCCCCAGGAACATTTTCTTTTCTGACTGCTCTGAAATGCCCTTCGAGCACGTTCAGGTTACTCACCCAACATCTGCCTGCTTTTCTGTCCTATCAGCACTGATTCCGAGGTAAACTTTTAGGGTTAACCTTTTCCAGCACTTCCCTGAATACTCAGTAATACACAGGGAGCACAGGAGTGTGCTCAGATGGGTTTAATCCACTCCAGTGATGGCAGGATGCAGCTGCCACCTGCAGACCGGCGTTTGCAGGGTGACCCTGACATTTGGGCCGTGCCTAAAAGGTTCTCCGTGAACCCTGAAAAATGGGTTCACTGAGTTTTTATTACTATGATTATTCTGATATTTTCTTGTCCTTTTCATCCTTCATGTGCAACAAAAGCTTGATTTTGGGGCTGGTGGCACGGGAAGGAGGACAGTTGGTGAGAAGGGAGGGTGGACATGGCTGGTGTGGGAGCTCTGGGAGGCTGTGATGGAGCTGGGATTGGGGGGGCAATGCTTGATGCTGGCATCACTCGGGAACATTTTCATGAGGTTCAGCACAGCAGCCACGGAAAAAAAGCTGACTGACATTCTGCTCGTCATTAGCTCGTCCTTCTACGCCTTCCCTCTTTCGGGTGTATTTGGAGAATTCCTCTGGCAGCCTCCGTTGTTTCATTACCCACTTATCCCTGTTTGCCCTGGTTAGTCACTGCGAGCCAGCTGCTGTGTTTGGTTCGAACCTGGTGCTAATCTGCTACCCCTTTCAGCAATATCAGTCCCAAGAAATAAGTGCTCTGTTTGTCTAAGTGCCCCTTCCATCCTGCTGGACTCTCCTGAAGGTTGATTTGGAGCTTTTCATTTCCGTCCCAGCGCAGCCATTCCCTGGGATTTGAACAGACAGGTTGTTTTTGGCATAAATTTGGCAAGTTTGGTGGGAAGAACCAGGAGATGGAGCAGGCTGGGAGGAGGGGAACACCTGGGGATGTTATTTTAGGTGGCCCATTGTTTCCAGCCAGTGACTTGCTGCTCCAAGCCCCATCCAGCCTGGCCTTGGACACTTCCAGGGATGGGGTTTCTCTGGGCACCCTGGGCCAGGGCCTGCCCACCCTCCCAGGGAACAATTCCTTCCCAATCTCCCATCCATCCCTGCCCTCTGCCATGGGAAGCCATTCCCTGTGTCCTGTCCCTCCATCCCTTGTCCCCAGTCCCTCTCCAGCTCTCCTGGAGCCCCTTCAGGCCCTGCCAGGGGCTCTGAGCTCTCCCTGGATCCTTCTTTTAGGGAGGGTGTGATTTGCCCTGTGTTTCAGTGGTAGTTAATGTTCAAATTAATCCTTACAGTGTGTCCTTTGTTCTTGGTCACCACGATGTGATTTTTTTTTTTCTCCCTACTGCAAATTAAACAGGAGACGTTGTGGTGGGTTGCAGACTCAAGGGATTAATTCTGCAATTTCCAGCCCAATGTTCTTTTGTCCTGGAATGAAAATGGTCGTCTTAGGTAATGGCTATTTTTACACAGCCATTTGTTCACTGAGAACTGGGTTGAGACCTCCAGTAGTGTATCATTGACTGCTGAACAGCCATCGTGCAGTGCAGATCACTTCTGAGCTTGGCTACGCCCTCCCCCGAGATGGAAAAGCTGCTTCAAAAAACCACCTCGTATGGTCTTACTCACCCCTTTCAATCCTGTCCCTTTTATTTTTGGTGGGACTCAGGAAATCTTCATTGTAGGTGACAGGTAGAAATACTGACGTGCGAGTTTGTGCCATTTTGTTGTGGAAAAATGAGAAAAATGAGAAATACTGCTGCAGTATCTTGGCGATCACTGGAAGGACCGCAGTGCTTGGCATGTCTTAGTTGTTGGGTGATGATAGGAACTGGGTGGTTTCTCTCCTCCAGCAGCACATTTAGGCTGGGAAGGCACAGCCTCAGGTGTTCTGCAGCTCTGGGAAGGGATCTTTGGATTGCTTTTGAGTTTGGCCCTTCTGAGCTCGTGCCAGCAGCTGAGGTCTCGTGTCCCTGCACTGCTCCTGGCTGTGCGGTGCTCCAGAGCCTCCCAAAGTCATCACTGCACCCTAAAAAAGCCCCTTGAAGAACTTGCAGATGCTTCTGCATCGTGTTTTCTTTGAAGCCCATCTCCAGGAGGTTCTGGGGAGGACACTGTGGGAAGGTGCTGGCCTGGAGAGAGCTTGGTGGCATCTGCTGGTGGCATCTGCTGGTGGCATGTGGGCTCCTGGTGCTCTGGGTGAGGAGAGGATGCTCCTGTGCTTCCTTACAGAGAAATTACATCTTCTTCAGTGTTAAAGAGGCTTCCCAAGCGTTTTTGTGGTTAATCCCTAACCCAGGGGTGTTGCCTTTGCCTTAGAGAAGAGGAAACTGAGGCAGCGACTCACTGAGTGCCAGAGGCACATTTAAAGCCCTGATGGTTTCACTGCAGATCAGCTCAGTTGGGCCAAACTCCTTCTAAATTAAACAATTAAAAAGCTAATAGTGAGAATACTGGAGCAAGCCAAGCTTAGCATGCAGAGTGGAAAGTAGAAGACTGTAAGTTATGGGGTTTTAGTCCCCATACAGTGGTGATGCAGGCAGGTATTTCTTAGGAATTATTGTATTTAGTTAACACCAAATAAATGCTATTGTTGCTTTTTCAAGGCCTTTTTTTAAAAAATTTTTTTTTTGTTCTTTTTCTTCTTTTTTTTTTTTGTTTCCCTTTAATAAGCCCAGCCAAACAGCTTGGACATTGCCCTGGTGCTGAATTGGCTCATGGATCACAGTGCTGGGAAGTTTGTAGTTTGTATTAATCAGCACTCTGCAGTCAGTGTATTGTTGCTTCATTAACCTACTTGTTTTTAAGTATCTGTAAATCACAAAGAGGAGAAGTCCTGCTGCTTGCTGAGAAAGCAGCCCTGTTTGCAGCATCTCTCCTCTCTGAAGCACATTTCTGGTTTGCACTTAGGGTTTGGGGGTTTTTTTCCTGTTTTTCTCACCTGTGAAATTTGTGGTGTAGCCTAGAAGGACGCTTCAGATGTGTATATCCAAAATTGCAAGTGCTGTTGCTTTTAACATCCAAGCTCCCTGGGGATATTTGGTTCTGGAATACATCTATTCTCCAAGTGTTATTTCACTGCTCACAATGTCACAGCTAAGGTCTTGTTGTTCAGTAGGTACATTTTATTTGTCAGGATGCTGTATCTTCCTAAAGAGGCAGGGAACTGCAATAAAAAATGATTTATTTTCTTTTTTAAGTGAATCATTACAGGAGTTGTTAAAGGACTCTCATAAATGTTGTTATTGGAGAGCTGGTTACAGGGTCTAGAGGAGGAGAAAAGGTTGGTGTCAGGTTGTACAATCAAACAGTGATTATGTGTTAAATATTTCTCTGGCTAACAGAGATGCTCTTTAGTGTCCTGTACTTCTGAAGAGGACTTTGAGGGGATGGGAAGAAATAAGGAAGGGTTGTTTGTGCTGTTGATACTGAAGTTTCTGCACTGGTGGCTGCAAATCCCTGAAATCCTTTAGTGGTGGAATGGACCTGAAACTCATCACTGCTGTCTTGGCTTTTATTCAGAGAATCCCACAATGGTTGGGTTGGAAGGACCTCAAAGCCCATCCAGTGCCACCCCTGCCATGGCAGGGACACCTCCCACTGTCCCAAGCCCCAGTGTCCAGCCTGGCCTTGGGCACTGCCAGGGATCCAGGGGCAGCCCCAGCTGCTCTGGGAATTCCATCCCAGCCCCTGCCCACCCTCCCAGGGAACAATTCCTTCCCAAGATCCCATCCAGCCCTGCCCTCTGGCACTGGGAAGCCATTCCCTGTGTCCTGTCCCTCCATCCCTTGTCCCCAGTCCCTCTCCAGCTCTCCTGGAGCCCCTTCACGCCCTGAGCTCTCAGAGCCACTTTTCCTTCAGGCTGAGCCATCCCAGCTCCTCAGCCGTTCCTCATGCAGGGGTTCTCCATCCCTTCCCTGCTGCTCCCTGAGCAGCCCCTTGGGCCATTCGAGGGGACAGGACTGGGCTCTCATCTGTGCCCCTTGCCCAGCCCCGGGTTGCACCCCCAGATTTGGAGTCGGGAGCCAACAACTCAGGAGCTGCTTTGGCTTTTCCATGATTTCTTGGAATTGGAATATCAAGATGTAGCAGGGAGGAGAGGATGTTTTCTGTCCTCCTTCAGTATTCTGTCGGTATCTCTGCTGTTGTTGTCTGTGCCAGGGCTGCTGAAATCTCACTTGTTTAACTCTGGAGCTCAGGGCACAAGGCTCCCCCGTGCAGCCGAACCCCAGCCGTGACTCATGTTGGTAATTTGGAATTTCAGGCACTGAATGTGCAACTTGCTTTCCTTTGCCACGAGGCCTATTATGCAACAGGAACTGACAAGAACATTTCTGAACGTTTTCACTTACTCCACATAAGCATCGGTTCTGAAATTTGGAGAGCTTTCTAATTGAGTGATGTTCTCTAGGAGGATCAAATACATATTAACAAAATGTTTTAAACCTAACAAAGAATAATTGAACTTCAATAGTATCTGATTACATTTGGTGTGTTTCAAAAATCCATTTTTTTTCCTTACTGATTTCAATTGCAATTGCATTTCTATATTTGTATTTTCCTGCCTCGTGGAAAGTACCACATGCAGTATTGGCACTGCAGTGCCTGACTTTTGGATGAAGGACTTAATCAAAGTAAATCTGGATGGTTTCTGTGAGGTGCCAGCCAAGGATAATCATAATTTTTGTTGCTGTTTACCAGCCTGTCCTACCTGTTGCAAAATGGAACATAATCTGTAAACACACACTCTGGTTTTTAAAGTCCTCTTCCCCACATTCCTAAAGCATCTAACACTTCCTCTAGATGAATATTTAGACCAAATTTATTAACTGAGCATGATTTTTCTTTTAAATTAATTTATCACTCTCTTTCCTCATGCTGCTAAAAGAGACAAAAGCAAATCTGTCACTCTTATTTAGATTTATTTCACAGACATATTTTTCCATTTGTGTGGATAAATGCCGGTCTGACTTCATGACCATTTTTAGATGTTCTGCAACGCCGAACACAAAATATGAGCTGTCCTTTTTAGAAATAATCCTCAAAACACTCTGTTCTCGTAACCCATTTGTACAGCTGGGCGAGCGGATGCGCCCGGAGCCTTCGGCTTGGCCTAGTTGAGCAGGAGCTGCAGAGCCCTGCCGGTGCCAACAGGTTTGGTGGACTCAGAGAGGAGCACAAAGTCTGGATGAGCTTGTTAAAAACGAGGTCCAGTCTCCTGCTAAATTTAAAGGTTTTTAATAGGGAATAACAATAAGGAACAAAGGATAGAGCAAAAGGATTACAGCGTCCTGGGGATGCTGGGAATCCTTGGCACCTGCCCTGGTGAGACACTCTCTTTATATACATTTTTTATTGCATCAGCCTGTTACATGGTCATAGGTAAATATGTATATTCATACTTCTGAAAAACACATGGCCTTTTAGGTATGTGAGGAATTCCTTCATATGTTGATTCTTGGAAGATTTGTGGATAGAGGTGTCTGGTAACAGGGGTCTGTCATCTGAGATTGTCCTGGGGCTGGAGTTATCACTTCTGTGTTTATCTGAGATTGTCCTGGGGCTGGAGTTATCACTCCTGTGTTTATCTGAGGTTGTCCTTGGGGCTGGAGTTATGGCTTCCTGGGGCTGGAGTCATCACATCTGTGCTTATCTAGTTAAGCTTATAATTTGTTAGTTGCATTTCAACACATCTTTGGTTAGTTATTTCCCAACCATCTCCAAGGCAGAGCAAAAGAAAAAGCATTCAACAATGGTTCCATTCCTACAACACATGGGTTAATACTATACACATAACATTCATTATTTGCAAAAAGCCAACACTACAATATGTATTTATAACAAGCTTGCAGGAGGTGGATGTGGCTCCCTGTGGACTGGTGCCACTGCTGGGAGTGTGGATTGGGCTGGTGCTTCTTCCCTGCCAGCGTGACCTGGGGTGGGCACGGAGCTGGGGGCGCCTGGCTGGACGTGGTGGGAAACCCAGCCCAGGCTCGTGTCCTCCGCTGCTCAGGGTCCTCCTTGCCCCAGGATTTTCCCAGAGTTTTGGCTCCTCAGGTGTGATCTCATCCCTCCTGGGAAATCCTTGTGCAAGCATCTTCCCTACCTGTGAGCAGCCGGTAGAAGCACTTTGAAAACGTGAGTTGAGGCACTTTCTGAGTTTCCAGGTGTTTGTGTAGGTGAGAATCGGGGGGAGCTTCATCTGTGCTTTTTGAAGGGCAGAATGGCCCCAGTGCTGGTGTCTGTTCTGGCTCAGTGGCCCCATTTTCCACGTGCCCTGGATCCAACCACGTCTTGCTGAGCCCCAGAGAAGTTTTGGGGTGATTGATTCATAAAACTTGCAGTTGATGCCGTAAGCCTAAATAGATTAAACAACGTATATTCTGCTTTTTGTTGTCCCCACTTAAAAATAAGAAGCAGCATCCCCTGCACCCCAAACCCAGTGGAATTGGGGACAGAATGCTCTTGGTGCTTGGAGTCTGCTGGATGTGCTGTGACTCCTGCCCTGCTGCACCAGCCCTTGCAAGGCCAAGCCCAAAAACCCCAGCACGTGCAGGGAGCGGCGAGGCAGCGGAGCTGCTTTGACAGCTCAGCTCTCAGAAGGCACTGGTTTGTCAGCGAGGGGACAGCTCATCCTTAGCCGGTTCGCTCACACACGGCACGAGCGGGGTTTGATGGAGCGCAGCCCAAGGTAAGGCGTGGAGGAACGCGTCGAGAACGCGTTTTGTTGGTGCCGCACGCCGAGGTGGCTCCCTGCAGCCGGTGCCAGCATCTCATCGCTCCTGTTTCATCCTCATCCCCTGCAATGGGCTGAGCTGAAGTGGAAGCAGCTGCCTCCTGCGCAGGGAAAGGGAGGCAGACCCTCCTCGCAGCCCCCCCAGCCCCTGCCTTCAATTAGCTGCTGGTTTGCCTGGAGTGCTGCAGTGTGACCACTCCTACTGTCAGAGCCAGGAGGAAAAATGCAGCACAGTAATGAATTTGTAACTAGAGAGTGGGGCTAACGAGTGTCCTCAGCTCAGGAATGCAGTGGGGATATATTAGGCCAGGTGTATAGAGGGAGGGGGAAAAAAAGGCAGCATCTCCAGGCTGGGTTTTATAATTAGGGCACATGGTGTAACTCTTTTGTTTTGCAGAAGCCAGCTTTATTAATTGATGTAGAAGGTTGCTGTGTGCTATTCATTGTTTGATTAAAATGCCTGTATAAATAATTAGGCCTCTTCTGTTTGTTTTATTTTTGCACCCAATTTACATTTTCCTACGGAACAAAAATGAATTAGCGAATGCGTTTATTTCCCAAATATTTTAACCCGTAGCTGCTCTCCCCCACTGCAGTAATGACGTGACCTTTGTGCCACGCTGGCCCAGAGCTCAGGAACTCCGTTCTCTTTGGAGAAGCCGTGGTGGTCCTCCCTCCTTTGTGTGTGTGCCGAGGGGGGCTGCGGGCTCAGAATCCCTCCGGAAAACACAAATAAACGCGGATATTCAGGCACTGCTGGAAGCATCGGGTCAGCGCTGTATCTGGTGGTATTTTGCTGAAGAAAGGAGGTTTCAGGCAGCCTGAATTTGTGTCTGTCTCCTTCCAGGGCTGTGGAACAGGGTGGAAATGCTGTTGTTTGTGCCGCAGCTGGAGGAGCCGCCGTACATCTGGAGCTGGGGAGGTGAAGGGCCTTTTGAAACTGTGTTATTGTTATCAGGGACTGCCTTTCTGTGGTAATAGATGAAAAATCTGCCTGTCTGCAGTACCTTTGAGCAGCCTGTGCGTAATCTTTATCCTAGGATGAGTTTGGTGTGAGCTGAGAACTGGTGCTGTTAATTTCTGTGCATCGTTTGACTTTTCCTTGAGGAATCTGTTGAGGAGCGATGCCAGACTTGGTCATCGTGGTTCCCTCGTTGCTCCCCGGACTGTGGTGGTCTCCCCTTGCCCCTCTGGAGCCCAGCAAAGCCAGGGGCTGTGTGGAGATGGCTCAGCTGAAGCATTTGCACAGATGTGAGGGTGCTCTCCACTTGGCAGCATTTGCAAAGTGGACTGAGTAGGTCAGGGGTGATGCCTGTGGACTGGTGCTCCTTAAAATGTCCTTTGCAACCTAAGAGCTGAAAATCAGTGCCCCAAACCATGGTCTCCTCTATTTGCCTGTTTGTAAAGGCAAAATTCAGCAGAAGATACTGTTTCGTGAACAGTGCCTGGCTTGGTTGTGTGTGGCCAGGGCATCACACCCAAAATGATCCCTGCACAAGCAGGAATTCCGGTAGAAAATGAGGAGAATTTGGTATTTTCATGTGTGTTCCCACCCCCTCAGTCTCTCCCTGGCCTGCAGGTTGTGTGCACTGTCCCGGAGGTTACGGAGAGGCTGTCAGAGGAGTTTTCTTTGGCAGGATGGGGATGGTCCTTCTCCCTGGCAGGGCTCAGCCACGAGTGCGCTCTTCCTGAAGTTTTTCCAGGCATGGATCGATCAGTGAGCACAGTTTAACAGCAGCTGCAACAAAAACCAGAGAGAGAGAGAGAGAAAGAGAGAGCTCCATGCGGCTGATCCCTGGGGAGAGGTGGAGAATTGTCACTGTAATAAGAGAGACTCAGTCAGGAGTGAGTCGCTCTCCCTGGGAAGGGAAGAAGCAGGGGCTGCCTGGCTGAGCTATGAAGTGCTGCTCCTCATCCTGCAGCTCTGCAGCCAGGCCTTACTGCATTCCTGGTTCCCTTCCTGCTTGGCTGGGAATGGTGGTGGCAGCGCTGGGATTGCCCCCATGGGAAGAACACAGTGGGGCCAGAGGCTCCTGCCTGGGGGTCTGTGAGCTGGTGACCCTGATGTGACAATGATCACTTGATGGGATTTATCCCACCATTCCATGGCCCAGCTCTGAGGCAGGCAGGGGTTGATTTGGGGCTGGCTCCAGGATTTTGGTCACTGGTTCAGTACAGCACATCCTTTGCTGGTGTCTTTTGTTCAGCTCTCCTCATCCTCCTTGACAGACCCACCCATCACACTTGGTTTAGTGGTTTGGGTTGGAAGGGACCTTAAAGGTCATCCAGATCAAACCCCTGCCATGGGCAGGGACACCTTCCACCATCCCAGGGTGCTCCAAGCCCCATCCAACCTGGCCTTGGATGCTTCCAGGGATCCAGGGGCAGCCACAGCTTCTCTGGACACCCTGTGCCAGGGCCTCACTGCCCTCCCAGGGAGCAATTTCTTCCCAATACCTAATCTAAACCAGCTCCCTTTCAGCTCCAAGCCGTTCCCCGTTGTTCTCCCGGTTTGTGTTGTCCTCGGTGGGGTGGGGCTGTGTCTGATGTGAGCGCACCCGTGCCTGGCAGCGCTGCAGCTGCGCCTGCGAGAGGTGAGAACTCCCTCCAGCTGCCAGCCAGGGTGGATTCCTACCAAAACCCAGAGCTTCTTGCCTTTTCTCAGGGTTTACTACTACTGCTGTTTGCTACTACTGCTGGTTTGCTACTCCTGGTTTACTACTACTGCTGGTTTGCTGCTACTGCTGGTTTGCTACTGCTGGTTTGCTACTGCTGGTTTGCCTCCCTGTGCTCTAGAGTCGTGGTGTGCACGCCCCAGCAGACTGGGCTGAGCTCTCTGTGTCTCTCCTGTGCTCTAGGACAGACTGCAGTATTTTTTCACTTTCTCGTTGCTAAAAACTTGTGGGTATTTGTTTGAATTTGCGCATTGCATGCGGGAAGTCCTTGAAGGAGGCTGTTAGAGGGGTTTGGTGTTTGAGCTGTGCTGGGCTGGAGGTGCCTGGTGAGGCTCTGGGATTGCTGCAGCCCCATCGTGCTGGGAGCCAGGGGTAGGAGCTGGCTGCGGGTGCTGGGAAAGGCTGGCAAAGTTCAAACACACAGAACTGCCATTTAATTTTGGGGTGTTTTTAATTTGCAATATTTTTCTAGTAAAGTTATGCTTTGGAACAAAGATAGTATTTTTTCCCTTAACCTAAATGTTGCATCCTCTATTTATTCCTTTTCCCTTCCCTGCCAAGCACAGAGCAGTCAATGGGTGGAATTTTTTGCAAGAAATTCAGACTTTTCAATTTTAAAAAAAGTTGAGAACACGCCATAATGCTATGCATGTGCCAGTGAGCAAGTTGTAATGCACACAGCCAAATCAAAATGATCCCACCCTCACTTTTTCCTATCATTTACAAAAACCAGCTGGAAGGACTCAGCCCAGCAGACTGTCTCCAGCAAAGGGGAGCAAAAATGTTTGGGTGGTGTGTATAATATCAGGTCCAGTGTCATCATTTCAGGGCTTGTGTGCTGGCGGGAAGGACTGGAAACTTGGATATGTGTGTTTAAATTCGGATGGTGCTGTTGTGCACTGTTTGGTACATGGCTGAATGCACAGCCACAAAATAAGGCGAGTTGTGCACGTCTGATTTGGAGGTTGAGGGTTTAAAGTGATGTATAATGTGCTTTAACACAGAATCATGGAATCATTTAGATTGGAAAAGACCTTTGGAATCATCAAGTCCAACTGCTCCCCCAGCACTGCCCAGGCCACCGTTCACCCATGTCCCCAAGTGCCACATCCACACGTCTGCTAAATCCCTCCAGGGATGGGGACTCCTCCACTGCCCCAGGCAGCTGTGCCAGGGGAGGACAACCCTTCCAGGGAAAAAATTTTCCTGATACCAATCTGAAACTCCCCTGGCCATTTTTTCTTATCCTATTTCATGTTCCCTGGGAGCAGAGCCCGACCCCCCCGGCTGTCCCCTCCTGTCAGGAGCTCTGCAGAGCCACAAGGTCCCCCCTGAGCCCCCTTTGCTCCAGGCTGAGCCCTTTCCCAGCTCCCTCAGCTGCTCCTGGGGCTCCAGCTCCTTCCCAGCTCCGTTCCCTTCCCTGGATATATCCCAGCTCCTCAATATCCTTCTTCCAGTGTGGCTCTCAGAGCCGCCACAGGGTTTGAGGTGCCTCAGCAGTGCCCAATGCAGGGCAGATATTCCTGCTCTGAAGTGTCTATAAATAGCTCTACATTAGTTTTCCTAAATATGCATATTTCGCATAAAATTGCACATGAGCACTTTCGCTGTTTTCAAAAACTTCCCAAATATATAACTTAGAAGGCAAAAATCTTCTGGCTGAGAGAGAGAGGAAACCACCTGGAAAGTCTGAGTCAAACGGTGTTGTTGCAGGTTGAATAGCACAGAAATATATCTGTTTGAAAGAAAAATTATATTTTTAGAGGGTTATTAAGAAGTCCAAAGTATGAAACTTGAAACTGCTAAGATCATTATTTTCTCTTAATGCCTTTTAGTTTACTTTGGGCTGTAAGCAGTGATCGATTTTCCGTAGCAGTGATATGGCTCTAGGTTTTCTGGCTGCTGGAATACTTGGGGTATTCACCCCTTTTTTTAGACCAAATTACACTTTTCCTACCCTTATATATTGAAATATCACCATTTGCTGTTGCAGGAAAATAAGATGCTGGAGCCTTGCAGTGTTGGAGGTAGGGCAAGGGTAGTTTTAATGCCAGTGTAAACTGCAGCACAAAGTAGTTGTGTGCAGTTTGGCTTTTCTTTTTAACAAAAAAACAACATCCTTATTTTTTTAAGGAAATCTGAAATTACAGAGCAGCTCCTTCCCAGTCCTCGTGATGGTCACTTGCCTGTGTTGTCCGTGCAGATGACCAGGGAGGGTTTAGTGGGTGCTGAATGCTTCCCTGTCCTGGTGGTGTGCGTGGCTCCAGCCTGTGCTGCTGGGGTGGGTGCCCACAAATATTCCCTGGGGAGTCCAGGATGGTGCAGTTGAGGAATAAATCCAGGGAATTGAATGTTTTACACTGCTGTTCTTGTGTGGCCTTTAGGCCCTTCTGTGGCTGCCACCAAAAAGGGCTTTTTTCCCCTCTACTCCCTAATCCAGTCGGTTCACACTAGAGAGGGCAAATCCCAAAAGTCACCCCAGAGCATCCCTGCACATCCTGGAGCCATCCCTGGCACGCAGGGAACGTGGCTGATGGACGGCAGAGCTCCGGGCTGGGCGGCTCAGCGGGAACCTGGAGGGGGAAGGAGCTGGAGTTGCTTGGAAAGATGCTTGTTAATTTTATTCCTTGTCATTTCAGACACGGCTCCGTGCTAGTCCTTATGATCTTTAGCCGTGCATTAATCTCGGTGCTGCTGAGCTTCACACCACTGCTCTTCCACCATTACAGTGCAAGGTTTCTGTGCATTCCAATTGGAAATAAATTTCTTTATTACACATTCTTTGACCTTGGCATGTTTGTAACCCTGGCGATTGTTAGAGGGGAAAAAGGAGGACTTCTGGGAATAATTGCCTTGTTTGTTCTTTATCTCTGAAGCATTGATACCTGCAGTTCTGGGCTGAGATAATTAAATCTTAGAATCACAACCGCACCGAGAGAATCTTTCTGTTTCTGCAGGCAGCGTTTTATTTTTTCTGTAGGTATGAAAGTGCAGTTTCCATTTGCAAACCCTTCTCAGTGACTTTTGGAAACGGGTCATGCTGGATGTCCGGCTGGAACTGCTTTGCTTTGAGGCTGGAGTTCTGTGAAATAGATGCCACCTTAAAAATAATCCCATGAAAACATGTGCGGGAAGGGGAGTTGGGAATCAGGTGGTGCTTCTTGGTATCCATAGCGAAAACAATTTTAGAAACCACTCCTCTCATAAATACTGCATTTTTGGGATAGCTCTTCTTGTATTCTCTATTGCCAAGTGCATTGGCATGAAAGCAGCTTTCCTCAAAAATTAATCCATGCCTGCTGTCTTTTCCCGATGGGGTGACAAGCGCTGTTGTAAGCAGAGCTGGTGAAGCTCCATGAAAAATTTAGGACAAAAATTTATTAAGGACTCAAAAAACAAAATGTTCAGATATTCAGGAAAAAAAACCCCAAATCAAACGAAGCGACCTCTTCCCATGGCAGCTGGAGTTGTGCTGGGTGTGAGCGGCTGCGCAGCCGCAGCCTGGAGCTTCACGTTCCTCCTGCTGCATCCCGGATTGTTCCGTCTGCACAACATCCCGGCGTGGGAACAGGCTCCCTGGAGAAGCTCTGGCTGCCCCTGCCTCCCTGGAAGTGTCCAAGGGCAGGTTGGACGGGGCTTGGAGCAACCTGGGACAGTGGAAGGTGTCCCTGCCCTGGCAGGGGTGGGATGGGATGTTCCCTTTCCATCCCAGTCCATTCTGGGATTTTGTTCTGTGGATTTGCTGAGTAGGAGAGTGGAGCTGCTGACTGGACTCGCCTTCCTCCTCTGTGAACTTGCACAAAGTCTTTTGTTTCTCCTTTTTAAACATTGCCCCGGTGTAAGAGGAGGTTTATACAGGAGCTAGTAAATTGTGGGTTTTTTAAAATGTGTTTTCTCTCCTCTCTCTTTTCCCTAAGGACACAGGAAGATATTCTTTCAGTAGAAGCAAACTCATTTCAACACCTTGTTTTCTAGCACCTACGATTTACACAGCGAAGCTTGGTTGTTCTGTGGTGAGTATCTAGAAAAAATGAAATAAAAGCAGAGAGAGTCTTGTTAGCAGCTGGGGCAGACTCGTGCTTGTCAGGACATCGCTGTGTTCACATGGAGGCACGAGCCTGGCTCGGGTGAGAAGCAGCCTCGGGAAACAAGGGCTTGCTGTGGGCTGTGGGGTGTCACCCACTGTCTGCTGTGAGTGCAGGTGCCTCGCACATCCAGGGCTGCCTTCCCCCACTGTGGGTCCCCAGAAACCCCTGCAAAATCCTTCCTCACACAGGTTGTGTAGGAAAAGAGCACTGGGAAGAAGCACCAATATCACGTGTAATGCAGCCTTTTGCAGCTCAGCCATTCTCAGTGGAACCTGCGTCTCTGGACATCCTTCCTGGACATGAAGCTTGAGGCAGGGGAGTGTCCAGAGAGGCTGTGGCACCTCCTGAAATTCAGCTGGGCATGGCTGTGGAAATCTTGTGGAGAAAGCAGATGGCACCTGCGGGACTGTACTGAAGGATGAATGGAGGAATAGCCCCAGAGTGTGCTGGAGGCCCAGTTTGGGAGAGGCCAGGAATAACTCTGGGTTCCCTTCACCCTTGAGCTTCATTCTGGCTGCAGCATGGGAGGAAATGAGAGCCTTTGTGGAGAGTCTGATCTGACATGCACGTGGTGACAGAAAGTGTGGTGGGGCAGAATCCCTGCAGAACAGAGGGAGCAGGATGGGTGCGTTTGCTTTCCTGCTGAAATCCTGTCTGGTGCAGACCCCTGGAGAGGTCTGGAGGTGTTGGCTGAAGTTTCTTCCAAATTAGCCCAGTGGAATGAGCCCTCCTGGACGTTAGGACTGGGGGGAAAGTCACGGGGCTGCTGTGCAAATGGCATCACTGACCTGTGCTGTGTGGGCTGCAGGGTGGTGCAGCTGAACCAGGCTCATCTGACCCACAAAACCCCTGAGGCTCAGGACAGTGGCCCCTGAAGTGTGATCACCTCACGAGGTGTTGCCTCCCCAGCAGAGGTAATACAGATTTAATCGCATCTCAGCATTAAATTCACATTAGCCAAAG
Organism: Pardalotus punctatus; assembly: GCA_013400915.1. Lineage (NCBI taxonomy): Eukaryota > Metazoa > Chordata > Aves > Passeriformes > Pardalotidae > Pardalotus > Pardalotus punctatus. The sequence continues at coordinate 6,877 of VZTX01006400.1, read as the reverse complement.
AATTAAGAATTCAGGAACATGCCCTCCGAAGGCTCCCTGGGTTTTCCTGATGAACCACTTGCTCTTCCTGGCCCTGTCTTTAGGTTGGGTGATGCTTTATTGGAATATCCATGTTTTTATTTGCATATGAGCCCACAGTATCATCACACAGCTACCAAAATCCTCTCCTTTTTCAGGACTTCCTTCCCTGTTTTGCTGTTCTCTCTCCTGTGCATGCTGAATTTCCAGTGCTATTCCTTGCAGGCTGGGCTGTGGGGCAGGGATGGTGCAGGGAGCAGCAGGGTGAGGTGTTCAGCTGCCCATTCTGTGTTGGGATCTCAGTGCTTTCCTCCGGGAAGCTCTCCCAGCACTGCATCCCTGGTGATTGACAGATCTGTGTCTCCATGATTGCCGTGTCTGGGATGCGCCTTCCAGAGGAGAACACTGTTCCCCTGAAACGGGAAGGTGTGAAACAAGCTGCTTGGCTCAGGCTGGCTGTAAACCCTGCCTCAGCAAGCAACAAACATTGACATTTTCACGTGCTAAAAGCCTGCCAGCCCTCCTTGTAGTGTTTTGGGAAGGGAAGGATTGGTTAAGAAGTTCATTACTTTATTGGGAGTTCCCAGACAGTGGGCACAGGACTGTGGCAGTGCTGTGAGACTGGGAGGAATCCTATAGATACAGACAATTCCATTAAAAACTGCAAAAGGCCCTAAAATGTATTTGCTGCTGTTCTTCTGCCTGAGTAAATAGGATATCAGGAGCTGGAGACTCTCACTGCCAGGATTTCAGGGGGAAGCTAGAAGGGAACCATCGCTTGCTGAAGGATGTTCAAACCTCCCTTTGTCATGGTAATGAGGCAGTGCCTGGGCAGCACCGGCTGCCAACCTCTGCAGAGGTTCCTCTTGTTCTCCTCCGGAATGTTTGGAGCAAGAGAGAGACCCTGGGCACGGAGTGTGCAGCTGCCCAGGCTGAGGCACATCAATAATCCATAAACACAGCCCCGTGTGGGCACCAGGGGAGAGCCTCTACATGACCTGGCTCGCGGATTTTTCTTCTTTTACAGTTTAACCTTTTGTTAAAGTTCCTAGGAATACGAGAAAAAAAAAAAAGGAATAGAAATCTGGAGGTGTTTTATGGCTCCCTCTCTGTCTGTGGCTCAGGACTGTGGTTCTCGGGCTGGATGAGGAGCTGCTCCCTGCCATCCCTTAGAAAAGAGAGATCCATCCCATGTGCTCAGTGCTCTTGGCTGCAGCAACACGTGCCAAGGACAGCCTGGCAGCTCCACGTGCCGCTGGAAAGGTGTTGTCTGGATGAGGGAGGGGAGGATGACACCAGGTGTTCTTGGTGTGGGGCTTCCTATCCCATTGGGTCTTTTGGTTTTGTTTTTTCCCTGCTTGCCGCTCTGAAAGGCTCTTTTTAAAGAAAATTCCGTGGTTTAGTCCTTCAGATAACAACCTGCTGGCTGGGGCACAGCTACCAAGTGTCAGTCTGACTTTGATGGCAGGAGTCATTACACAATGCTGTAGGCTCGCATCTGGCTTAATGTAGTTTTTTAATTATCTCCTTTCAGAAGAAGGTTGATTTCAGTTCGTTGGTACACGGAGGGAGCAGAGGAGGAGGAATGTGCTGCTATTGAACATGTCCTCATACAAAGGCTTAATCTGACCTGGCAGGATCTCCTTGGGCAAAGTCTGATGGACTTGGAGATGCTGTTTGCTTGGGAAAGGTTTGTGGCACTGGCAGGGAGGCCTGGAAGAACAGTTCAGGTTATTTAAAGCAGGTCTAACAGTTTTTCCCCCCCATTTTGTCTGTCTGTGGTGTTTTTGTTACCATTAGAGGCCTGCTGCAGTTTTGGGAGAACGAGGGGTGATTGGATTGAGTGCTTTGGTTGCGATCTGTGTTGGGGGAGCCACGCAGATAATGCTGTTACTTTGATTATTAAATTGCTCCAGATCTTTAGATAAGGTACTTTTGTGAAAGTCCCCAACTAGATTGTATCAGTATCTAAGATAAGAGGGGGAACAGATGTCAGAGATCAGCAGTGCAAGTTCTAACCCCACTCCTGGCTGGTGTGGAGTCATTAAGGATTTGTCCAGCCTGGTTCTCCTGCGAACATTTACCACATCCCTCAAGACTAACTGTGCATCCTAACAGGGCAACAAGGTTTTAATCTTGAGTTTTGTTTTTTTATTAATTTGATTCCATTTTTCCCACTAATAGCCCCCCATGCTGGTTTTTCTGCTTGATGTTTACCCCTTTCAAGCACATCTTGATACACATCTCATCCAACTAAGCTGTGCTCTTGCTCAGAGCTGGACGTACTCAAATCTTTTGATCTTCCCAGAGAAATTTTTCCCTTCAAACCCTTAAACATTTTTGTTGTTTTCTTTGTACTCTGTTCCATTTGTCAATGTCTTCTCTGGTAATGAGGTGTCCAGAAGTGAATACATTATTCCATTTATGGATTAATTACATCTGTGGAGAGAGGAGACTGGAACATCCTGCTATGTGCTACGTGTGCGTTCTGTCTCTGAAAGCAAACTGTCCTTTTAGCTGCCACATCCTTCCACAATTCCATCTTGAGCTGTTTGCCCTCTGCCTTTCCAGGTCCCTGTTTGGGTGGGTGCATCCCCAGCAGCTCCTTTTCGGAGTGTGGCTGTGGTTTGGTGATAGGTCACCTCAGATCAGTTTGGTTTTTTCCAAAAGGAAAAATCTTGTGATTTTGACTTGCCAGATCTGGCAGTTTTGGGAGGGCCTCCTGAAGAGGACAGGGAAATTTCTTGTTTGAGTGCTGTTCACCTGAGGGAAGTGAGGCACCTTCCCAAATTTATGATGTCCCAGGCAATCAGAGCAAGGATTCCTTTGTTTGTATTTATTTTTCCTGTCAAATCCTGCAATGCATTTCGCTACATAGTAGGTGAAACTTAATAAACTGTATTCTTTCCCACATTGTTAACAAAGCTGTTAAAATTAAATTAACACAGATCCATGTGATTCCTTGGCTGTTTGCTCCAACTCCTTTGTTTCTAGTTGGCCTTGCAGGTGCTAAATCCTAATCCCTTCTAAATTTAAGAGAACTGAGGCTGCCCAGATTTTTCAGGATTATTACTTTTAATTTTAGGATTGGCTCTGGAAAATGCTCCTGTAATCCACGTGGCATTTTCCTTCGTCTTTTCCTTAAATAAATAGTTTGTGCTCACTGACTGTGCCTGACGAGGTGTTCTCTGCAAGACTCTACTTGCAGCTTGCTGAGCTGCTCTCTGCAACAGATAATTTTATTTTTTTGGATGTTTTTCCCATTCTTTTGCTAGGAATAGAACTTAATTGCACCCATCCATTTAAGTAATTTCCAGAATTAGGTATTAGCCTTATGTTTTGAAGGAATTTGTTAGAGTTCCCTTTTAAAAAAGAATTCTTTACAAATAACAACACTTGATTTCGTTGGCTAATTGCACAGATTGAGTGATTTGGCACATGTCTGCATTTTCCAGATACTCCCTTTTTCCCTCCTTCGGTGGAAGCTATTTTTGTACACTCACCATCGCTCTGATAGCAGAGGCATCTTTTCTTAATTTACTTTTGAAGACAAATTTAATAAAGGAATTCCCCTTCCTAGCCATATTGGAATCATTCTTTTTCTCTTTTATTAATTCCCCTACTTCTTCTTAACCAGGTTTTCATGTGGATGTTTATAAATAAGTCCTCCCTCATTCCTTAATCCTTTTGTCCAGCATTAACTCGGACCGTATTTTATTGTTCCCGTTTAATTGGCTCTGTAGGAATTAAATGCCCATGTGCTACTTGCTTGTTCTCATCCTTGGAGAAAATAAGATTTTTCTTCGTTCTTGGCCAATGCTTAAATGCTGTGGGCTTGGGGAGGGCTTCTGCTTGTAAGGTTTTGGGGGGTTTTTGGTTTAGTTTTATTTTAACCACATTATATCAATCATGGTGTGCTTCTGAAGTTGCCAAGTGGCCTCTTTTTAGCACGGGGGGAATTCGTGGTCTCCCTTTGGTTGTCCTTGTGGATGCTGGTGGTGCCTCATCTGGAAAGACACTGGGAAAGTCTTACAGAAATGGAGCTGGAGTTTCCCCTGTGGCTTTGCAGTGCAAAGGAAGCAAACAGCCTGATTTACCTGAGCTGACATCATTTGTGGCTGCTGCTCCCAAATTTTGGTAAGTCTGTGATGAAAAGTTAAGATCCAATTGAACTCTCCAGCAGCTGTAATGCAAAATGATATCCTGGATAAATTCAGCCTCACTTGGAGCTGTTCTCAGTCACTTCAAATCCTCTGCAAGGGGTTGGGCTGGGAATTTATTTTATTTTTTTTTTGCTCCTCATTATTCTTTCAATCTGCATTTGGGTTTGCAGCCAAAGGCTACAGCCTCTTGCAGTTGATTTTTCACTGCTGATAACTCAACACAATAATTTAGTCAACCTGATCTTCCCTGTTGAATTTCAGCTTATTGGCATTATAATTAATTTTGACATGTAACACCACCCCTCCAACTTTCACTCCCAAATCTATTAATGCGTAATGATGAAAAGTATGTGCCGTGCATAATATAGTTTGGGAGTTATGGATCTTCCATCCATGTTGTTGGGGAGCAAAGGAGCATTAATGCATTAATTCCTGCTGGCTGCAGCTTGCTGCTGACTGGAGATGTGCTGAAGTTTCTTAGTTTGTGGTGACAGCTTCTCTCAGTTAAAACATGAAGGGTTAGAGGTGAATTTTATTAAAAATTCATAGAATCATGGAATGGTTTGGGCTGGGAGGGACCTTCAAGCTCATCTCGCTCCACCAGGGAATGAGGGACAACTTCCACTGTCCCAGGTTACCCCAGTCCCCATCCAGCCTGGCCTTGGACATTTCCAGGGATCCAGGGGCAGCCACAGCTTCTCTGGTCAATTCTTTTTCACTTCAGAATCTTCCTGCTGCGCTTTCCAATGTGCTAAATAATTATAAACCACTGGACTGCATGACATCACACCCAGCCTCGTGGTATTTACAGGACTGCAGCTTCTGCTGCTCAGTTTTCATCGATTTACAAAATCTGCTGATGGTCGTTCCTCACAAAAATACCCAACAGCCCAAAAACCCCGCTCCTGCTCTGTTTTATCCAAAGGCCATGAGTGATTACATCATAACGTGTGGTTAGATTTCATTTTCCTGCTGCACTTAGCGAAACGCGGGAGCGAATGCCCAGGAGGAATTAAGCTATAAAGACGCTGGCGGAGGAAGTACGTTAAAAGCAATTAGCAGGAATTTAACAAAGTAGATGAAAATCAAATCTCAGCGCTCGCCGAATTTCCGACCCCGCGCCCCATGGCCCCGCTGGTGGGTGGTGTTTCCAGGAGGGGAAGGGCTGGCGGCTCCCACGGCTTTGTCCTCGCAGGAAAAGCTGGGATGGACAAGGGATGGAGGGACAGGACACAGGGAATGGCTTCCCATGACAAAGGGCAGGGATGGGTGGGATATGGAGAAGGAATTGTTCCCTGGGAGGGCGCCCAGAGCAGCTGGGGCTGCCCCTGGATCCCTGGAAATGTCCAAGGCCAGGCTGGACAGGGCTTGGAGCAGCCTGGGACAGTGGGACGTGTCCCTCATTCCCTGGTGGATCGAGATGATTTTTAAGGTCCCTGCCAGCCCAAACCATTCTGTTATTTTATTAAATCCTTCAGCCTTGGGTTACAGTGAAGATTCTGGGAAATGCACATTTTCATCGCCAAGAGTATTTTTATTTGCATTATTTTTTATGTTGCTGTCATGCCAGTGTGTTTGATGGAGCTGCCAGTTCATGACTGTCCTTGGGTTTGAGTTTTGGGGGTTTTGTTGCCTCTCCCCTCTCCTTTATTAAAGGCAAATTGGCAGATTGCCCTGCCTGGGGAGGAAAACCAAACATCTGGCGTGGTTTGAGATGAGAAGGGGAGGAAACAAGAGCAGGGGAGTGCTTGGAGAGACAGGGAGCAAACATTTAGGGGCAAACCAGTTTCACGTCATTCTGCAAACAAAATGGAAGCATTAGCAGGAGGGGAATGACAGATCTGCTGAGGGCTGGGGTGATGGGCTCAGTGCTTTTCAAAAGAACCATTTCGAGTGTGCCCTGTCCCTGGTGTGCACTGAAGAGCCACTCCAGCTCTGGGAGATGCTGAGGTGGAGGAGATTCTCATTATTTCTTCTAACAGCAATATATTATAACCCCATTGTTAGCAGCAGCGCTGCACTGGAGCACTCGGTGAAAGGAAATCAAGATTGAAAAGGACCAAGATGAAGCAAAATGCTTTGGCTGAGTTCAGTTTGGGGGGCCTGTGAGGAGGATGGGGAGCTGCAGGTGGCTGCTGTGCTTCCTCTGCAAACCCGGACAGGCCTCGGCAAGGGATGGCTGAGGAGCAAAAGCTGCTCCTGAGCCAGGGCCAGCTCGGGTGGGTCCTGTCCCAGCCCTGCCGTGGTGGGTGGGAGCCTTGGGGCTGCAGGAGATGGTGGGGTTTGGGTCACTGGTGGTTGTGGGACTCAGCTGAGACAGGGGAGAGATGAGTGGGGTCTGTGCTGGTGGGACCATTCCTGAGGTGGGGTTGAATCCCCACCCCAATAGGTCCACCCAGCATGAGTGATGGGTTGAGTCTTTGGATCTGTGGCAGTTCTGAAGGAGATTGAGACCCTTGGATGGTTGGAGAGCTCCTGCTTCCCAAATATCCGTGGGGAGCTGGCACCAGGCAGCCCTGGATGTGTGCGGTGGCACCAAGGTCATTGTGAGAAACAGCTGCGAGGAGAAAGAGGAGGAGGAGGAGGAGGAGGGAGTTGTGGAGGTGAGGGGCTGTCTCTGAACAACCTCGGAGCTTGGGCAGTCGTGGTTCATGGTCATCCTCTTTTGCTGTGCCTGGGAATGGGATGGGATGGGA
>VZTX01006399.1:0-19472 GCA_013400915.1 Pardalotus punctatus | reverse complement strand
AGTCTCCGCTGCGTGGCCGGTGCGCCGGCGTGCGGGAGTGCGGGGTGCAGGTGTGTGAGAGTGTGGGGTGCAGGTGTGGGACAGTGCCGGAGTGCGGCTGTGCAGGTGTGCGGGTCCGCAGGTGTCGGTGTGCGAGCGTAAGGATTTAAGTGGCTTAAGGATTTGTGGGGCTGTGCGGGATGTAGGGGTGCAGCTGCGCTGGGGTGCAGCAGTACAGGTGGAGGTGTGCGGCTGTGTGTGTGCACGAGTGCAGGTGTGCGGGTGCAGTTGTGCAGGTGCTGCCATCCCCCCGGGTGGGACGAGGGGCTGTGGGAAGGCGGCACCGCGCCCCTTGTCCTGCTCGCCGGGCCGGATCCGGCCGCGCCGCCGGGCGTCGCCCGGTGAATCACAGCTTAAGGATGCTGTGGTAACGTGTTTCGCCTGCTCAGGGAAAACAGCACCGATTCTCACACAGCAGGTATCACAAGTTAACAAAACTCTGCCTCTTGGTCTGTGCACTTGCACAGGGTAAAAAGAGCCACGGGACCGAGTCCAAGCGGCTCAGCAGACCTACATAGCTATGCAGTTACTTAAGGATTTAAGTGCTAATAGTAGACATGAGGCATAGGCCAGTGCTATTGGGTTTGTAACAGCCCAAAACCTGAAACCTGCTGGGATTCTCAGCTTGAACATGGCCTTTGCCAGTTCATCTGGGAAATCCCAGTTGATGTTCAAAGGACACTGCAAGAGACGGCTTTATATGTACATTTACCCGTCCTGCATAAAGGCTTTGATATGTACGTGTCTCATTATACCCAGCAGCTCTATGATTGCAGCATTTAGCAGGGCAGGTATTTTTATATCCTGAATGACCTGATTGGGAGCACGGAGTTAAATGCAGATCTTCCACATCTCAGGAGAATGATCTGCATCCCATGTGTTCCAGACCCGACTTCTAAAACTTTCTTCTTGGAGTTGATCCATTTTCGAGGATATAAATACCAAGTGAAACTACATGTTAAAATTGTGCACTGATGTAAGCATGAATCTAGACAAATCTCCTTGCTCTAAAGAACAGCTATTTATTTGAGGAAAAAAAAGACTGTTGTTTCTGTTGCAAAAATTTGTCCCAGGTGCAACTTCTTTCCATTTTCTTTTGGCTCTTAGATGTGTCCCAGACTTCCACCTAGTTCAGCATCAGTCTGACTTTGGGGAATTGAATTTTAAGTTGCGGAGCCTGTCCTTCTTGAAGTTGAGCATCTGAAATAGACTGGCTAGCAGAAATTCGATATTCCAATACTTAGATTCATTAATGCATTTAATCAAAGATCCTCATGCTGAACTTAATATCCTTTGCATCCGTCATCCTGCAGTTTAACCCAGACAAGCAAATCTGATTGAATTAGGGTCCACTGGCTTGATTTTGTTGTAGCATTATGTTTTCAGGGAGTTTTCAGTACTTCTCTGACAAGAAGGTACATTAAGTACATGTGCAAAACATGTAGGAACACCAAGTAATTAAAATTACAGCTCCTTTTACTGCATTTTCTGCAGTATCTGGAGCAGTATATGCATTGGTGCAATGCCTTAAAGGACTCCACCCTTCTAAATCCTGGTGCTCCAGCTCTGACCCAAGCAGTTGGCCAAAATACAGTATCCTGCACATTATTTTGATTAGGTGGAAAAATTAATCGTGGTGTCAACAACATAAAAGGATGTACAGATGAGCTGCTGCTCAGCCCACAGGAGAAATCAGATTGTAAGGGTGAGGTTATTTGCTCATAGTTCTAAGCCACTGAAAAAGCTGGATTTCAGCCAACACTCAGCCTGGAAAGTTCTGCATTTATGTCTGGGTCACCTTCTTGGTGATACACAAGAAACTTTGCCTGGTTCTTTCCTGTAATTTCTTCAAGTTTGATTTTGAGGTGCTTCTCAATGCATTTCTTTTCCTTTCTCTCAAAAACTTTTGCCTGTACGAAATAATGTGCACCGAAATGCTTTCTTGAGTACGACAAGTTCCTTTCTTTGCACAGTGACTGTGATTTCAGTGATCTGACAGCTGCTTTGGTTGTCTGCTTCTATAAAGCAGCCTAATGGCTCTTCACCACTGTCCTAATGAAGTGTGGCAGTTACACTCAAGCATAATGATGTAACTTTCATGTTTTTTCCTTAGATTAAAAATAATCATGGTGTAGGATAAATTCTATAGGATGTGCCTTTTAGGCTGAAAACCTCTTACATTCAGATTCCATTGACTGAAATGCTTTCTAACATGTATTTGCATCAAAATAACTTCTGTACTCTAGAGAACTGCTAAACTGTTGCAATATATGGAAATCTGTCCAGCAATATCCTACTAAATTTGCTTGTGTGTTCTTCTTTTGAAGTGTCCAGAATTTTAAAGGTGCCACTTTTATAAAAATATTCAAGATGTTAAGAAAATGTTTTCCTTTCTAATCTCTCCATTAATGTGGGTCCAGTGATTCAGACTTAGGGATATATGTCATTTCAAGCATGTGAAGACCTATGGAAGGTTTTGCATATGTCTGCAGGATCACATGCCTTTATGCTGTCTAATCTCCAGTCACATCATTCTGTTTTCTCTTTTGTGGTTGTGTTATTCAGCTTTCAAAAGCAGACTGATTTCTTTTGTCAAAGTTGTTTGACAAGTGCACTGGGAGGATGTAATCTCATACCCAACCATCTAAGTTTTCCCAACTCTGCTTAACCTGAGTTCCTCTGTGCCTGTGTAAAACATATTTTCTTCATGACTTGTGTATAACCTGTATTCTTTTTGTTCTGTTATGCAGTGAGGGCTAGCAAAGATAGACACTTTGTTCCTATGGTTACTCTATTTTAACTGATCCCAGTTTTGTATTGCTTCACTTTTAGGGGGGAAAAAAAAAAAAGACTGATTCCAAACTTGGTTCATGTCAGATTTAATTTTGATGGAAATTCTGAGCTAGGTAGATCCTAGATCCATTTTTCAACCAAGAGATTGTGCTGGTTTTCCTTAGGGTAGAGTTAATTTTCTTCACAGCAGTCAGTATGGAGTTATATTTTGAATTTTTGCTGAAAACAGGATTGATAATACAGAGATGTTTTTGTTATTGCTGAGCAGTGTTTGCACATCGTCAAGGCCTTTTCTGCTCCTCCCACTGACCCCCAGCAAGGAGACTGGGGGGGCACAAGGAGCTGAGAGGGGACGTAGCTGGGACAGCTGACCCAAACTCACGAACAGGACATTCCTTACCAGAAAGCCTCAATCATGCATTTCCTGGTTTCCTAAGGATTAGCTCCATACTTGTTCTCTGGATCCATTTGCATCCTAATAGAATCTTTAATTACACAATTTCATAGAACTCCTTGCTATGTGAAAGTTGTAATATTAAAAAAGAACAAAGTAAAGAGTTGACTGGAAGAAAGTTATTTAATGTTCAAAGTGTTGAAATAACACCCAGGAAAACTGGGGTTTATTCTTCATTCAATCAAAGGCTTCTTCTGTGTTGCTGAAGAAGATTTTTTTGTTTTTTATAAGCCACAAAGAAATAAAAACCATTTGCATAGAGAATTCGAATTCGAGCATTTAACTTCTGAGTGTTTGGTGTTGTAGCCTTAACGCTTTTTTAACATTGCTTTAAAATGAATTTTGAGTTCTGACACAGTTTTGTCATGTTATCTCTGTGGTTCAGGGTTTACTGAAGGAAAACAGCAGCAACTGAAACTGCCTAACAGTAGATTTCAGAGGAATGATGTAAGTAGAGAGCTGTGGTAATATATGTCTAGTTTGTTTTAACACATGGAATTATGTATGTAAAATCGGTATTATCATAATGAAATGTAAAGCTGGGAATAAATATCTGTCTGAGCAAAGCTTCATGCTTTCTTAAAACTATTTCCCAGGCTCTCTTCTTTTGTGCTTTCTCATGCCTTGCTGGAAGCTAAAATGATCATAAGATCTGTAGGTCACAAAAAAAGGTGATTCGTACTAGAAATAGGATCAATAGGCACTTAGAAGAAATATGTGTGTGGTAAAAAAGCTACTTGAGAGGCAGAGAACAGAATCGATCTCATACAATGTAGTTGTACTGTAGAACTGCAGGTGGCAGCAATAATTGCATGGACCCTGGGCTGCATGTACACATTCTTTTTTTTTCCTAAAAGTTTGTGGTTCTTAAAGTATGTCAGGGACTGTGAAAATTGTCAGTAATTTCTCTCAGAAGGAATTCTAAGGGGACTTACTGTTGAACAAGAATATATTTGTTATAGCAAAAGTCAACAATTCCACTACTGACAAACGTCAATTATAATTTATATTATATATATATTGTATAACATATATATTTATAGATATAGATACAGATATAGATATGTAAAGCTGTGTTGCATAGGAAAGTGGTGAGTATGAGCATAGAAAGGCCTGGATTCATGGGATGTTAACAAGGCCCCAGAATAATTGTTCAGTCTTATAATAAATTACTTTATGTGGTGTTTCTTACAAAATTAATAGGTTAAGTTTATAGCAACTACAATTTGATATTTTTAATTGTTCCTCATCTTAATATTCCCTTGTGAGTGGAACAACAGATACTGTCTTTATAGTTTTAGACCCTATATAATGTTTTACACTTTCCCAGGATGAATGCATAATTATGCATTTCTCAGCTCAAATTATATGTACAAATCAAGCATTATACCTATGCAAACCGAGCAATACAAGACACTTTGTCTTCCACCAAGTTAAAAGTGTTTCTTTCACTCTCTGCTTCTGCTCTTTGTTTTAAGAGCATTGTAAGATGACTGCAATGCCTGTTTGCTGACATGTGTGCTGTCTCCATCTAGCATGGGACCAAAAAACCAGGACACACAGTTACGTGACTTGGAGAGTGACAGTAGAATGTCATGCCCCATCAGAGCTCCCTTAAATCAGGAACAGTTACATAAAAATGTTAACTTTGGAGGGAGAACAAGTATGGTGGCAGCTCTAACTTTTATTATCCATAGTTCAGAGCTTTGTTCTATTCATAGGCATAAGTTTCAACAGACCCTAATTCAGAAGGACAAGAAACTTGGAGAAGAAGCCCTTCCAGACAGCAGAAGGTTTGACTAAAAAGTCCCCAGACAAACAAACCCCTAAATTTCCCATGAAAATGTTAAAAAATTGTAGTGATGGAAAAGTTACATCATTAGAAAAATAACTTAATAGAGCCTCAGCATCAGCAAGCCTGGAAATAAACTGACACTTTTCCCCCTGTATATATTCGAGTTCTAGGAGTTGAATTCAGTCCAAAAGTAAGGGTTGGGGGTTTAGCCCCTATAAAAGCTAAGCACTGTTGCATATTCACTAGCCAGTGTGGGGTATGTATAGGGCACTTACATACCTTATTTTGTGTGCATGGTAGATTTGGAGACAAAACTATCCTTCAAGTCACCTTCTAAACGTTGGATACAGTTGGTAGTTATGTCACAAAGCATGTGTGCTGTACTTCAATAACGTTCTAGATGCAGTAGTATTGATTTTTCAAATTACTGAACACAGATGACTTTTCAGGGTTGAGTTAGGTGATTAGTACATGACAGAAAAGTTGATGGTAGGAAATAAATTTTCAATTCCTTTTAAATAGAGGCACAGAAGGTAAGTTCTAGTCCTGGGTTTTAAGCAGATAAGAAGAAAGGTCACATATTTTTGTGTTAGGAAGATTTTGTATAAAGAACATATCTTTGGGATCAAATTGTTCTAGTGACTTCAGCAAAAGCAAGAAGAAAATTGCTTGAAAGGCCTTCATCATTCAGGTACACTTCCAAAGCATCTACTTCTTTACCAGCACATTTCCTAGAAACAAAGACAAAAAAACCAACCAACCAACCAAAAAAAAAAAAAAAAACCCCAACAAACCTTCATAGAAAGCTTTACCTTAGAAATCGGAGGGAGAGTGATCAATCTGTTGCGGAAAAGAATCACACTTTTAGATTTAGTTGTGAATGGAATTTTAGTTGTGTAAAGAGCTGAGAAAGTAGGTTTACTAAGCAGTGATAGTGGAATCAGGGTGAACTAGGTTAAAGAAAATCAATTACACTTTTTTATTGAGGATACTGAGTATGCAATAACCTCAACCATTCCACTTTAGAGGGCACAGAAATGGAAAGAACAGAAGAATCTTGCAGAACAACTGCTTGAATTGGTGCTAATCTGATAAACCTGGTGCTAGAAAGAATTTGCAGTGAGTGCTTTTAGGTTTTATTAAGTTTGAATTATAGCTCAAAAGTAGCTCTGGTACCACAAGCCAAGTTACCTTGGATCTGACCAGTATGAAAGGAATTCTGTGGAAAAGATCTGTAAGAAGCCTTGGCCAAGGCTGACTCTTTTCACCTCAAAGAGGTGTCTGGGCAGAACACCTCACAGTCCAGAAGACTGCTTGCAAACTTGCTGTCTTCTTTCCTTCTGAAGGTCAAGGAAAACTTGGAAGAATTTTATTATTGACACCTTCATAATTGTGCTCTGCTGCAATATCTGTGAAAAAAATATTTGAAGTCAGCTATTCAGAATTAAATATATGCTGTGCTATACTATGAGCCTGCTACACACCTAGACGTTTCAAATTTCATCATGAAGCACGTTTCAACAAAGGTCTTAGAAGTCAGAGAAATTTAATAAATCTGCAAGCTTGGGATCCACATTTTTCAGGATAGGAGATTGTGAGCATTTGAAATAGATGTCCATGAAATTGATTCTTTCTAGTATTTCAAACAGGATGTAGTCCTTAATTTGACACTCTATACTTGTTAAAAAAAGGCAAGAAGATAATTTAAATTTGTCCATGTGTTCTGGGTAGACTCTTTCTTTTTTGTATTCCAGACAGTACCTTCATTTTATTAGCAAGATATTGTTGGGATGAGAAACAAGGTACTAGAAGTATGGAGTACTTTCAGATAATCACAGATTAAGGTTTAGCAGCTATCTGTGATGAACACTCTGCTTAGGCACAGTTTAATGTTATTTTCTTGCTGTGTCAGATCAAAAGATTTATTTCTTGTGAAAAACTAGGAGAAGTCTGAATCCCAGCTTCCTCTCCACAAAAGACTGCTGAAAAAAAAAAGAATAGTAGCAGTAAGATATTGTGATTAAAGCTGACTGTGAGTAGGTACTTTGAGAAATTTTGTCAAGAGCTGTGTAAGTACTTGATTAATCACTACATTTTTATCTGTGGGCTACAGGAACCAGGCATAGTGAATTAGAGGGAAAATCGGTTTTCATCTCTTTCGAGGAGATGCTTTCTGCCATACTGAGGCAAATCTTCTGATGTAACTTGGCTCTTTATGCTGAAATCCTGCTTTGCAGTCAGCTGAGCCGAGGGTATTCTTAGCCAGTTAATATGCAGGTCAGTATAATGCAGCTGCTCTGCACTGTGAAAGTAGGACAGACCACAGTGACCAGAAGTCACCAGGTTATTTCTTAACCAGAGGGGTGCTTGTTGACCCTTGCCAGGAGATACCTCTGCTTTTTCCCCTGCATCACTGACAAAACAAAACAAGGAAGAAAACCCCTCCAGAATGGATCTTTCAGCACTGTGGGAGTTGCAATGACTCTTGAGATTGACAAACTTAGAGCTGTTTCAAAAGCTGACAGCCCAGGATTTCTTCATCTCTGCTTTATTTGGATTAGATATATCTGGAAGAGTAAAAGTACTTTTATTTTGTCAAATTCAAGTTACTTTTTAAATGTCTAGTGTTTAAAATAAAATCAGCAAATTCACTCTAAGCAGTAAAGTTCTTTATTATAAAATGAAACTATAAAAAAGTATGATGGAATACATTTTCTGTGTCTTGTTTTGTCTGTCCTTCACAGGAGATCTACAAAGCTAAGTTGCAGGAAGGGGCATTAAAGGATTTGGATAGTAAAAGAAGGGATTTTTCAGCTTTTCTTCCTCAGGGCATAGCTCCTCTTTGTAATGACTTACCTAAAATTCTGTTTTCTCACACCATTTTTTTCAAAATTATATATCTCTCTTAGCTGTGGTTCTATAGAACTGTTCAATTTTGTTTCATCTGACAGAAACACAGTTCTGAATTTGTCCCAAAAATAACCATGATGTCTTGGCTTCCTTCTCCTTAGTAGTTCAAGACAGAAAATTACAGGGGACCATTCTTTTTCTAGAAACCTCTGCAGTCACATTCCTATTATGTTATTTAATTTGCATGTTATTTCCATCTTGATGAACTTCCCTGCATGTCCCTGGTTTTGTATGAATAAACATAATTACAGGTCATATGAGAAGTATTTCCAACCCTGCTTTGCAGTTTTGTAGAATTAATTCATGAAATAATACTGATGCACCTGGCATTCAAAGTACCTTTCTAAATTGCCTTCTGCTCATCTGTTCTCACTTTTGGAACTAGAGCCATAATAATTCTGGCTTAAAAACCAGAATTACTAGTTAGTCACTGCCAACCAGACCTCTTTCTAGAGCATGTCTATATCAGGAGATTGCTTCAGCCCCAAAAGTACAACTTTAGAATATATCAGTATAAAATGCATAATCAGAGTTTATTGCTTCACCTGCATAATTAGGATCTTCAGCTACAAGCATGTATTTTCATTGTAAAGTAGTCCAGATTTTAACAAAAGCATGAACTGTGTCTTACTAAATTCACTAAGATAAATGTTATCTTTATAAAACTTCCTCTGGGTTGGTGAATGAGAAGCTCAGCGTCTAGACTGATACATGCTATAACTCCATCCTACATAGGCAGTACTCTTTCAGAGCTCATTAGGAAAGGCAAACCAAGAAATTACCACATAATATAGAGTCCTTCTTGTAAATATTAATCGTGGCACTACAGAGACAGCTTAGTTAATGTTGTACTAGTAGCATCTGGGAATGATGCAAGGACATTAGGTATGCAACTAGTGTTCCAAAGCATGTACAATTAGCATCTCAAACAAGGCACTTACAAAGAGTGTAATTGGATAGCTGATGAATTGAGAATGCTTCTTCACAATTTCTTTGATTTGCCTTTTCCCCAAGTATTCTCTTTGGTCTTCCTTCAGATATAGGATAATCTTTGTTTTACAGTCATGTGGTTCCCCATGAATGGAATATGTGAGTTTTAGTGACAGCACAAATGGATGGATAGCAACTTTAATCTGAAATTAAGAGTTAATATAATTGTAATAAGAAATTCTTCATCATCACTGACTACCTGATAATGCTAAGATGGTGTTTTATACCTGTTCTGTGCTCCAACAAATGCAACAACTAAAGCAATTACACCATTTCAATGTGCATTTCCCCCAGCTTTCAAAACCCTCATGAAGCACAGCAATACAACATATGAACTGCAAGAGGGAGTCTATAATGCAGAAATTCATTAAGTTTGACCTTTCTCTTTAAATGTTACACGTACTAGAAATGAAGCACAGCAGTGGTGCTGTATTGTGTGATGCACATTCTCTCCTACACAAAGTTCAGTCGATGGTTATTACCCAGCCAGGCAAATTTGCTGCTAAAGGTGGAGATCCTGTGCCATCAGATTGGGCACCTTGCTCCCACGCTGTTCTGCAGAACGTTCACTTGACTCTCACCAGCCATGAGACAGAGAACAGTGAATTCTGTTCACAAACATTTACCATTAGCAATGACAGCAAGAAGCCTGGAATGAAGGCAATATTCCTACTGCCCATCTTTGCTTTGTGACCATCACGTTTGCAACCGGGGCGGCAGAGAAGCTGACCCCAAACTGACCATTCCCAGAGACACCAGCACAAGCAATGTTCCTATGGAAGCTCCACTGCTGGACCTCGCAGTAGTCATGGGATCAGCTTTGGTCACCCTGTGCCTGAACCCATGATGGTCAGAGTGCAGTTGTGCTCATCAGGCCCGTCATTCCCAGAATCCAGCTTGTATGGATCAGTCACAGCACCAAGTCTCATTCTGCCCAGCAATCACAACAGAAGGCTTGAGCATTCTCAGGCTACACTTAAGAATCCAGGCAGTGTTTTACTTGCTGAGTCACATTAATAGCCAGATTACTTGCAACCAGTGATTTGCTAACTGCCTCCCTCAGAAAGTTTTTCTTGCTGGAATAGAAAGTGTTGATAAGCAATTATTTCAGCCTGGAAGGCAAGAGTCTTCTCTTCATCCATGGGCTGATCTTCACTTTGCACAGACCCAGTGTTAATAAGGATGCACAGAATTGAAACCTCACTGCATGTACACCCACACATACACTTGACAGTGGGACATGTGTTTTTAAATGGAAAAATAACAAATAATTTGTCTTGAGAGCACAGAACAGAGAAATTTAATTATTGTTTCAGGTGTATCATTAATAATCCAGTATACATTTTAGATTTTTCACTTCTCTCTGATTTCTTACTTAAGATGAAGATAACATAGAATGAATAATTGTTTTGATTAAATCAGTAGGTTTTTTAATATACTCATGCTAGAGTGTAGTATAAAGTAAGAAAAGTCATCACAGGATTTGATTTATTATCACAAATTAATTTCCCTTATACATTCTGAGACATCCCAGAGATAAAATTTTGCAGTTATGACAAAATAATAAACACGAGATTTTCACTCTCCTTTAACTGAAACACTACCTCAACAGGAATACTCTGAGGTAACTCTTTAGTTTTAAAAATAAGCTTGAAATTTCTTGGGGGAATGAGAGAGTGGTTTAGTTGGTATAAGAATGAGACTAATATAGATTTGTTCATAGTCCCTTCAAGTCAGAATAACACTGCAAGGAAACACATTTTATTGAAGGAAGACATTATAGTGTAAAGTCCCTTTTGTTGATCATTTAACTGAAACCAAGTCTGAAACCACCTAAAGATGTAGATTTCCTCCTTAAGATAGGAACATGAAATAAGAGCCTATTTAAGTTATGCCTAAACAACCCCCTTTATTCACCTCTTATGAAGAAAGAGCACAAAGCCTTTGTGTCTGGCTACTGGCTGGTTTTATTTTGCCCCAATTCTCTCCTGTCACAGCTGTGGGAAGGAAAGTAGACAAGAAACAGAATAAATTATAATTTAAACTGACTAGAAATATTATGATGAGATTATGTTTGAATTTTCCAAAGGGAAGTGATGGAAAGAAACATACTGTAGCCACATTTCAGCTTACATTAGAAGAGCAACTAATCCTCATCAGCTAAGTCTGGCAGTAAAAAAATCACTGTCATTACTCATCTTTCTGCAGAATTTATGGAGGTAACCTTCAAGCCACACACACACACACACAAAACCCAAACAAATAAACAAACCAACCAAAAAACCAAAAACCAATAAACCAAACCATCAAACAAAACAAAAAACCACAAAAAAAGCCGAAACAAAACAAAAAAACCAAACCAAAACAAACAAAAAAACCAACCCAAAAAACCAACAAAAACAAAAACCAAAAAAAAAAAAAACCCAAACCAAAACAAAAAAACCAAACCCAAACACCCACAAAACCAAAAAAGCCAACAAAAAACCCAAACAGCCCATCCCTTGGTATATACATACAGCAAGAGAAGCAGAATGGAGAGAAACTGAACAAGTCTCCTTTGGTATGGAGCAAATCAAGACAGTCATGGAGAGTGTCTTATTCTGACCCACCATACATCAAAGGCTGACTGGATTTGCTAACCCATGTTCTAGAGGCAAGCAGCCTCCTTGTTTCTTGTTTAGAAACTAACATCATGATCCTGCACTTCAAAAGAGCTTTTATAAAAATTTATGCTTACAGAAGGTAAGTAAGATGCTGCCTACTCAAAATAGTGTTGATTTATATTGATATTGCACAAATATTAATGATAAGGGTAAGGTTATAATTAATCATAGAGTGTTTGAGGTTGAAAGGAACTTTGGAGGTCATCTCATCTCTCCCTGCTCAAGCAGGGCCACCTGGATCAGGTTGCCCATTACTGTGCCCACTAACAGCTGCTCTGAAACGAGCTAATTGATGGGTGACATCTCTTTGCAATTACAGAAAGTGGACCACAGCCTTCCCAGAAAAACACTTAAAGTCTCTGTAGGAGCAGCTGGTTCAGCCCTGGTACATGTGGCCCCAGCTCAGACTGCACCAAGGAAAAGAAATGGAACACATCTCTGCTTGTGAATGGGGGTGACCAAAGCGCACCGATGGGCTGGGTGTTTCTGGGTGCAAATGAAGAGAGCAACACCCTGACTTGGGAGATGAATCCATCAAAGCAAAAGAGAAGCTGATGAACCCTGTTACTGCCATGCTAATGAGGATTCCTCCTGGGTGTTTGTGCTGTTGCTGCAGTGGGCAAAGAGAGGAATAAGGGACTCTGTACAAGCCCTGTGAGCCACTTAAGAGCTGGGACATGAAAGTGCAGCATCAGGTCTGTGCAGTTTGCAATGCTGTTAGAATTCACCAGATGGGGCTAAGACAGCAAATATAAATATTCTCTATAGGAGTCATACTGAACAAATACATAGAGATGGGTAGAGAGAGTAATATATATTCATGTATATGACATAGAAGTTTTAACCCTATAAAAGTTGTTTGGGTTTTTTTTTTTAAGTTAACCCCTTCAATGACTCCATTATTTTTAATAGCTGTTTTGTTACATTAATTTTCTGTGAATCATATGTTTAACTATTCAGCCATTCTCCCACCCTACAAACTAATAGCCGTCTCAGGAAATCTGCAGGTTGGGTCAGGCTTGCTTATTTTAAAATTTTTAAAACTGTAAAAAACTATAAAACCGTGTATATAAAAATCGAATGTTTATGTTGAGATCAATTCCTAATTATTATGCTTTTATCTGTTTAAATAAAAATATGAATGAAAGTTGTAAAAATCAGTTTGTTTATAAATGTGCACAGCTTTACCTTTTCCTGTGGTACACAGATGCAGAGACTGATCCTGTCACATAAGTCCAGCCCCCAGATTTATTTTCCCATAGAGACTCTGAACATATTTAGACATCACAGTAAAGTTCTAGTTAACTGATTAAAAAAAAAAAAAAAGGAAATACCTGTATACCAGTGCATCTATCAAATGTCCTCATCTGTGTCAAATCACTGAATCAGGAAGTTAGTATTTGAAAATTGAAAGTAATTGCCTGTGAAAGATGTCAGACTGGTACTCTGTATTTTACTATGCCTATGAGAAGCAATTCTATCATTTTTACTATCAAAAATGATGAAAATACAGGAAGATTTAGTACACATCTACCCTATATTTGATTTTAGCTCGTTATACCTACTCATGAAAAGAAAAATGACAGTGAACAAATAGACTTCAGGTGGGATTTAGCTCAACAGAGCAGCTACTGGAAAATGACATGAATCTTGTTATATCTAGCACACAGCCTCAGAAAGATGGAAGCTAAAGACAAGGAATGTCACACGAATGTGCATACTTGATTACATGATTACTGCTAAGTGCATGTTATGTAAGAACAATATTGTATGAGCTGCATAATGATGACAGTTTCAGATAAACCAGAAAAGCAGGGCCCCAAGAGCCTACTCTACACAGGTAATCTTTTAAACCACACTTTTCTTTAGTAATACCATCCCTTGCTTTATGTATGCAGCAAGAGAGAGTTGAGAGAAACTGAACAAGTCTCATTAGGCATGGAGAAAGTCAAACTTCATTTAGACAGGCACTTAGGCTGCTGAGAGCCTGAGTGATTATAATTTTTTATGATGAATTCAATTTTGTGCGTGATGAAATTATAAGGTAGATATGGTAATGATGTCAGAATACATATGTCATAATAATAAATAGCCTTTCTCCTCAGCCAATCTGTCTCGCAGATGACAAAACCCCTATCCTAAAAAAACTACCCCAGTTTGATGGAAAAAACTGTATTGGGAAATTTTGTCTAAAATGTTACACATTATCTTCCACTTCGTATATATGAGTAAGTTCTGGACACCGAATGGATGGCAAAGCCTTGTGAATTTAAGTTATGCCCTTCTTGACTTTCAAATTAAAATCAGTGGCCACATGACCATGATGAAGCCAGCACATAATGATGACCAGAATGGAGCCAACACATAATTCAGGGAAATAAGCTCTCCTTTCTTTAAATGTGCAATGATTCAACCAGCGCTGAATGAACAGCCAGTGCTATGCAGTATCCAGAGCTCCTCTGCTTCAGTGAGCTTATGGAAAAACTCATAAAAATTCCCATTAGATGATCATTTATCTAAAGCTTCAATGCTTCATCAAAAACAATTTGGAGACAGTAATTCTATCCATGGAAATGAAATTATGCTTATGACACTGATGGAGAATCTCTTCCTATGATTAGTCAGAAAGCAGATAGCCATGTTTTTTCTGAAGCTCTCTGCAACCTTTGAGATGTGAGAAAGGTGATAAGGGAATGAAGAAGGTCCTAAAAAGTTTGCAGTTCCTCTTTGAGTAATACACAAAAGCAGCAGAGAAAGATCTCATCATCAGCTAGGTAGATGACCTCAGGGAGACCAAAGAACCTGGCATAAACTTAAGATATATATGCACATACCTGTCTTAAGTGCAAAATGCTCAGAGGCTCCTAAATCTTGCCACTTTTAAAACCCAGTCACTATTTTTTTTTTTTTTAGGCTGCTAAGGCTTCCCTTTCCTTGGCTGTTCAAGTCTGTTCTTTCCAAGCATACCTTTCAGAGCTTTCCATATTTCTTGTTCTGTTTAGGGACTCCTAAATCATGCACTGGCAGCCACTTTTCTTGCATGGGTGACTCTTAACTCACTGTTGCTCACACCAAATGCAGGTTGCTTGGCTGACCTGCAACACCCATCAATAACAAACCATGCATTAACATCACTCAGTAACCACAAGCTTTTCAATGAAAACCAGCTGAGTGAAATAGCCAGTTCTGATGAAAGAGAAAATAATTTTGAAACATATATTTGGTGCATCTATTGTTTCTTAAGTTACAAACATTCAAGGGTCTATTGCAGACCACACTTTGGGAGTGTTTCTGGCTTTCTCAATGGCACTACATTCTCACTCTGCAACACTGTCTAGAAATCCCAGTTTTGTGAGAGACTGAGTCATTGCTGCTGGCCAACAATCAGACCTTATTTATTCACAGGTTGTCATTCCTCAGCTGATTACAGCAGTACTGTATGTATGGATAATATGTCTTCCATATTTAGGGAGTTTTGAGAAGTACATAATGCCATAGCACATCTTAGAAACACAAGCTAGTTGTAGGTATATCAAACCAATCTCTCCAGCTTTCCATAGAATTTAAATTAAATTCATTATCTCAGTCTTATCTTCAGAGAACATAATTTCCAGGACAACTATGGCCTCAAGATAATAACTGTTGTTGACAAGAACAGCACTCTTGGCTATGGAGGCAAGGTAGTTTTTTCAGGAGACAACTCACGGAGAGCGGATTGCAAACAGCAGAATGAAGTTTTCCAAAGACACAACAGAGTTCATCGTCATCCAGTCCCAGCTGCAAAGCAGACTTATTTTATCTTGCCTTCTTCAATCCAAATGTCTGTTCTTAAGAATATTCATTTGTTTCTCAGCAAGTAACTGCCCAGCTACAAAACCAAAATGTTTCACATGCTCTTGCTCCTCTTGTGGAGGGATGTAAGTACAAACAACATGCAATATGTTCTAGGAGAGCAGAGACTTCCTTGATAACACCCTTTCACTTTGTAATACATAACGCATTACCTCATGTATTTAATGTTAAATGTATAGTGGTTAAGAAGAGATTCCTAATGCAAATAAGGAGCTATGAAACTATGCCAGAAACAATATTTTCTCATGATGAAAGCAAGTTAAATGTACTTTAAAGACCATGTAAGTACTTTGAAACATATTTCCAACACTGCCATTTTTTTTTCTTCTCCCCATATTAAGTGGAAATTGCATGCCATCCTCTCACCAGCACCAATCTTTTGCCTAGTTCAGATGTGTTGCTTACATGTCTGTGTACCTCTGTTAGTAACTCACATGCATTCAAAAGTTGCTAAAATTTGACACATTGCAGAGCTTTTGACTCTCTTGACTCTTAAGCCAGTCACATACTAAATGCCTAAATTGGTTTGGGCATCAGAAGTCCCAGAAAGACTTGGAGAGCTGCTATAGTTGACAGTGCAGAGATGCTCTCCTGATTTCTGCAGCGTAATCTGCTGGCAGTGCATGCTAGAATAGATAGTTTGCCTGATAGAGTATGAGTGTAATCACCATCCTCATTTATTTTTGTCTGAGGAAAGCTGGTAAAAGCATCACTAATACCAGTTGCTGCACTTTCTGGGAAGCAACAGATGGCATTCAAATTCAAGCACGGGAAAGTTTTGTTCATAACTGTACTTGGATTGCATTTTCCTCATGTCCAGTAAAAGCACTATTAATATTACATTCTGAAAAGTTGCAGGACCAGTTTATGCCCTGCATAAAACAATCCCAAAGGACCACACTGTTTTATTACTGTTAGTGAATTTTGCTCATGTCTGTTTTCCAGTTTGCCAAAACAATTTGCAAAAAGTAAAGGCATGATACAGCAGTGATTGTGACTGACTTCAGTTTATTGGTTTTGTGGTGCATACAGAACAACTCATCTGGGGTGTCCTCATGAGATCATTTCAGAACCATCATTCTTAGTTAGCTTGAAACAAGAATTTACAAGTGGTACAGGGAATTTTTTCATAAGACTTATCTCTGTAATCTCTTTTTCCCCTAGAATTTGATGAGCATTGTTGATGGGGCTGTACAATAGTGTTCTTGTGATTTGCAGCTGTGTTTTTCAAATGAATATTTGTCTTGGATTCTCCGTGGAATCTCTCAGCAGCTTTTATTGATGTTTCTTGTGAATGTTAAACACTACATCAATTCTTAGACTTTCTGCACCATCATGTACTGCTGATAACCAGGTACTTGTTAACTTTGTTTATTCTTTGGATCACACTCATTCCACCAGTGACAGATGGCCTGCTGCTGTTTCAGTGCGATTTGCATTCCACAGTCGCTCTACCAAAGTTGCCTGATTTCTTCTTCAAAGTGATCTATCCAATGTTGTCAGTGGGTAATGAATAAGACATACTGAGTATGCCTGCTTGGAGCAACACTTCTTTTTTCTTTAAATTTTGTTGTTGTTGTTGTTGTTACATGCTTACCTGTTTTGAATATTACTATTCAGAGATCCTTTTTCTTCCCGTTCTTTATTGGTGGCTGAAAATATTCTGACCTTCTCTCTGGAAGTCCATTAATGAAATTTCTGTGTGAAACAATCACTCTTGCGATGATTTTAAAAAAGGAAAAAATTGCAGGTCTGCTTACCTACTTTATGTGCTTTTAGGAGGTCATCAATACCATCTGGCAGGGCTGGCTGATAAGCTGACAAGATCTATTGGTCATTATTGATTTGCTTTATCTTAAGAATTTCAAGCAAGTCTTCAATACCTGGCCTTTTAGAAGTCTAATTATCTCTACTTGTTCAGATATTCACTCAGATACATACTCTGTTCTGGAGATCTTTGGCTGTTTCATGCCTCTTAGCTACCTTGTACTAATATTTTGATGGTCAGCAGCAAGACAGTATTCAGCTACAAACAAAATCTCTTTGAATTAAATTGACTTGAAATGAAATCCCTTTAACCCCCTGCAGTCTGAGTGCACTTCTTCAGTTGAGCTGATCTAATGGAAAAACAGAAGGTCCTGCTTTCCTCTGGTTCTGCTGTTCATTCCTGTCCCCTCCCTTATGCAGTTAGTGTTTTTTGTTTAACCCTATTAATTACACATTTGCAAGGAGTTTAATTCTCTATCCATTTGTCTTTCAGAAATGGCTCCTCATGAGGTCAGGGGAGTATTGCTGCTGGTAAAGGAAGGAGTAGCATCAGATAGTCATAGTCCAGAGAGAAAAGAACAGGAAAATGCCTTTGGTAGCAGCAGCCACATTAGAGCCACACGGTTACAGCGGGAAACGATACCTTGAAAATGTGGTTCTGGTTGTTAACAGAAGATGATCTAGCTCTGTGTTGCTTATTTTCTGCTAGCTGCACATTCCCAACTCCTTCCTTATTTTGGCTCCAGCAATTCTGTGGTGAGTTGGATCAACCTGGTTGCTGATCAACACTTTGCTTACCTGAGAACTCATAATTTCTGTGTGTGTTAATTTTCAGGTGGATCTGACTCACCGTTTGGTTGCATGATTGCTAAAACTGATGCAATGCAGGTAATGGAAATACTGTAGAGGAGGGGTCAAAGCCTTTTTTCACAGCTGGAGATCAGTCTTAGATCAGTTTGAGTCAGTCATGAGGCTGTAGTCAGACAAACTCTTAAAGCTGAAACTGCTGTCAGAAGAAAGAGTCTTGCCTCCCTGCCCAGTGAATACAAACCTTCCCAACCCTGTGCCACCTCCACCTGACATTGATCTGGTTCACCATGCAACACAGCTGGTTGTATGGTTGCAGGATGATGCGAACAATGAGGTGAGTGATCCAACAACCAGTTTTTCAGGTTCACACCTCAGGCCAACTCCCAGGTCTGGCTCTGCCTGCAGCAGGTTGGAGGCTGGTGCAGAGCTGGAGGGATGGAGGTACCATCCCCATCAGGGACAGCAGGAGCTTGGCATGAAGTGTCAAAGTACAGCTGCACACCTGGATTTGCTGTGCCTAAACTGATGGACTCTCACAGCAGGGTCCACAGCCCCACCTCACCAGTCTTCCAGGTGCCAGCAGTACCTTGTGGGCAAACAAGGGGCCATGGCAAACAAGTCAGTGGAAGTGGCCAGGGTGGTGATGCCTCACCATGATGGCCCCATGATGGCTCACCCAGGAGCCATTTTCCCCAAAACAGCGCTGTCCAGTGCACATGGACACCTCCTGGCTCTGATTTGTCACCTCCAGCAGTAGGAAACCAGCTCACCCCATGCTGTGCCGGGGCAGATGCCCACATCCTGAGGTGGCAGGTCCCTGTGGGCACACAAAGCCCCTCTCTCAACCCCCTTGTTCTGCTCTCCCTCATCCCCCAGAGCAGCTGCCTTGTGGAGCCCCCACGTTGGTGACCATGCTGAGGCCGCATCTGCAGTGCTGTGTCCAGTTCTGGGCTCCACAGTACCAGAGATACATGGAGCTCCTGGAATGGATCCAGAAGAGAGCTACAAAAATTATTAAAGGATGGGAGCATCTCTCTTATGAGGAAAGGCTGAGGGAGCTGGGCCTGTTCAGCCTCGAGAAAAGCTGAGAGGGGACCTCATCAATGAGTATCTACATATCTAAAGGGGCTGTGTCAGGAGGAGGCAGCCAGGCTTTTCTCGGTGGGGTCAGGCAATAGGACAAGAGGCAATGGGCAGAAACTGACGCCCAGGAAGTTCCACCCACAGGATGAAGAATTTCTTTACTGTGCAGTAACCGTGCACTGGAACAGGTTGCCCAGAGACGGTGTGGAGTCTCCCTCGCTAGAGATATGCAAGAGCCCTCTGGATGCATCGGTTGCTCCGGGATGACCCTGCTGGCCAGGGAGGTTGGACCCAGCGTCCCTCCGCGGTGCCTCCC
>VZTX01006398.1:0-146328 GCA_013400915.1 Pardalotus punctatus | reverse complement strand
GCTGGTAGCTGAGGAGTCCATAGTCCGCAGTTCCCCACTGCTGCCTCGGTGGTCCAGTGTTGTCTCTGGTGACCACCTCTGCTCTTTCCTCACCACGCCCAGCTAGCCTTTTTGTCTCTTACAAAAGAAGTTAATAGTCCTTAAGTATCCAGTCATTAGTAACCTAGCGACAGGGAAGGGGAAAAAATTCCACACCCCTCAACCTCCAACACTATTATAGATTCCTCTGTAAGACTTTATAACGTACAGGTTAAAAGTAGGTTTATATTGCAAAAAATCTAATTTTCAAAGCAAAATAAGATTATTTAAAAAGTGAGAAGCACTGTTTTAATCCTAAAACATATATACACATTTCAGGAAAGCTCAAAAATAAAGCTACAAAGAAATGAGAAAAATTCAAAACATTTAAATTATTTTTTATTATCAAACTTTCTCATTAGAGCTAATTTTTGAACATTTTTTATAATGAGTATAATTCACAAATTTATTACTTCTGAAGAATTTAATGTGTTGCCTGAAATATTAATCAGACATTGATAGTCCATTAACATTTTTTATTAGTGTTACCTTGAGACAGATATTTTTTTAAAAAATTTCCTGAGATTAAAAATTATTTGTTCTGTCTTTTTAGTTTTATTGTTTACATGAAAATCATAATGTTGTTGACGAGAAGACTCTTGATATACAAAGCTTACATGGACAGATTATTTAAGTGTTATGAAAAAATACAGGCTACAATATTTGAAATTTTTGCTACCTAGTAGAATGATTTTTCTGAATGAAAGTTTAGTCATATAACAAATAAATAGTTTGAGATTTAAGAAGGAGATTTCCCCATGGATTTTCACTTGTTCAACACAGAAATTAATCACTAGTCTGAGCTCTAAAAGAAGAGGCTAGATTTTCAAGATTTCTTCCTATCCTTTTCTGCAGTTTTTCATCTGTAGTTACTATGGCAGTAACTGAAGTCCTATGAACACTCTGCCTGTTTTGTATGGGTACAGCAGTAAGATCGTTCTTTTTCATGCAAAGCAGTTTTCCCTCCAGAAAATAGATGTCTTCAGTGAAATATGAAAATATTCTACTGGTGCCAGCAGCTACCCATAGGTTACAATGTTGTCAACTTCCATTAATTTTCTCAAGATATTCTCACTCTTTGTGTTCTCTGTCTAAAAACACCTTAGATATTCTAAGATAATTGTATCAATCTATACATCTAATGTAATACATTAAAATAGTTAAGATAGCGCTTATTCTTTAATATAGTCTGCCCTCATGGTTGCATTTATATTTGCAAGTGAAACAGACCAGATAAAGTTTACTGGCACTTAAAGATTTTATGTGTTCTTGGTGTAAGGGCAATTCTGTATGGAAACATTAGAAATTTAAATACTGAATTCACATATTTAAGAATCACAAACTTCAGGATAGCTGTCAAAACATATTTTTATCAAGGAACAATCCCAATAGTAGCATTTTAACCAGGTTTTATTGGCAAGCAAGTGATCCACAACTAGGTTTCTGAATAGAATAGTGCTTTTTGGAAGAATCAGCTTTTATAGTGCATTTTCCACTGGATACCTGTTTGGTAGAACTAATGTATTCCAATCCAAAATCTGAGAGTACATTATGAATTGTTCAAGGAAAACATAACTTGTCAGGAAAAATTTATTTTTCTCATTAATTTTAACACTGTTAACATGTTTCAGGAGATCCATTTGTTGGTTGGCTCCTAGGTAGTTTTATTAACTTAGTCATTTATTCAGATCTGCATATAAAGAAGAGAAAAATAGTTTTCTTCAAGCTTAAAACTGTACTCAGAACTGACACTCCTCTTGCAAATACTGAGAAAAAGAAATCAAAAATGGATAGATATTTCTGACTTTAGGGAAAGCTAAGAGAATATTTCATCCTGGTGCATCTTGGTGGACACTAAGATGAACAGGAGCCATCTATGTGCCTTTGATGCAAAGAAGGGTAATGGTATTCTGGGCTGCCTTAGCACCAGTGTTGTCAGTAAATCAAGGAAGGTGATTTCTGCCCTCTACTCAGTACTGCTGAGGCCACACACAAATTATTGTGTCTAGTTCTGGTCTTCCCAGTACCAGGGAGACATGACATTCTGGGGAAAGTCTACTGAAAAACTACAGAGATGATTAAGGGGCATGGATGACTCCCATAAAAGGAAAGAATGAGAGATCTGAGGTATTTTAGCTTGTAAAAGAGAAGGACCATTGTAGTTGCACTGTTTTAGAATCTTCCTTTCTCTCTCATGGAGAATATAGATAAACTGTACTCCTTGTACTTTCTTAATCTCTGTGTTTTGTGTTAGATGTTGTATAAGCTGTGACCAATGGTTTTAGGAGGTGGCTTCCCTCCTGACCAATAGTTGCAAGTTTATTAGTGCATATATAAAGAAGTTTTTGTAAATAAACTTGCTTCTTTGCCATCTTGGGTCCTGTCTGCCTGACTTCCTTGCCAGCTTCCACAAATCCCACGAATAACAGAAATCCAGCCAACAGACCATGGGAAATCTCATAAATTTATCTAATTACCTGAAGGAAGGTGCAAAGGCAATACAGACAGGCTGTTTTCAGGGGTGCCCAGTGACAGGATCAAAGGCAACAGATAGAAAATTGAAACATAGGCAGTTTCCTCTGAACATTGAAGTACTTTCCTGTAAGGGTGACCAAGCACTGGAAAATATTGCCCAGAGATGTTGTGGAGTGTCCCTGCGTGGATATATTCAAAACCTTCTGGACATGGTCTAGAACACCCTAACATGTTCCAGGACATCCAGCTGCAAGTAGTTCTGTTTGAGCAGGGCGAGTTGGACTAGATGTGCTTTTACAACTTCAACCACTCTGTGAGTCTGTAATTCTATGATTCTATTACTCTGTGATTCA
Source organism: Pardalotus punctatus (assembly GCA_013400915.1). NCBI lineage: Eukaryota > Metazoa > Chordata > Aves > Passeriformes > Pardalotidae > Pardalotus > Pardalotus punctatus. The sequence continues at coordinate 143,422 of VZTX01006398.1, read as the reverse complement.
GTGATGCTATGAACTAAAGTGGGCTCTTTCTATAAACGGGAAGTACTCCTGGAGTCAGATGGGTTTTAAACTTAACATGTATGTCTAAATTAAATATAAAATATTTGTCTTTTTATTAGTTCCAGAAACTGAGTGGGCAGATGAGCCTATATGACTGTTCCATACCAGAACAAAATATGTGTGCACACTATTCCCGGCAAGTCTACTTTGCCCTGAAACATGTAAGCATGGACAAAGAAACACTCAAATATGGATAACTGCTCCAGAAACTATCTTAGATACCTGCCTAATTGGGACACTTGCACATAGATCTCCCTCTGGAGAAGAAGTGTCTCACAATTTACAAAAATATTGGGATTAGAAGGAACAGCCTCTCATAAGAGCAAAAGATACTAAGGATATGCCAGGTGCTATTGAGATCAGAATCAACACCCCATATTTCTTTTCCCTTTTTCTAAGATTGTGTCATTCATTGTGGTAGCAGTAAAATTGGCTCATTTTAACTTTGACTACCTGATTAAAACTTTACTGAAACATTAATATCATCTTCATAACTTTCAGAGATATTGCTTATGTCATAGAACTAAACACAGCCTCAACCTCATCCCTCCTTGCCCTCTCAGTCTCTTATGCAACAGCTTTTCCTATAAGAAAGTTAATTTTAATGCCATCTCTGCTGGAACCAGCTCCCTGCTGCTATGCTATAGCTTTAATTTAACATCCTTTTTAAATCAGTGGAGTGCTGGGGTATATGAGGGAAATATGGTAGCACAAATTGTGTTCATCCTGTTCAAGAGATCGGTTCTTTCATCTGAGTTAACCAGGCTTAATTCAACACCTCTCTGATAAAATCCCCTGCTGTCTGAATGTGTATAGTGTGCTGGGGGAGGCTTTTCAACTTTACATGGCTGGTATTTCAAAATAGACTTTTTCACCCTCTAGCATCAAAATGCATCAGCAGTGTCTGCCCATTAAAATATAAATGATGAAAAAGTGACAGCATTTAAAACATGTGTAGCTCAATCCTGGGGTGACCCAAATGACGCTAGTGACCTACAGTAATCTCAGATGTGTGCTGGTTTTCAAGAGGTTCACAATACTTTTTCCAACACCACAGTATGAAGCCTTTCAAAGACAGACATAAATTTATCCTTTATTTAAACCAACAACTCAAAGGTGCAGAACAATATTATTTCCTCCTTTTTTTTTTTTTTTTTTTTTTTTTGTCTGAGATGTATTAAAGCAAATGTAGATTTTTTGGAAATCAAACTTCTATTTACAAACTTAAAAGAATAAGCTGATACAACTTATGCTCCCATAGATTTCTTGAAATAATTTAGTGGCTATTGAAAGTCTGGTCTCTGAATAGAATGTTTTAAGCAGAGAGAAGAATGACTAAATGCATGTCTGGGGATATATAGAGGAGTATACTTATTTGGACCTAGGCTGTAAAATAAGCATAACTAATCTACAATACTTCAAGGGACTAGCTTGCTTTCTGAAGTGTTAGATTTAGTTATTATCTTTCATATTAATTCAGAAAAAAATTCCAAAAAAATCATATTTGTAATAGGTGATGTAGAGTTGCTAATGAAAAATAGCCAGTCAAGGGCAGAAAAGAGTTTAGCTATACCATCTTTGACTCTTACTGTGCTAACTAAACAAGTTCATAATGCATAAAGGTCTGTAAACAGACCTAAGGAAATACTTTTTTTCCCAGCATTTAGTTTATCTCTAATTTCAGAGCAATCTCTAACTTGACCAGTTTTCATATTATTTACTAATTTATTAATATCATTATTTTGCTATTCATGATGACAAAAATCAACAAATGCAAAAAAACCCCCTAGCTATATTTCAAGACTAGTGACATTATTTCCCCCATGGTTTTGCAGCTGTTACTTGCAATACACTACAGTTAAATAAAGAATTTTTTTTATTATTTAAAATCTCACTGTTTTTTTAAGCACTACCCTTAGAAGAGGTAGTACTTCAGATAATAGGTGAAAAGTTCTTTTATTCTTGTAATACAAAAGACTGTGTTCCTTCGGTGGTTCTTATAAATTTAATTGATGTCTGAATAACTGTTTGTTCAAAGGCTTTTTAACTTAAGCTTCTTCAATAGCCTTTTGCATAGTCCTTCTCCAGACATCTGGAGGGAAAATTCAATTGACAACTTCTCAGTACTAGTAATTTATGACCAGAGAATTATCTAGCATGAAGGGCAAGAAGGCCAAACTGCAGAAGGAGTAAACTGACTGGAGGCAGGAATTCTGGAGACAGAAAAATGGCTTATAAAGGCGTATTTCCCTTTGTGACAAGATAAGGAACATCCACAGCACTCTATTGTAGGAATCCTTATAGCAAAGTGCTCAGGTCATATTTGGGCAGCAGATCTTGGGTGGGGGATGGATCCAAAGCCAGGCTAAGACATCTCTGTGATCCTCACAGGATTTGTGCTGGTGCAAGTGTAAACACAGATTCAGATTATGGCACATCTTTGTAGACTCCTTGAAGAAGCACTTACAGTGGTAGGACTGTTAAATGCATTGCTTATTAATGGTTAAAAAAGAGAAAATCTAGCACAAATGTGTATTTAATTCTCCTCAAGGATTACCATAAAAATTCCCGAACATTTCCAACTATCTTCTCATGTTGATGAGATAAACGAAAAGAATAATTTTTTTTAAAGTGCTTTTCTAAGGTTTCTGGCCTTGATGCACAAATATATGTCTGAATTATTTTCATTACTTTTTTTTTAACTTTCTTAGGCTGATAGGGAGATAGGCAAAATGCAAGTGTTGCATTATGTTAGCTGTTTGACCACTCCCAAACACATGTTGGTTTTAATAATTTACTTCACCTGAGAAATTAAAAATCCTGTGATTCTTTGACTCTTTAGGAAACTACATATAGATCCAAATTCCCTCATGTGAGGCACTGGAAAAATTGATGCCTCAAGACATTTTGGAGTGCATGTGTGTGGGAGAAGGGGGAGGTCGGGCCTTGCTCTGGTGAGGCTGTGCCCTACCCCACACCCCTTGACCCTAGAGCCAGTATTCCAGCCTGGCAGCGGCTGCCAATTGCTGTCACATTGGAGGCAATGCTCCACACCTGCCCCTGGGGCCCCTAACCCAGCTCCTGAGCGGCTGAATGACTGGAAATCGCACCTGGGGGAAGAGCACAGGAAGGCCTAGGGGTATTTAAAGATGCACAGGAGGTGAGTATGTTTTGACACTACCTTTTCTTGTAATTTGCTATCAGCTGAATACTCCTGGAACCCAGGACATGGTGGCTACATATGTCCATTTCTGTATCTTTTCTGTCTTTCTCATTTTCTAATTCTCTCTTCTCAGAATTTTTGCATGACTTAAAATTGAATGGGCTTAGAGTTTGCTAAGTTGAATGGGACAAGGTAAAGCTTTGAGAAGGGTTTTATGTTGATTGAATGTTGCCCTAGCCCTTTTGCCAAAGTTCTCTGTTTCTCTAAAGCTGCCAATAAAGTTTTTCTTATTGTTTTGACCTCTTGAGAATATCTTGTTGGTATTTCTCCCATATGTCTAACTCGGAATACATTAACAAACATAGGCCCTTCTAAAAGTCTTGTTGAGCAAGTTTTTTGGGGTCTTACACCCTGCTTTGATACAGGGATGAATTTGTAATTGATTTTGAGGAGCAGTATTGAAGGCAGAGAACCTGCAGCCTATGAGGAAGAGCTTATTCATATAAATTAATTGAATAGTCAGTGGTATAGAATAATGCATTTCTTATGAAGTGTTTCATTGGGGAGAATACATTCCTTCTTTTAGTGTTCACTACACTGACTATAAACTGCAAGAAAAGCTGACATTAATTATCAAGCCAATTTATTATGAAAATGAGCCAGCAAGAACAAGCCAGTGCCCCTGGCAGAGTGAGTTACTGTCTTTTTGACAGGGCAGACAGTTCCTTTTGAATTCAGCCTACTATCAGTTGTGAAGGCTTTCTCCAATGAGTTTCACTCTCTCTCCTGCCTCTGCTTCTCCCTGCCCTCTATTTCCCCTCTCTTCCCTCTTTCCTAATTCCCTTTTCCTTCTCTTTTCTTTCTCCTAGCCTCAAATCTGCCCAAAATTAGGTTTCACTTAATGTAACAAGGCACTTAATATGCCTAAGCCAACATTCAATGAATCTTCTCACCATTTTAATTTCTTCTTACTGTGCCAGAAAAGAATATATGCTTGCCATGAGACTGTGAAAATCATGGAAAGGAAATAAAAGCTCTTAAAAATGAATGTTCATTTAAACTCTTAATTTTCAGAATACTTAACTTTTTCTGTATTTTAAATAACTTTGGATTTTCAACTTGAATTGGTTGCCTTAAAAAAAAAAAAAAAAAGCAAGGGGAGTAGGGGAAGGTGAATCTTACTCAGTAATTTAATGAAAACAAAATTAATATTCTAGTATTGGGTCAACAAAAATTCAAATAAATTATGTCCAACAAGTGACTTGTATTTAAACATCTCCAAGGAATATATATATGTTAAAAAAGCAATAATTTGTTGCAGAAATGGCACACATCTAATTAAGTAGATTTTCATATGTTCTAAAAACTGTTTTAACCTCTAAAAATAAAGCAGTTGCCAGCAAATACTGATGTATACATTTAGATTGTAACACTCAGATTTCAAGAAATCTGACTTCATGCAACTGCACCTGCATTTTATTAACTTAAAAAATACATGTAACCACTGTGTGTTAGTGGGACTAGACAAGTATATACATCATCCTAAAAGTTGTGCTCATGTAAGGAAATTATATCTGGCCCTGAGTTATTAATTTCTCCTCCATGTTTCCTGATTTAAGTAATTTTTTTTTTCTTTTGTGTCTCTGGCCAGATGCTTTTTGTAAATGATTAATTTTGTCCAGGTATTGTGTGGAAAACTTAGAGAGTATATTCACACAGTTTATAGGCATAGAAACATGTTAGGTGTCTAGATTTTTTGAAATGTTTTTCAGCCCTAGTTCAAGCTTCTACAGGCTGCATGTATCTGAATGCTTATACAAATTCTAGTGTCTTCAGGTTACCCACATGTTTTGCGCATGTCTACTTCCTTTTTAATCTCTCTTCTTGTAGTTCATCATATTTTTTCCCACTGTCAAATGCTCAGGGATGGGAGGTCATTTCTCAGGAAAGACCTCCAAATATGGAGGTCTTACAGCTCAATATTCAATTCTCAGTTTGATGTTAAAAGCAAGTTCAAATGAAAACTTTCCATGAAAACCATGGGAATTAACTCTGACACAGAAGGAGTAGTCAAGACTAGATGTAAATTGGTCATTACAAATCTGACAATAGCAAAAATAACTAAGGTAGGATGCACATGTAACTAAGTTCACAAAATCACATATACATGCTATGCATTTCACATAACTACCTAATTGTAATTATTCTCTGCTTTCTGCTCTCAAGTACCTTGGCAGAATAAAAGCAAAATTCTGAACATAAAACTGGACCAACCTCACTTATGATTTGAATCAAGCATTGGGTTTCCAGGGAATTGTGTAGAAACAGTCCAACCTCTAATTCATATTTCTTTATTTGGCTTCTCTTTTATAGACAGAAATCCATTAGGGACTTTGCTACATGCAGAAGAAGATGTATTTTAAAAAGGCATAGTTCACCCATGGTGCTGGTGATACTTTGAATTTTAGTTCTGTAAGAACTCTCAGATGGGTACACTCTGGTCCCAGTGATCCACATTACTTGGATTTTTCATACTATTCATCACTTTTGTCGTGTTGCACCTCAGATTCCTTTGTTGCTGTGCTCTCATTTTCTATGAAAAATATCTGCAAAAGAAACTTGGAACTAAACTGAACAGAAGGATGTAGCTAGGTGCCATATGCCTAGGGACAGACAACCATTAGTTGTCTGAAACTTCCTATACAGCTTATTTACATGTCTAGACTTCTCGTAATGGGACTAATGGTAGACTGACAAGGGAAATGTCTGGAACTTATTCACAGGGAGATGTTGATGGCCAGTCTGTACACAGCTGTTTATCTGAGCTGTGTGTAAAAGTTGAAACACTATGTCCATTGTTGTGGACAAAAAGTCTAAATGCATATATGTATATCTATATATATATATGTATACATATGCATATACCAAGCCAGCAGCTGTTAGTGCATTTGTTGTTTTAAAGGTTAAACAGTTGGAATGATCTGATTCAGAAAAACTTCCCTGATCGTTTGGGTGTATTCTAGTATTTAAAATCTAGTATTTATCCTTTATCTCTGCTTATTATGTTCAACTTTCAATATTCCTTTGTGTTCTAGGACTGACAGAACCATCTTCCTCAAGAAGAATGTGTCTGCAGCAATTACAGCAAGCTTCTAGCACCCTGTGGCTCTCACTGCAAGACAGAGGATGACAGTGGTGGGAATTTCTTGTCCTCTCTTCTGGGGTCCCACTCAAAATTCAGTGAGTGCTTGGTGCCCTTGAGGCTCCTTCTGGTGACCCCTGCATGGATGGCAGCACTTTACAAATCTGTAACAGATCCCACTGGGAAGTTACAGTCATGTGAGAGTGGATAAGTTCTCCATTTCATAACAGGAGATACAGTGAAATGTAATTCAGGTCTTGTTCATTTTTTTCATCATTCATCAATTTGGGTTAATAAATAACTAATTAAACTGAAGTTTGAAGCTGCAGTGCTCTTTGAAGTTCTCCTTATGTTCCCTGAACCTTGAATCTATAGATCATAGACAGCTTCAACATGATGAATGTTTTACAATCTGTTCCAAAGGTACTCAAAGCACGTAAAAGTCTAACATGCAGAGGATCCTAGAAGGTTTAGAATCAACAGCTCCTAATTTCTGAATATGTCTGGAATTTGTGTACCTTGAGAGATGTACAGAATATTCTCAAACTTGAGGAGTTTTTCCTTATACAGATGAATGTTAAAATCCAATGGGAAAGAAACAGGGAAAGTCAAAAATAGTAAGTTATCCTGACACAGAGTGGTTTTTTTGATGTGTTTTGTTTTCTGAAACTGGATATTTTGAGACATATAGACAAAAGGTAATAGATGAAGGGTTTTGATTTGAAGATACAATCCAGAAATACACCTAAATAATGTTGTCAGTGGACAAGTTTCATATTTGCATGAGGTCTTAATCAAAATTAAAGTTTTGCCTCCAACCAGTTTTTATTTTTTAGGTAACATATGTATTTCAAGAACTCTAGAGTTATCAGTATGAAATTAGAGTTATCAAATAGAAATTATTTCAGTAACTTGTATAACACTAAATAGAGTATTTCTACCTCAATTACCAGGGTGTTTTTATAGTTAGATCATCTGAGTATAATGTACTTTCTTATTTCAAATGTGTACTGAACATAGGTAGTAGTTTGATTTATTAACACTCTTCACTAAAACTACTTAATTTGTCTTATTAAAATTATCTTTTTAAAACCTGAAAAAATAATTCATCTATAGATTAAAAAAGCAAACAAAAACCCAAAAAACAAACAAACAAAAAAACCTGAACAAATAAAACAAACAAAAAAACTCCAACACCAAAAAAAAAGCCAAACTCAAAAAAACCTCCTGAAAGATTACATGTTTTTTTTCTTTTTTTCAGGGCTTTTTTTCATCAGCACCCATCACTTTGTTATTTCTCTTACTGGCAGAGACACCTGAATGAGTTTGTGGATCTAGCTTTGCATACAATCCATTGCCTTTCTCATACACGGCTAATTTTTGTCATTTAGTGCAAGTTCATCACTGAGAAAGTAGAAAGAAACAGTCATGAGTGAAAACACACAGGAACAAGCATAACACTAGGCACTTGCTGTTCTCCCTAAGGGCCTTCTTTTCTGTGTTCCTTCTCTGACTAGATATCTGTTCTTTCACCACCTTTGAAAAATATATAGGTTAGTGTCTTTGTGCTATTTGTTGTGGATGGAGTGACCCACTTCACCTGTAACAGGGAAGTTATAATATGTTTATTGATATAAACCAGCAATTTAACAAAATTTAAGAGTAAATGTGACAGTGATTTAACAAGATTTGATGGCTAGGTACACTAGATTATTTACTGCATAGAGGCCAAGCTCAGACAAAACTGTCAGGGAGATCCTCCTTTGGAGCCATGAGTTTCAGAAAGGCATCCCTTACATTCTATACTCCTTGTCAGAGGGGAGTTTAGATGTATCTGGATCCATACATAGTCCCAGACTTGTTCAACTCTTTATGTCACAACCAATCCTTTTAGCTAATATTTCAAAATTTGAGTGCACTTCTTCCCATTCACTTACCTAATATGTCACACAAGAAGAAGTCTCTCATCCTCAGGGAGTAACTTTGAGATATGGCTCTTCTCAAGGGGAGATCCTGGTGTGCAGCCCACTTTTGTGCCTGAGAACTAAACAGGCCCTGGGCTGTCCACTATTTACAGAGTTAGATAACTAACTTATGGTCATATTTGCATACATATTTGCATACATATTTGCATTTGACTACAAATATTAGTTTATACCATACCTGGCTCGAATTGGCCCTTGATCAGCACTCTGGTTTAGGTGAATTGCTTAGAGTAGCCCTTGGTTATTGTATTATTATCTGTCTCACACAGATCTACTTGCAGTCTTATGCAACCATTATGGACGCATGCATCCAATTACAACTGCTGCTGGTGTTTACTTGTGCAGAGTTATGGCAAATAAAGGTCAGGTTGGGGTGGAGGCATACCATCAAATTCATAACAAAAAAAAGACAGATATTTATATCTCACTAGATGTTCTCTTCAACGGAATGTTCCATAATTTCTGGCAAATATAGTACTGAACATGTCTGAAAAGACCACATTGGTGTTGCAGTACAATGAAGATAGGTCAAAATGGCACAGAGTATTTCAGTATGAATTTCTTTACTTCTGTAATTAATATCTGACCCACCAAAGACCTCTGCCATAAAATAATACTTTTCCAGACTTGTAACTACTCTAGTAAGAATTGAAGAGGTGAATGGGGCTGAAATAATAACCAACATATAATAATTTTAGCTAATGAGGGCTTATGCACTGAATGTGAATGAATAAAGTTGTCAAACCCATAGGTTACAGAGGTTCGCTACTATATTGTTAGACCTGCACATATTGCTGATGGATAAGGTGTTCTTTCACACTTCTTTTTTTTTTTTTTAATGGCTGGGTTACAAAAATATAAAGAAAAAATATAAAGCTGCTTTGTTTGACAAAAATCCAGCAGTTTTCAAATAGAATATGGTTAGAATAGATCCAGCTGCATAGTGATATGTAGAGTTATTATCTAGCCAGATAGTTAAATCAAATAGTATTTTCTGGATTGCAAATATGTTTGGAAAAGTGAATGAAGAAACCTTATATTCTTGTTCTTTAAAATGTCTTCATTTGTTTTAGGCCGGGCTGCTGCTTGTGGCTCAGGGAAAGCGTAGAGCTCTCTTACTGCTGCCGTCCTGCCCTGCCTGGCTTTGGCCCGTTCTGCTGTCGTGGGGTTTGATGCCCACATGAATCAGTGACGGTGTTTTAGGTAACTGAGGTTCCATGCCTCAGTTTCCCTGTCTGATCCGAGGGCCATTAGCATCAGGCAGTTTTTAGACAGAGATGAAGATAAGGAGGAAAGAGTGGACTCTCTTTAGCTGCATTCCAAGTTTTATTACTCTGCCCCGGAGGAGCAGGGAGATTTTACCTTTGCTGCTCTCTGGTTGTTACTTTTAAGGGGTTACAACTTCGGGGATGGTACAATATAATTATCCAATCAGGAATTGATGACACATGACATGAAACCAATAGGAACATCTCAGGTGAGGTACAAAATCAAACTGGCTAATAACAATACAGCTGGAGGGAATTTCCAACCACACAGGCCTGCCACAGGGCCTGAGGTAGTGTGATGGACAGGCAAGGAGTAGATGTAGCTATGCTGCAGACCCTTCTTTGGATCCGCCCTCAGGGAGAGAATCTTGTGAGGGGAAATCAACCCATCCAGAGCTGTTTACCCCAAACATGGGCTGCACCATAGCAACATTCATTAGTTATAGTGAAACTATTAAGTAAATCATAAGGCACATGTGAAAAAGTTGTTTTAGAAATTATCAACATGAAAATATCGGTGTTATTGAGAGAGTTTCTTCCAGAGCTGCATGATTTTTTCATTATAATGGATAATTAAAAGCATTAGTGTTCTAAAAATTCAGATATGTAAGATACCTTATCTCTTTCTATTGCACCTTGACTCTAGAGAAAGAACATAGTCATTATTTACCTGAACCATTAATGTTAGCAGGGATTTTCAAATTAAGTGCCTTTTTAATTTAAGGAAAAACGGCATTTGTATATTTTTTGGGCTCTAAAAGTTCCTCAAGATTAACCATATCACAGGCTTCAATGAAAGAAGCATGACCAGCAGGTCAGGGGGTTATCCTCTACTCCATCTTTGTGAGACCCCACCTTAAGTACTACATCCAGCCCCAACACAAGAAGAACTGTTGGACTAAGTCCAGAGGAGGGCCACTAAGTTGGTCACAGGGCTGGAGCACCTGTCTTGTGAAAATAGGCTAAGAGATTTGAGATTGTTCAGTCTGAAGGAGGTTCTGGGGAGGTCTTCTAGCAGCCTTCCAGTACCTAGAGGGAGCCTACAGGTAATCTGGAGAGGGATTTTTGGCAAGGGCATGTAGTGACAGGATGAGGGGAAATGCCTTTAAACAGAAAGACAGCAGGTTTAGGTCATATATTGGGAAGAAGTTTTTTACTATGAGAGTGGTGAGGTACTGGAACAAGTTGCCCAGAGAAGCTGGGGGTCTTCAAGGCCAGGTTGGACGGGGCTTTGAGTTACTCGGTCTAGTAGATGTCATCCCTGCCCATGACAGGGATGGGGTTGGAACAGGATTATCTTCAAGATTCTTTCCAAACCTGACCATTCTTATGATTCTATGAATATTGTCCTATGAAAAGGATAATTTTGAAGGCTTTTTGAATGATCTATTGTGTTAATAGAAAGAATAAAATGCACTAAATATAGAGGAAATTCTTTGGGGAAAAAAATACTAAAGACAATTCAAAAATCCCATGTTATGTTAGTAATCAACAACCTAAAGGTAAAACAACAGTTTCTGAAACCCCTGTCTGATTATTTTCATATTCGTCTGTCTGCAATGAAAGCAGTACAAGTGGATTAAAGATCTAAAATAACAGTCTATTTTTTCAAGACTGCGGTGCAGTGAATTGAATATTGTGGCATTTGCATTTTATTTTAATGCATTTGTCACTGTCATTGCCATTCTCTAATGCCTGCCTGAATCCTAAATGTTCCAGTGCACATGTAAATGCACATGTTTGTGGTAGTTTGGAAGGACAATAAAGAGTTTCTCAGATCAGAGAATTAATTTCTTTAATATGTATAAAGGTTTCACCTAATTTCTGGTCATGAAGATGTTTCATGTGGGGCTTTTTCTGGGATCATGTATCTAATCCATGATTATTTTTAATAAAAATTAAAAAAGAATACTTATTTTTCTTTTTGTTAAAATGCATTAGTGGTCAAGAGACAGCAAAATATATGGCTGAGAGGTTTTTAATTTGTTTTAATCTGAGTACTCATAATTGAACATTTGAATGAATATTGAGTCTGCCGTCATAATTTTTTTTTCAGTGGTTTATAGGAAGTGAATTGAAAATTTTCAGTTTAGTATTTGTGTTTCTTACAATTGAATCTGAAGAAGAAGATAAAAAATAATAGAATTCAAAGTACTAATGGACACCATTAGTACTTTGACACCAGAAAGTCTACTGTTTTTTTTACATTAATATTACATAGTTGCAAGATATTACATTAATATTACATAGTTGCAAGATATTACGAAATATTAAAATCATCTTCTTGAAATTAATTCCATTTACCCAAAGGCTGAGTGACCTTTCACCATGGTATTCATCCCTCTAATTGTAATTGGCAGAACAATTTCCTAATTTCCATTTTGTCACAGAAAACTACATATGGCCTATTTGTTACTCAAAATATGATTGGAACACGTTTAATTGTAATTGGCAAGACCACCTTACTAAAATTTCTCACAGTGACATGGTTCTGGCAGATACCTTCCTTGTGATGCTGAGATGCACTCATTATCATGCATAAGCACATGCAAATAAATTTTAAAAAAGATTTCCTAAGATCCCATATATCACAGGTATCTAGATATTGCGGTAACTTCAGGTCAAAAAATTGGTGGATCAAGATTCATTCAATTAAGAACATTTTGCACTAATAAATGACAACAGAGACACAGAGTCTTTCTCCTTTGGATGGCAACTCTAACTTCAATTACGTATTCTGATAAATGTAGATAGTTTTTAATGCAATAAAATGAATCTTTCATATGTTTTTGAAGTAATCTTTATACACTTAGTTTAAAACCGTGGCAGGATTAATAAACTACTTTAAAAAAAAACAAAGGGAAGATTTTTTTTTTTTGAAAATACAGTGTTCCCCTATATTAAAATTTTCTAGATTTCTCGTCCTATGATTGTGGTTTTGTAAATGTGTAAGACCTGTGTCAGTGGCAGAACTAAAGGGGCTCAATACCAAAACATTTTTATATTTAATTTTGAGTGATATGTTCTCCCTCTTACAGCGGGGAGAAAATGTCAGGCAAATTCTGAGAGCGTCCTAGATCTGTATTTCATGGCCCTGTTTCTAGGCATGAAATACAGGGTTCCTCTGTTCCCTCTGTTATGTCTTAGTCACTCCTGAAGGCAGTCTTGGATTGGTTCTGTTGGAGAGCTTGTCTAGAATCTCTCTTGCAGTCTCAAACATTGCAAGACCCAGTCAGCGATAGGATTGTGGAGAGATAAGCTCATCAAGATTCTCATAATGCTGAACAACTGCCTGCCACTTGTTGCAGTGACTTACAGACTCCCTTTCTTGAAGGTTCTCTGGACACTTCCTTTACCCTTAAATTACTCCCCCATTTTTGTATATTTTTTTTAAACTAATGTTTAAGAAGCCCCAACTCATGTTAGGTGCTGCAGGGCTTAGGTTATTTAAATTATAAAAAAAAAATCCAATTAGTTTGAGCTTTTACTTTTTTGTGCATTTCCCTATAGTATGATTAAATATTGCTGAAAGCATTTTTTTTCCAAGTATATCCTTACAAAAATAATGCAACTTGACTTTCTTGATTAAATAATTCTAATGTCTTCATACTTAAGTCATGACAGGCCATTTTGTTTTTATTCTGTTGACCTGCTCTCTCTGCTCCATATCTTCTAAATATTCACATGTTACCTGAATATCACTTCAAATTAAATACAGTATTTTGTGTGTTTATTTTCATAGGACAAATGGACAAAACAAAACAACCCCCCGCAAAACCAAAAAATCAGATATCCAAAAAATATGGCTCCTTGATCCTGTGATCCTTCCTTACCAAACAAATTCTGGTTGAAATTATCACAGTAAAGCATTCCCATCAGGTTGCGATGGGAGGCCTCTCTTCAGCACTGGTGGGGCCACACCTGGAGGACTGTGCCCACGTCTGGAGTCCTCAATACAGGAAGGAAATTGATATATTGAAAAGAGTCTAGAGGAGAGTCACAAAAGTGATTAAGAGCCAGGGGTATGAGGAAAGGATGAGAGAGCTGAGACTCTTCAGCCTGGAGAAGGCTCATGGGTAATCCTGTGCATCACCTGAAGGGAAGGTGCAAAGACGATGGAGCCATGTTTTCAGTAGTGCACAGTGATAGAACCAGAGACAGTGGGTACAAATTGAAACACAGGAGGCTTCCTCTGAACATCAGGAAACACTTGTTTATTGTGACTCAGTATGGGAACAGATTGCCCAGGGAGACTGTGCAGTTTTCCCCTTGGAGACATTCAAAAGCTCTCTGGATATGATCTTGGGCAGCCTGCTCTAGGTGACCCTGCTTGAGTAGGAAGTTTCTTCCAGCCTCAACTGTTCTGTGATTTTGTGAATGATGTTGAAGACACATAATATAAATTATATTGGTGACAATAATAATAAGTTGACAGGAATAATACTTCTAGGTTCAAACCCATCCTACTTGAAATTCTAGGTTACAAAAGATAACACATATGTTCAATCTCAGTTTTTATTGTTATAATCACATTACATCATTTTCACATGATTCTCATGTCATTAACACATATAGTGAATTAATGCTGCTGAAATGTATCACACTTACATATTTAATTACTCCCTTTTCTGTAATACCTATATTCCTGCTCTCATAGATTTTTGTGGTAAAAACAAAGACAAAAGTGTTAGGGAAAGAAAAACTGAATCAGATTTTGAAGAATGTAATATAAACCCATTTTAAATAAAAGTATTTTTCTGAGGGTGATGAATCAACACCTTCATTAATACTCATCAATTTTATGTTCTTTATGTTGAGACTATTCAATAGACAGCACCAAGATTTAAATTTATGGATATGGTGATGGCTCACAACTGTCATTAACTTATTTAGTGATATATTTTGAACATGTGAATTTCTGTGTGAAAATTGCACATGACCAGGAAAAACAACAGAGCTTCTCTGGTTTGATTTTGGCGTTGAGATAAATGGGTTTTTAATACCTTTTACTTCACACTCTCTGAATCTCTTATCTCCACAGATGAAGACTGTAGTACTACTTAGTTTCACCAAAAATATTGCTGATATCAAATCAGCATTCAGATGCTGTGGTCAGAGCACCTCAGCAACATATTAATTAATTATTTGAAGATTAATAATTTTACATTTAATGAATAATTTGGACCACATCTAAGGAATAATCCTTGGAGACCTCTGAAAAGAAAAAAGGAAAATGCAAAGAAATTTTCATTCAATGAAGGTAGCTTGGGTATGCATAAAAATGAGTATGGAGTCATGCAATTAAAAACTGAACGATAATGTAAATGTCAGAGGACACCAAACTAATTTATTTGAGTTTAATTCTGACATTTCATGGATACTAAGTATAGTTCCAGTGCAGAGCACCACAAAATTTTAGGAATTATAATTGCTAAGCATTTGGAAATGCAAAATTTCACAGTCCAAAAATTACAAATATTTCAAAGCCAAATTTTGAAGAAAAAAAATGCATTATATTGATTTAAGATTTTTTAAATTGTATGTCATTTCATAAAAAAACAATAATTACTTAATTGATTTTGATTTTTGGAGTTATTCACTAAAACTATTTTATTAAAATGGGAGGACTGGACTATGTATTAACATAATTATAAGCATACATACTTGAACTGTATGGGTTGCCAGCTAGACACAAACACCTGCAGTGATTCTTGACGTTTTCAGTGGATTTTATTTTTGGTTTGGGGTTTTTGTGTGTGAGGGTAATCTGCTTTTTGCAAAATATAATGTAAAACTTTTATTTTCAAGATGGAATAAGGAAGTCATAATTGGAGGTTTAAAAATATAATATTTTTAATAGTGCTTTCTGCAACATAATGGCAGCAGCTTGGTTTTATGCCATCTTGTTTTTACATCCTAAATGTTTTGCAGTCAAAGAATAGGGAACAAAAATGTTTTTCAGAATCACAATAGTCTTTTTGTCCTACAAGGACGTAAATACCTTTCTCTGAAGTCTACTTCTGAAGGCTACTTCTTCCATTATCTCAGTAGACTGTGAATATTAATTACCAGACTGAGTTTAAACAAGAATTTTTCCAATTGATTCATAGGAGATATGGTTTTCTATAATAAATTCAAAGGATATCAATCATAAGCAAACTGAAAGACACTGCCATAATATCAATAATATTGAGAATACTTGCTTTGACACATAAAACAATAAGCAGAAGAATCAAACCAATAAAAACCTGAGTTATAGTCCATATCTTTCCAGATTTTGGAAAGATGTCTCCCAACAAAAAGTCACTTCAAAAAACAAAAATAAGGACTTTTTTGAATGCTTAATACTACTGATGTTTCCTTAATGCTCCATGTCTTCATAGTGCCTCTAGGAAGTAAAAAAAAAATAAAAATAATCAGGATCTGCAATTAAGTGAATATACTAAGTCAGTCATGAGGAAATTGGTGGAAGCACCAGGAAGCACATAACCAGAACCTCTTAATTATAATGATATTTCACAATTTACATTTCCAATCTTTACAAGTGATTTGAGACATTCTAATTTTGTTCTGCTTTGAAGCAGTTTCATTTTAGTCAATAAACTCCATGAGATTCCCTAATGTAGGGATCAAATTGAACCTTAATTACCAGGCTGATCTGATAGATGATAAAATTTTAGCTTTTCTGGAGTGTCATATAGTATGTGAAACTGCTTTGAATTCTACATGGTAAAAAATGCCTTAAAACTCAATTAAACTTGACTTTTGAGTCACTTATCCCTTTGCTCTGGTACTACGGTTTAGTAGTATACACTTAGTCACTGGGAAAGTATTAAAATGCTGGTTTACTCAGTTGTAGTCTCTCTGTTTTTCTCTTCTGCTGTTCATTCTCTTTTCAGCTGTAAATGTTAACATGAATATTAATCAGCTATGCTATGTGTTTTCCTCCAAAGATAACAAAATCCTATATATATTTTACAAAATATAGAGCAATTTCTGAATTAATTTACCAATAGAACAATACAAGGCAAGTAACAGTTTTCAAAGAACAATACATTTAATGCAAAGTAAAATAAATAAGCATACCATACTATTTAGCTAATTTTTCTATATATAAAGTTTAATCTATACAAGATCCTGGTACTTTTTCTTCAATGTTTAAGTGATAATCTACTTTTCTTTTCTTTTCTTTTCTTTTCTTTTCTTTTCTTTTCTTTTCTTTTCTTTTCTTTTCTTTTCTTTTCTTTTCTTTTCTTTTAAATTAGTTAATGACGAAGTCCAGGTTTTAGGTAAACATCATAAATAATTAAAAAAACCCTCTCTTTTGCTTTAAAGTTTTCTGGTCTAATGATATTAGATATATGGCTAATTTTGCTGTGTACTTTGACAAGTACCATCTCTTTTAAACAATAATTTATTTTCCAAAGGCAGAACAGAAACTCCATGGCAACAAGATAGTTTGAAGCAGAAAAGATATAGGCAGAAAACACAGATGTTCTGTTTTCAGAAATTCTCAAAATTAACAGGTAGAAGCACAGCATGTGTAAAGCTGTGTCTAAAGAATTTTACTTTGTTTAAAAAAGCATATAAACATGAAAGAAGTCCTTCAAATGTCAGTGGGTCAACTCACATTCAACAAAATATAAAGTCTTATAATTTAACTGTAAAGCTTTTATTACTGTTTTATTAAGAAAACACAAAAGACTTCTAAAATCTCTACCTGAATGTAAAACATTAGCTGAAATGACAGGATTGAAATCCCAGTCTCACTGAAATCAGAGACGCCTTTATTCACTGCTGTTCTCTAAGATGAGGATGAACATGACTTGCTGTTCTCTAAACACACCTGAAGTCCCAGGGGCTCAGCCATCTCCAGGAGAGCAGGGCCCCATCAGGGGTAGCAACGACTTGGGAAAACAAATGGCATCACTCCGAAGTGATGGAGTGATGCCATTTCCTCCCTCTTTCCACCCAGTTTATATATTAAGTACGATGTCCTGTGATCTGGAATATCTCTTTGATTAGTTTGGGTCACCTATCCACTCTGTGTTTCTTCCCAGCTTCCCATGTAACCCCTCAACATCCTTGCCAGCATGTCAGTACAGAAAGCAGAAAAGGCCTTGGCTCTATGTAAGCCCTGGTCAGCAATAACAAGCACATATCTGTATTATTAACCCCATGCTCAGCACAAATCAAAACCACAGCCCTTTCTAGCCATTGTGAAGAAAATTAACTCTACTGCAGCCTGAATCAGTACAGCTTGTCATTAATCAATATTTACCAGCCAAGTTTGCCTCTTATAGGGGAGATACTTCACAGAAAGGTTATGCACAGTCTCACTGTTGTACAAGTTATCAGTTTCTCAAAGGTCAGCCTATATTTTTAATACAAATTTCATGTCGTAGATAGCTGTTAGAAGCATGGTCACACCTTCATTCATTTGTTTCTTTAATTTTTTTTTCTCTACAACATATCCTTGTAATTAAGCTTGAGAGACCTCTTGCTGTGTTCTTAGAAGTAATAAAATAGTTCAGAAATATGCTTCAAAACCACAACCAGGTATTTCACTTCTGTACTCTGATTTAAATGTGTCACAAAGTGTATATCACTCTCAAGAAACTTAATCAAATCCAACATTCATATTAAATATTATATAAAATGTTTTTACTTTTATATCTGGAAGAAATGTAAACTAAAGGTCATTACTGTGGAAAGGTTTTACTATTGCATATGAAATGTGAAAAATAGGTGAAGTGCAGAGATGAATGATAATTTCTAGTATTTGTATAATACAAAACCCAAAACTAATAGAGGCTTAATATTGTTTTATATATAAGAAGGAAAGAAAAACTACATTTAGAAAACATAAAACTTCTAAAAATTAAATATGGGCAGACTGCCATGACAATTTTATTAAAATAACCAAAAAAAACCCTGCCAAAAAACAACAAAACAACAACAGAAAAAAAAAAAAAAAAAAAAAAAAAAAAAAAAAAAAAAAAAAAAAAAAAAAAAAAAAAAGAAAAATCAAGCCTAAAACATTTAAAATTGGATAGATATCAGATTTCCAGGAAAAACTTGAAGAGTCAGCTCTCAGATCAGAGCAGATCAGAGCAGGTTTCTCAGAGTTTTGTGCACCTGGGTCTTGACAATTTTCAAGAATGGAGGCTGCAAGGAATCTTCCAGTGCTTGATTATACCCATAGATAATAGATTTTGGTTGAACTGACTCATAAACTGTCTCCTTACCTGCTTTTCTCTCTCTTTTTGTCTCAGAAAAATACATAAAATGACCATTAAATCTCTAGATAATGACTTTTTCAACAATGAAGTTAGTTTCTCATGGAGTATTACTGCTTCTATACCCCTCCATGATCTTGTTTCTTCTAAGAGGAAATGAAGCACACCACAATTCATATGAAAATGAGACTTTCATAGAAAATGCAATGAGATTATAGCAACTAAAAATGAATGCAGCTGTTATCCGTGAGGATTAATAAGGTTTTGGGGAGTGATTTTAGCTCCATATTAACATAAGTTTCAATTTAGAATTATGAAATAATGGATGTCAATATGAGCTTTACCTAAGTTGCAATTGTACTAGATGGTTATGTATTCAAGTAATGAAGTAGTTGCCTAAGGACACACATGTAGTGCCATTTTTGCTGATATGGGATAGTCTGCCTGGCCTGTCTGTCAGTACAGAAGAGGAACTTACACAGCTATTCAGCTGACAGATGACATGGTGACTGTAATTACTAGCAAGTGACAAATGCTATCAGGAAATGATAAAGTAGATTATGGGTCATTATTTCAGACTCTGAATATCAGATCTGATTTTATAATTATAGTACTTAGCTAAACTGATCAACAAATATAAATCTAAATGTGAAAAAATCATTTGTTCGATTTACATTATTCTTTTAAATTCTCATCTTTAAAACATCTAATTTTTTGTAAATTTTGTGTATTCTGGATAGAGAAGATAGAGAAATGAGTCATTGTTGCTGTCAGAAACTTGTGATTCTTATGTCCACCTATATAGGCCTCACTTCACCTATACAGGCCTTAGATGCCATGATAAACTTCACCTGAAAATCCCTTTTACCCAGAAGCCCTGGAGCTTCTTTTAAGATCAGGGACTATATCTCTGTTGGTAAGATTGCTGTTCATGCCTATGTTGTGACAAGACTTGGCTCTGGCTCATTTCATGGAGCAATCCTGCTCTTGCTGTTCCCTTTCATCTAAGCAGAACCTCCCAGCGGAGGATAATTCAGTGAAAGAATTTTAAAATATTCTAGAAGAAAGAAAGGAGAGGTTATCAAATGTAAAGAAAGAAATGAACTTTTCATAAAAGATCTGGAGACCAAACATAGCAGACATATTGCATGGGAGCTTTCTTTCATGGGCCTAAAGAATTTGTTTCACTCATCCACACGTAAGCACCTAATGACAGCTCAAATAACCCCAGATGTCTAGAGCACCAGCATAAGTATGAAAAATGTGACGCAGGATCTATGACAGACTCTTACCTTCCAGAAGCCACAGATGAACATAAAAATGTATCCTAGGACACACCAAGAACCTATGTATAGATAATTGTATAGACTCTCAGTGTATATAGTGTAACTACAAGTGAGTTAGCTGTGTCAGCTCCCACAGCAATGAGCTAATCAATACTCAATTGACTCATCTTACCCTAAAATAAACAGTTATTTTAAAACAAATGTGTAGCTCTCCATTGACTTCACTGACTATGAGATCAATTCACTTGTCAAACATAGGTTTGTAGTGTAATCTGAAACTCTCTTGGTTACATGAGAAATCTGCATGATGCTTTCAGTATTGACAGAATTTATGGACACCCATGCCCTTCTGAGTCAGCAGCTGAAAGAGACGTGAGTAGGTATGGGAAGTTAAATGGAACTGTACTCCTATATTTACAGAACTGAGTTGTCCTAGATCTTTACCAGTCGTAATAGTAATTTGATGCCTTACAGTGTGATACAGAGTAGACACCACGTTAATGACCCACTTGACTTCCAATTTCCACTCTTACAAAAGCATAGGCACCCCATATGTCTGATGAATTTGATAAGTGGACAGTGAGCTGAATTGGGAACTAGCAGGTCCCAGGAGGTTGTAATCAGTGTCACAGTGTTGGAGGCCTGTCAGTAGTGGTGTCCAGTGTCATTTAACTTATCCATAAATTACTTGGGTGAAGGGACAAATGTCTCCTCAGCAAGTTCTCTGATGACACAAACCTGTGAGTAGCCGATACCTCAGAGGGCTGTGAAGCCCTTCAGAAGAACCTCAACAGTTTTGAGAGATGGGCAGAAAAGAACTGAAATTCAACAAAGGCAAATGTAAGGTCCTGCACTTGGGGAAGAACAACCCCATGCACCAGTGAAGGTTTGGGGATGACCTGCTGGAAAACAGCTCTGCAGAAAAGGACCTGGGGGTACTTGTGGACAACAAGTTTTTCATGAGCCAGCAGTGTGATCTTGTGGCCAAGAAGAACAACAGTGGTGGGTTACATTAGGAAGAGCATTGCCAGCAGATTGGGAGAGGTGATTCTGCTACTCTGCTCAGCCCTATTGAGGCCACATCTGGAGTGCTGTGTCCAGTTCTGGGTTCCTCTGCACAAGAGAGGAATGGAACTTCTGGAGTGGGTCCAGTGGAGGGCAACAAAGATGATTCCTTAATCACTGAGACTCAAACATCTCTCTTATCAGCATCTTATCTTGAAGATCAGCTGAGGGAGCTGGACCTGTTCAGCCTCAGGAAGACATGGCTGTGGAGGGATCTCAGCAATATCTATATAAGCATCTGAAAGGAGAGTGTCAAGGGGAAGCATCTGGGATTTTCTTGGTGGTGCCAAGAAACAGGACAAGACACAATGGGCAGAAACTGATGTACAGGAAGTTCCACCTGAAAATGAGGATGAACTTTACTGTGTGAGTGACCACCTACTGGAACAGATTGCCCAGAGAGGTTGTAGAGTCTCCCTCATAGGACATACTCAAGAACCATCTGGACACAGTTCTGTGCCATGTGCTCTAGGATGAGCAGGAAAGTGACCTACTGTGGTCCCTTCCAATCTTACCCATTCTGTGATTCTGTGATTTGCTCTGTTTTAATTAAAAATATGATTGAGTTGCTCACATGAAGTCATCTCATAATATTTGAAATATCCTGGGGTATCTTACCTGGAATCCAATTATCAGTACAGAAGATTGATGATCTCCCTGAGGTCCAGTGTAATAATTTACAGCCTCATGCAGACGATGTAAATTGTTAGGCGGTGGCAGAAGCCATCGCCTTTTGATCAACTGAATCTACTTCCATATCTTCATCTGCTGCAAGAAAAGTTTAGAGATAGCTTATTTGCATATACAAAGATTGTTGACACCTAAATATATGTGTCTGAATCTAAGTTGCAATCCCACCTTGAAGTTTCTTTTTTTTTTTTCTTCTTACTGTCTAGTAATGAGTTTTTCCCTTCCCTTTTGGACCTACAAAGAGTATATTACATGCATTATGAACCTGAACCTGTGTAATGAGCTAGCTCCACACTTCAAAATAGTAGAAGGAGTAGTAGCATTATTATTATTATTATTATTGTTATTATTATTATTATTAAGATGTTTTAATTATACTATGTATACATTAAAATAATGGATTTTATTTGCAATGTACCCATTCTCAGAGTCATATCCCAATGGCTTCATTCTGCTTCTAAAAGATGAAGAATGATTCAGTGATTTTCTAGCAAAAAACCATTTTCTCTTGATCTCTTTTAGCTTCCACTAGCATTTCTCTGCCTTGGGTGCCAACTGTCAAGAGGAATTTCTCGACACACTTAATAGCGCTAACAGTATGCCTAATGTGATACAATTAGCAGAATGTAGTAGACTCACCCTGCGACTGCTTCAGGAAACTTGACATCGAATTGTAGCTCAGAACCTTAGAGGCTGTGTGAAATTTATTCGAAAGACATAATTAGAGGGTTTCGGGGGCATTTTGGTTTAGTTTTTTTTTTTGTTTGTTTTTTTGGGTTTTTTTTGTTTTTTTTTAGAATACTTAATTCTATTCATTTATTGGTCTCTTCCCCCCCCTCCCCCCCCATCTCAGAAATTTTGAAAACAGAAATAAAAACACAAAACCGAAGAAAGCAACTGATTTTCAAAGATAATAATGAGTAAAAATTTTTTCAAGTTTAAATCTTGCTTGATAGTACTGGCTTTTACACACACTCTTGAAACTTATTTGGACTTGAAAGGGCAAAGAATTAATTGCAGCTATAGAAAATAAATAGAAATAATGACTCTCTCAGTAAAGATTTTGACATTGTATTTCTTGCCTGTAACCATTTTGAGACAAACACATGTGATCTCAGATGATATTTGAAAATGCTTTATGGAGTAGGAAAGATTGTCTACAGAAATGATTAATAGCAAAGTTTCTGTAAAGGAATAATGAAATCTGAAAAGTATGAGGCAGGGTATGAAAATGAGTAAGTGTATGGGTCAGAAATAAAGTACGTGGTAAAGCTTTATAGCCTGTTTTCCTATGCAGGCAAAGGTCTGACTGAAACAAACTGAGAAATTATTTGCTTCAATAACAGGCACACAACTGGAGATAGGTGAGTGGTTTGCCCATGATGTAATAGGCTTTTACCAGACTAAACTAGAAAACACCACTATAAAAGATTGTGTGGTCCAGGAGGAATCTTTGCTGTTTGTATCTGACATTTAAATGCCAGCTGTCCACAGCTCCCTATTTAATAGAAGTTGATGGAGAGTGAGGCAGTGGAAAAAAGTAGTGAAAGAAGCAACTACACTGGGAATTGAATACAAGCTGTTCAGACACAGTTTGCTCTGGAATTTGGCACTAGCTTGGTTTTGTGAAGATTTATTTCTCCACTAAATTAAGCATAACCTGGAGAACTAAAGTCACTTTATCTGAAGTCCAAATTCAAATCATTTTACTGGAGCTGAAAAGTGCTGAGATAGAAAACATTACATTTCTTAAATGCACTAAGCCGTCTGTTGGTAGTCAGCTTATTTGCAACTATTTATTTATTTTTAACTTATTTACCAGTGAAGTCTGCTTTAGTATTTCATTCACCTGCTTCTTTTTCTTCTGTATATAAATACATGATTTGTTATTGTTGAATATTTTCCCTAAGTGTCTGTAAACATTTTTTCTATAAAATCTTATGGGTTAAGAGTGATGAGATTTCAAAACTATGTCAGTAAAAGCAAATGATGAAATACAAAGATTTTGAGGTCTCACTTTTAAACAGCATAAATAGATAGAGGAAACCAAATGCTCTATTGCTGGTAGGGGAGAATAAAGAAAACCACAAGAACAATTAGTGTCATAGATGTCATAGATGTCATTATTTTAAAGAATAAATATCTAGAAGAGTGGGAAAATGAAAATATATCTAAACTTTTAACTTTATAAGTAAAGAACAAGGTAAGTTATTGCCATGTGTATCCTGGGGATTTTATTCAGAAACTCAAAGACCTACTTCAGAAGTTGACAGAATTCCATTAAAAATTATACTACAGAAGTACTTCCTCTTTTCATAACTTGAATGTTAAAGAAAATGAAGGTATTAATGTAATAGTAATAGAATTAAAATAATACATGTTTTCAATATCTTCTAAAAAAAGATAAATTATTTCTAATTGTTAAAAATACAGCAATCATATAGTTTATTTATTAAGAAGAATTTATCCTATATTCCACAGATTTGACTCTTGGTAAGGCTACGTTTTCTTTACATCCTTAGTGTTTTTAAAAAATCCATATTTTTTTTTCTCTTATCCAGCTCTCTGTGTTCTCCAGCCTTCAGAATTTTCTTCAGAGGACCAAAAAAGGAATGTTGCTCCTGATGGGCAGCCCTTGACCTCAGAATCACACACTGGACTACTGCAGTGTTTCTTAAGCTTATGAACAAATATTGTGATTTACAGAAGTTCCATAGACTCAGCATCTCAGCTGATTCCTTCTCTCAGAAATATTTTAAGAATTTTTCAAAAATAGTTCGCTTTATTTGAGGTATGAAGATGGACTGATGACCAGCAAAATAATCTATGGGAATGCAAAGGGATGATATTATGCTTAAAACTATTGGATGAGAATGATTTTGCATTTCTTCCATTCCTAATTCCTTCTCTTTAACAAAACCCAAACAAATACACAACAACAAACAAACAAACAAAATCCCCAAAACAAACACCCCCCCCCCCCCCAAAAAAAAAAAAAACCCAAACACCTGGCCAGGTCTACAAAATAAATTCAAAATCTGAAATATTTTATGTTCCGAACTATTTAAGTGTTATCTTTTTAATAAAAATTCTAACTTGATTACTACTGTATGTAAAAATTTCCTCCATGTCTTGATATGTCTTAAAAAAAAATTTTATACAGTAAAAGGGCCTTCAATGTTTCAATTTATCATTGAATAGCGATACATTTTATATGTAGTTTATTTCTGCCATTAAATTATTGTGTGTATTTCAGTGATTTCCTTTGCCTTTATGATTTTGGCCTGAAATAAATCTCTAATCCCTGAAATTTATTGTATTCAATATTGAAGTAACTTTACTTTTTATTTATGTAAATGGCTGCACCAAATCATGATCCATGAAGTGATTAAACACAATTTTTAGAATTTTCATTAACAAATTTGCTTTATGCTTTAAAATTTTTCTCTCCTTACAAAGCATTCATCAAAATATTTCTAAAAGGTGCTCTAAGTACTTTAGAAAATTCAGCTCCAAAAAGTATCAATAGTAATGTGTTATCATGAACAGATGATGAAAACTTCAAGAAAATATAAATAAAATCAAGATCATAGAAGCAGCTTTAAAATCCCAAACAGATTTTGTTAAAGTAATTTAACTCAGGGCTGCATAAATATGAGGTATCTTACATTGTGAGAAAGTGAAGCAATGGGATAGATGATATGAAAAGTAAGCACAAGGTAAGTGAAAGAAGCAATAAAAAGAAGAAAAAAATTTGTCAGTCATTTGAAGTTCCCTACTATTATTTTCATTCATGTCAGCTCCAAATTAATTCACTAGAGACTGCTGGAAGACAGTTGGGTTTCTTTTTAATTCCTCCTCCTGGTTTCAAAGAATTATGTAAAGAGAGTGGAAGTTTCCCTCTTTTCTCATTGTCTGTACTGCAGAAACTGTCACTGTACAGTGTCTCTCAGTGAAGGTTCTAGGTGACTTACACTGCATCCTACTTCTTAACAGCAGTATTTATTACAATAAAAGTCACAGCAACACAGAGAGGCTGAAATACTACACGGCTTACAAGACATTTAGAAGATTAAAGAAAAAAAAGTCCCCAAAAACAATGAAGAAAGGAAGATGCAATCATTGTGAGAAAATTGTATTTATAGTAGACAGACAGGTACCAAATAACAGGGGAAATTAATAGAAATAGATAAAGAAGAAGGACAACAACAAAATCATAAAAAGCAAGTCAGTCTGACTCAGGAGACGGAATGAAAAGCTGCAGGAACAAGGGAAAAGGGAATTTTGTCTGTCAGACAATAATGAGACTAAGGATTCCTCTATTTCCTGCTGATCCGCTTCTATTACTGGCTGCAAAGTAAACTTTGAGAAATTACATTTATTATTTTTCTGCAAGGACTGTCTCTGGACAAGCACAATATTCTTGTCTTCCTGCCTGCCATATGACAGCATAGTTGCCACACAGACTTTTTGGGTATCAGGGTAATACCCTGGGTGTGCTGTGATGCAAAAAAAAGTGCTTTGTGGGAGTGAACATGGTTGAAAAACCTGCTATGACTATATTTAAGCCCCTGCTTCACAGCAAGAATGGTTGAGATTGGAAAGCACTCCTGCAGGTTTTCTTGCCTACGTACGCCTTTTTGGCCCACCTGCCTCCCCAGTTGCTCAAGCACAATCAGCTAGAGCAGGTTGCCCAGGGTGTTTTCTAGCTGGGTACTAAATGTCTCCAAGGATGGAGGATCTGTAACTTTTTTGGAGGGCTTGTTCCAGTGTTTGACCTTGCAGTAAGAAATTATTCTGCTATTGTATTCAGATGGATTTTCATGTGTTTTAATTTGAGACTCCTGTCACTGGACACTGCAGAAAAGGATCTGATTTCCTTAGTTTTGCTCTCACTGACCTGCTTATGTCTGGTACAGGATGAATTTTCTTGCTAATAGCTGGTGTAGTGCTGCATTTTGGATATAGTGTGAGAATAAAGTTGATAACACATTGAAAACTGATGTTTTAATTTTGGCTTACCCTCAGTAAAAGATCTCAGTTTCTCATCGACCAGTGAGTACTGAACACTTGCATTGTACATCACTTGTTTTGATTGTGTTTTATTCCTCTCTTTCTATCTCCTTTTCATTCCTATTATGATTATGATTTTTATTATTTCTATAATTTATTATGTTTTCCTTTATTTTAATTATTTAGCTATTCTTATCTCAACACATGGATTTTATCTTTTTTCTTCATGATTCTACTACCCATCCCACTGGAGTGGGGGCTGTGCAATTTTGTTTTTTCAGGTTTTTTTGTTTGGTTTGTTTTAGTGTGGGGTTTTGTTGTTTTTTATTTTTTTGTCTATTTTGATTTAAAAACAGCCTTATTCAGAGATTGATTGTTCATTTTTTATGCTTTAAATCCTAAAGATAACAATTGACATTCTCTTAAGAACTTTGCAGCTGGGATTCTTGGAGAGAACACACTCCTGAATTTTACCTTGTTACTGAAAAGAAACATAACATAAAGTGAGGTGAGTAATGAAAATTAAAAAAAAGGTTTGTCATTCTCGTTATTCCAACATCATATGAGTAGAATTAACCATCTAGATTTTTAATAACAAATCTTGGTTAAAAATAAGATAAATTAAACATTTAGACTGAAAACATAAGATACTGCTTTTCTTTTGTCTTATATTTTCAATAACTCCTTTATGCTATCAATTTCAGAGCTACTTACATTTTCAAAAGAACTGAAATTAGATATCTGGATACTCAGAATCCTCATGTGAGGCTAGATTTTCTCAGTAGAAGTGTATGACTGGTGAGGTATTAGGCGGACAAATGGCATATGGGTGAGGCTTGAAGAGTTATAGTAAAATGGGGTTACACCAGTCTACCATAAGTGGGGTCTTCCAGGGCACAGCTTTAGGGCCAGTGCTCTTTAATGTTTTTATAAGTTTTCTGGATGTGTGATTTTAATGTACACTGAGTTTGCTGCTAGTAATGAGTTAGAAAGGGCTGTGGGAGTCCCTTGAGGGTAGAGAGACCTTACAGAGAGATCTGGGTATGCTAAAGAGCTGGGCAAAACCCAACCATATGGCAGGGTAATCCTGGTTATAGATACAGACTGGGGGGACAACAGGATGAAGAACAGCCCTCCAGAAAGAGATCTGGAATTTCTGGTCAACAGGAAGTTGAATATGAGTCAGCAGTGTGCATTGGCAGTCAAAAGGACCAACCATGTCCTATGGTGCATCAGGCCAGACAACGAAGGGATGCCAGGGGAAGTTCAGACTGGACATAAGGAGAAGGTTTTTCACTAAGAGGGTGGTCAGTCACTGGAACAGGCTTCTCAGGGAAGTGGTCACAGCACCAAACCTGTTAAAGTTCAAGGAGTATCTGGATGATGCTCTTAGTCATGTGGTTTAATTTCAGGTGGTCCTGCAAGAAGAAAGGAACTGGACTCAATGATCCTTGACCTGTATACGAAACACCTTGAAAATTGTATGGCCTAAGCCCATTTGAAAATCTTTTCAAAGCATTAAAGTGAAAATACTTTTTAAGAGCAAGATTCTGCATAAAATTAAAAACTGGCATGGAGAAACAATTGTTACTTTATAGTAATACAGACAGTATTTGGAAATGTACACTTCTCTGCTTCATTGCACAAGTTAAAAGTTGTAGAGGGTTCTGTGCTAATTTCCTTTGGCTGTTGTGAATGAATGATTTATTAGAGAATTACACCTATGAGAGTGAGAGTCAGAAAGATTACAGGTGTCACATGTGTCATGTTATAGCTGGACTTAACCTACCTCATCCTACTGCATAATTTATAACTGGAAGCTTAACCAGTGAATAATGTTGTAAAGAGTTGCAGTAAAATAAAATTCAAGCTGTCACAATTTGTTATCAAATTAGTGTAAGAATAGGGAAATAAATCACATAATATGTAATTCATTAAGTCAATGACAATACAAATGAGTGAAAATGTCCATTCAGTCATATCCTCTGGCACCACAGTAACAATGAAATTAAAAGCCTCAAACTAAACCTAAAAATTTAAAACCTCAACTAACTAAAAGTACGTAGGCTTTGCTTTCTGATACTGAAATGCAATTAGAGCTTTTGTTTTACAGAAAAGGGAAACTACATAAGTAATTTTAAATCAAGTTGGCACTTAACACTGTTTTCAAATATCTGTTTGTCCAAAGATTAATATACTTTTTTTTTGTGGCTCATGAACTCCAATTTATACTTTTTTAATCTTTCAGTATATTAATTACAAGGGTAATTTATAATCAGCTATATCATTATTCTGCCAAATGAGATATTGAAACTCAGCATCTGTATGAGAGTCATCCATCTAACTTCATTTTTTAATGCTACTGAATACCAAAAATAAGAATTTAAATTAAAGATAGTGCATGCATGGGTGTGTTTAGACCAACTTTATTACAAAAAACAGCACCCAATGACATACTCACCTACCAAAATTTGCTAGTGCAAATTTGAGGATAGATATTGTGAAGTCTGAAAAAGCTCAATTTCAAGGAGGTTTAGAAAAAGGAAGTTTCCACTTCAGATTATAAAATAATATTCTGTTTTGTGGGACTACCCATTCTTTCTCCCTTTTTGTGAGTGTGGGTACAAGATACAACTGCTGGTATACAGAGTTTTCTAAAACAAGTTAAGAAGTCAAATATGTGAGTATTTGCTGCAAACAAGTAACATGACATTTTCCTTTAGGAGAGAAACTTCAAAGAATGGGTGATCTTTATAAACAATCTACAGTATAAATTACAGTATATGCTTTCAAGATCTTTAATTGGTAGAGAGAATTAGGATTTTCAGTAGCATGATTCTGCAATTTATGTAAGTTTATTTCTAAGTGTGGGAAGATAGGAACAGGCTGCAGGCAACCTAGACCTTGACAAGTCATAGCTGTGCCCCTAAACATGAGAGATAAACAACCTTGTGGGAGAAACAAGTGGAGAATGCGGGAGTGTATAGCTAGTTAGAAAAGGCACGTGTGAATAGCTTGCTAACCAATTGTGATGTAAGAAGGAACACCTGTTATGCATGTGAAAAAAGGTATAAAAGGTGGTGCCTTGGGATAATGAAGGGCTGATGCTTGTTACCAGCTTGAGTGATAGCCTTGACTCCATTATCATCTAAGAGTCAATTTTACTTTAGAATTGTAAAGTTTTATTTACTGACTGTAAAGGTGAGCTCAAACAAATAGTTTTAATGTACATTTTTATTTGGTGAAATTTTGTCATATGTTGTCAATCTACATTTCTATTGGTAATTGTCATTCCTCCCTGTTTTTCTTCATGAGCTCAGACGTATTTGCAATATTAGTTCAGCTTTTCTTTTATTCATTTTGTTCCCTGTGAATTTTACTGCTAGATCATTATTGCTAAAATGATGTTACATCATCTTCTATCTACTATACTCCTTCCATTGGAGCAGACTTTTATTTTGTTGTATTTTATATTTTGGGAGTTCTTTTTGCTTTTTCTTTCTCCTAGTCAAGTTTTAACTTGATGAACTGGTTAGAAACTAATAATCACTACAAATAAGAAACGCATATATATTTCTACTCAAAAGCACTGCTCATTGATTATTATTGTAATTTAAAGTAGATGGCATCTAAACATATATTGTCAAATACAGCCTTCATCTGCCAGTTCATAAAGAAATTTTAACATACTATCTGATTACTTATTTAACCTTTCTTATAAAAAAAATAAAAAAAAAAAATCTCTAGCTGACAGTCTTTCCACCTACACTTGCCAAGGAGCAAAATGGATAATTTTCCAGGCAAAGGGAGTAATTTTTCATTGCTTCATAAAAATTTTTCCTCTCATGCTATTTTTGTTCTGAAGAAAGTATGACAGTTAGGATCTTATTGATTGCCTTCCTCAATGCCACATAAATAAAAAGGAAAGGACAAGCACAAGGAAAGAAAAAAGTTTCTCTTTTCTACACTTCCAACTTTTTTTGAGTGCCAAAGAGTTTGGTCTGCATGCATCAGAATTCTTGAATTCTCAGCTGTTTATTATTTAAATCTGGCGTCTCCTTAGTAGAGCTGTCTTATCTTTTGTTATCTTTCAATGTCTAAATTGATAGCAAAAGAGGTCTAAAACACTGTTTGCCTTGGATCTATTTTGCTTGTGGACAGCATCTCGTGTCAGATTGGAATAGTCTTAAAAACCGTCTAAATTGGGAACAAAAAATATAAAATAATGTTCATAAGCAGTGATCCAACAACTGAGCTTGCAGTTTTTTATTTAGCAGTAAAAGTACAGTATCTCCTTCCATTTTGGTTTCTTTTTTTTTTTTTTTCATTTCAAAACATATAGTTCCTCATATTCTGACATCAGTATTTTTAGTATATATCTTCTATTTGTTTCTTTTCATATTTGCCTATTGTTATTCATTATTTAGCAAGAATATTTTTCACATTTTATCTTGGTTGCATTAGGGTTTATTCAAACTACTTGCAGCATCACTTTTCTCTTACAATTTTCTCTCTCTGAATAGAGAGCAAAACAAAGTGCCTTTTTTAATATTCTGATTTTTTTTTTTTTTAATATGTTCATATTGAGTGCCTGCAGAAACTTCTGCATCTTTAGACAACACCTAGTGTGGGTATACTGAAGAACATGATGTTTTAATTTAAGTGGAATTAACTTTCAAATTAATATTTGTATCCTGATATAGCTACAGAGAGGCACTATTTAAGTCATTATCTCAGTTCAATTTGTTTCTGGGTATCAGAGTTTAATTCATCTCCCCTTCTCCCTTACCCAAATTTTTTTTTTTTTTTTTTTTTTTTTTTGGACGTTTTTTTTNTTTTTTTTTTTTTTTTTGAGACCGTATTCTTAAACCTTATGATACTGGCTTAAAAGTGACCTTAAATAACACATACTAGAGAAATATGTTTTGCAGAAGGCCACTTTTTCAGCTTGTCTTTCACCATCTAGCTATGATGTCAAATCAGCCTGAAGGTGTGTTACTCTGTCAGGTTTTCTAACGGAAAACTGCTCTGGATTTTGTTAACCCAATGCAGTGTTACCCAAGGGGCATTCAACAAGCCCTATATGTACACTGGACATTTTTGAGTGTGTCTGTCAGCTAATCCTTCATGCATGAAACCAAAAAACGTGCTAAAGTTAGTAAGTTAATACACATTTTAGTTAGCATGTTAGAAGAATGTAATATATGAAAGAATAAAAAAATTTTTTTTTTGAATATAATTTATTCTTTAAACTTGATATGCATATTTTAATACACATATTTCACTTGACAGATTAAATTCTAACATTAATCAGTATTCCATCCCACCTGCCCATTCGTTTCTATGATCCTCAATAAGTGTTTTGTATTTAAATATCCAACCTGAATTGGCAAATCAATTATTATAAGTTTATAGTCTTTGATTTTTGCTGTTAAGATGAGGAAGAAAAAAGCCAATTAACCAAGAGAGAGAACACAGACTTTGAATTATCAAGTAGATATTAAATTTAGACAGAGACAAAGCACTTCTATATTGATTTTTTTTTTTTTATTTGAGTCCAGGCTCCTGAGTTATGTTAAATGAAATTATATTAGCTTCAATTTGAAATGACAACTGCCAGGTTTTATTCTTTTGTATGATCACATAATGCAGAAACAGAGGTTCAATTTCTTTTTTTTTGTCCTTAAGTTAATATTAAGCTTCAGCTACAGTTATATTTGAACTCCACTTTATTAAATTACTTCAACTTTATGTAACTCAGCTGTCCTTACAAAAAAAAGTACTTTGTCCAGATGTATTTTTACATTACAAGAATACAAAAAATTATTATTTTCATTTATTATATAGTTAACATTTTGAATTGAACTTCCTGTATGTATTTTAAATTTATTAAGCTGAAAAAAGGACATCAGAGTATAACTACAAAGAAAGACTAAAAAGTAATCCCAAACTAAATCAGACCAAAAAGCTATCCATAACAAGCAAATTTCATAAGATACTATTACAGAAACTTTTACAAGATTAGGTGATCATCTCTGAAAATACCATCCTATCTTCTCAAGGCAATTACAGTTCAAAATATTCTGAGATCTATGGGAAGTAATTTTGCTCCAAATAAAGCAGTTAAATTCCTCTTCTAGAGAGGTGCTAACAAAAATGAGACTTTTTAAGGATATGTGGGGTAGTCAGTTCATCAAAGTCTTTTACTGCTAAGCAAATTATTGTACTTTTAGTCACTGAATTGGAACATCAGAGCACTTAGAAAATTGAAATTTAGTCCACATCTCATTGTTATTAATCTTGTTGAAGTGAATAATAATAATCTCCTCCCACATTTAACTATGCATATTTTAGGTTTTGCTGCAAGTTCTAGATATCACTTTTGATCACATTTAAAATTTTAATTTAATTTTTTTAATTTTTGGACTAAAACTTAATCCTTTGTGGGACTAAAGTCAAAGACAGCTCCTCAAGGTAAATACATATCCAACATCTAGGATTAATTAATTTTCACAAGATGAATTTTGTCACATGATAACTTAAAGGAGCCCCTGTAGCTATGAAGTGCTTAGGGTTTAGACAGATAACATCCGTTCAGATGAATCCCAGCCTGACAGGTTTTTGTTAAGGACCAGTGAACACAAGCTAAAAGTTTAATTCCAGCATACATAGCTTATTATAATTCATGTCTGTCTAAATAAAATCAGATCTATATTTTATTAATATATAAATAGGTGTTTTCATTTACAGAAGTGTGAGAAAAAACAATAGTTTTTGAAAGAGCAAAAATGTACAACTTGATCACATTAAGAAAAATTTTGAGTGGTTTTGTTTGTCTTTAATATGTAATTTTGTTTTATTCTTTAAAAGTTTTAGAATTCTCAAATTTACTTAACAGTTATTTTGAAACATGACAAACACTTTAAATATCTTAGGACTACGTGTTTAAATATGTGTTCAAATTGCATCAAGCAATTTTTAAAAAATCTCTTGTTAAATTATTATGTTATGAACCATTAACTAAAATTTATAAACAAATAATCAAATATATTAAAAAGAATGAAAATCACTCTCACATTCACTTTCAAGGAATTTTTGTGGCTAGAAATCAGATTTAAGGGGTTGTCACTGTGGTCAATTTTACTAGATTTTGGACTTTTTCTTAATTTTTTATACATTTTTACTTTATGGAGATTTTCTTTAAAAAAAGTATTTTAAAAAATCTTAAACAATATAACTACTAAAGTAAGAAGAAGGTAACAAAAAAGATCAGATCCATTGTAAAACAAATTAAATAATAATTGAGTTCATTTAATGGATGTCAGTCCTTTGGTCTTTTAATTTTCTTCTTTAGATGTGTGAAAAGGACAATTAGCCCCCAAAGATTATTTTATTAATTAAAAAAAATTAAAATACATTTCCCTTTTCAGTGATTTCTTGTTATAACTGTACTGGTATTTTGAATGAACATTTTAAGGTCACTTAATGACTCAGGGGCAAAGGTATCAGACATAACAGATTTACTTTAAAAGCAACAACATGACAAAGTTCCTTGGCTGCTACTTACTGCATGGTTAAAGCACAATGAGGAAAAACAAACAAAAATCCAGATTCAATCAATCCAAATGAAAATAAAGCAAAAATTATTTGTGCATAGGCTGGCGTAGGGGAGGAGGGCAGGGAGACAAAAGCATGGGAAAGGGTAAGGGTAAAAAGAAATATGACCTAAAGGCACAACAGCACTTAACTTATCTGAACTGAAGTTAAATGCTCTTGAGTTAAACTCAACTGATAACTTCAGTTAAACAATTTAGCAAAGGATTCATATAGAATTTACCACAAGAGTAACTCACAAGCCTAACTTACTTACAAATCCAAAGTAGTTAAGAATACAGGAGCGCAGCATTCCCACTACATGTCATATAGTATCTCCATTCTCACATGCACACAGACATAAAGGGCTTGTACAAAGTACCTGTGAAAAATTCCACTTGAATTTAGTGAAATAATCACTTCAGATGCCTCTGCCTCTTCTGGATAGGTGAAGGAGTGGGGATATCAGCCCAGGGTCCATCATCATTCAGCAATTCTCTGAGTACAGCAAACTTGAGAGTTCTCTGGCTCTGAGAGGCCGCACTCAGAGGGACTTTGCTGGTCACAACCGCTGTGGTCCAGAAGAGCTCAGAAGAGCTCTTTCTGGATCACTCTTTATGGGGCTGCAAGAGAGTGGGTTTTTGTCACAACAATTTTACATCCTGGCTGCAATTCAGGTGTGTAACTTTCTTTGAAAGTTTGATAACAAAAATACTATTCCACATGGATTGACATTCAGGCAAAAAATAAGTCTCCAAGGCCATTCCTTAAAAAAAAAAGAAAAAAGCAGTAGCTCATTAGACAACACAAGTTCTTGGGAACAGACACTGTGTCTGATAAGCTCAAGAAGAGCTGAGCCCAGCTCATGCTGTTCATCAAGGCTGAGCCCTAATGACTATTTCTTAGATGACAGCATGAGTTGTGAGGGGAGGGATGTACCACCACAACTGGTTGGGTATTTGCCTGATGTCATTTTTTGGGATGTTGCATGTGGCCAGTCGCATGGGCTGGACCAGCTGACCACCAGGGCCAATCAGCAGCTCGTCGGCAGCATCTGCGAGCATCCCTGAGTGCCAGGTTCACTGCAGTCGGGGACAGTCTCCCCCAGCCGCAAGCTGTGATTCCCTAGGATGGCAGCCACGCTGTCCCCTAAAGCCAGAGTGCTGCAAAGAGAGTGTTCCCTCGCCCGGACCCCCCCAATCAGACACGCAGTCACACAGTGGTCAGGTGCTTGGGGTCAAGGGCGAGAGACCCCGGCCTCAGCTGGGCACCAGGCTTTATTCTGAGGGTAACAACCAATCCCGGAACGGCACGGGGGAGGAACCAGGGAGGGACAAGGGACAGGGACCAATCAGGAAGGAGGAAGGGAGGAGAGAGGGAGATACGAAAATACCATTATGAACTGAGGGACAGGGGGAGCTCGACCCCTCTCTGGGGCAAGCCACCTTCGACTGTACCCCAGGGGGGTTTTATTCTCTAGGTCTCCACAAATTCCTCAGGGTGGAAGAAACTGTCTGGGCTTGAACCACTGCTACAGTTGCAGACACACTGCTGTACTAGAAGTTTCTAAGACAATGAAGACAACTGGAGATTATATGAGAATTAGGCACCTAAACTTACAAGACACTTACCCCCTAGCTGAACTCAAAATGAATCTCAGAATAAAATATTGACAGCCAGACAAACATAGGCATGCACTTGGAATTCTGTTGCTGTTTATGTATTATGCTGGGGAATGTGACCTCCTTAAGATTCCAAAGGTGGTCAGAAGTTTTCTTTAGGTCCTGTGACTTGTTTGCTGCACAATGTGACTAAAAAATCCAAAAATGCTGGAAAAAAAGAATACCAAATATATATACATATATATAACAGACCTATGTTGTGTATGAAAAACACAGAAAGTATAAATGTGTTTCAGTCACTTTGAGGTTGGGAGCAATTCCAATCCTCTTACCTAAAAGGACATATTAGAAGAGGAAAAGTTTCACAGAACAGCAAGAAGGATTGATAAAACTAAGATTTACCTGTGGAATGTTGAATAGTTTAAAACTTCTCATCCTGGAAAAGAAAAATAATGGCAAAGTTATAGCATAAGTCTAAAAGCTTTTAAGTGGTAGAATTAAAGCATATGAGACATTTGTTCACAGTCTCTTCCAATAAAAGAGCTATAGCCACCAAATCAAAGTTTGTGATCAAATGAAGAAGGTGGTATCATTTCTTGAAGTGAATAGAAGACCTCTTTCTGCTTTGCGAAGGACCTTTTTTATTCTGGGAATTTAAATAAGCTTGAGGAGAAGATAGACCAATGGTTGGGAGAGAGATCCACTGTAGGTTTACCAACTCGAAAATGTAAATGTTAGGAAACAGAACAGGAAACAGTCAGAAGCTGAGAGAGTATTACAAGGAGAGTCCCACAGAGCACTGCCAAGTTTTTAGCTTTTCTTGAACATCTATGTATGGACATAGTTTGAAACAAAGTAGGATGGATGAACAATATATATGAATCATAACTTACAGTTTAATGCCATTCTTTTTTCAATTCTTTCTTTGAACCGCAGATAGAGTAATTCCTTATCTTTCATCCCAGCGTTGTAGGCACAATCATCTTGAAGATGGTAATTTTTTACTAAATTCTTGTCTCTTGGCAACACTACTAAGAATGAACTAGGCAATATTAACCTTGTGGGTTGATAAAGATTGGTACATTTGACAATTAAGAATTCTGGACTTCCACTTAGGTTACCCAGAAGTCATAGAGCTAAAGAAAGTATGACTTGCAAGAGCTCTGTCACGGGAACTTTCCTTTTTATTGGGTCAGAAAAGGATGAGAAGAACCTGTCTTAATAGATACTGTCTAGCATTTGTCAAAATCTGGGGCTGAGATTGTGTAATGAATGTTTAAGGTAGCATAGAGTAATAAGCCTAAAATTAAGAACCTGAACCCACTTACTCCCCTTCCAGAAAGATATTCTACCAGTTAAGCTGAAGAGCCTGTTCCATCTTTCTGGCGTGTGAATTCTGAACTGTTTTCTTTGACTGCAGCTAATTTACTAGCATGTCTCTACCTCTTTTGTTCTTTTTTCTCTTTTTCCTGGGTACAAACTATGTGTAGTCACACAAAATTTAGAGGGTATTCAGCCTAGAAAAGCCAATTTCTGAGTCAGTGCTCTAGATATTTGATCAGTATAGTCAGAATCTTCCATAATATTCATGGCATATAGAAAAATAATTAAAATGTAAATTTATTTTGTAAAAAAAATGGTGAGACACAGGATCAGGTTCCCCAGAGAAGCTGTGAATATCACATCCCTGAAAGTGTTCAAAATGAGGCTGAACAGGACTTCCAGCAAGCTGATTTCATAGAAGGTGTTCCTGCCAACTGCAAGGGACACTGGCAATAAATAAACTTCAAAGGTCAACTCCAAACCATTCTATGGTGCCAAAATTCCATGATACGAGGAGATAGTCAGTGTTCATAGCTCTTGCTGAGGAATTTTAAATTGTAGGTAAATAGTGGAGGTTTCTTTGAGTCTGAAATAGGAAAGGTGGTATATGACAAGTTAGAAGACAGATGTTAGTATAGAAAATGAAACGTCAAATAGCTGTAACATCTAGACAGAGGAAAAAATGAAGAAGAGAACATGAGGCCAGACAGGGAAGCCGTAAAAAAAATTCTCTGCTCATAAAATTAAGCAGTACTTCTGCAACAAATCAGCAACAACAGAATTCAAATGAGAGTCCTACAAGTATCTAAGCTGGTCAGTGAAACCTAAATTGAATATTTGTATATTACCATGTGACTTCAGAGTAGATATAGTGTAAACTTTATCAAGAAAAAGTAAATATTTTCAGGAATAATTGTTTTTACATTAAGAATTGTCAGTTGACAATACTTCTGTGAACCTTTCTCATTAATATAAGACTTGTTGAATACAAATAGTGTTCCAACAAGTATTTCTTAGGCACATTTATGAAAATTGTTCATGACTTTATTGAGCAGTAAATTCTGACTACATATTCACCTGTAATATTCAGAACTTGAAACCCAGAGTCTATTGAATTTCACAATAAAACTCCAGAGGATTAAAAAAACCCAGATATCTGACTAATGAAAGTTTCTTTTCCAGAAGTAAGTCTGTGTGGGTGGATTTTTCACAGAATTTTCATTAGTCAGTCAGTAGTCCATCTCTACAGAAAAAAAAGAATTTAAAAAAAAATCCAAAGAACAGTACAGTACAATTTGAGCCAGCATGTTAATCAGATTCTTTATGGACTTTCTCAAATTTATGAGTAATTTTTAAGTAACACATGCAGTTTTGACTGTTGCAATCTGCTTGTGAATATGTCAGGACAAAATACAAATGTTGAAGCTACTGTGTTCCTACTTCTAAAAAATTTTCCACATAACATAAAAAAAAAAAAAATCACAACTTATTCATGATTTTATATATTCATATTCTGGTTTGATTCATATAACCTGAGGCTGGTAGAAATATTTTCCAATGAATTCTGTAATGCAGACTCAAGGTCAACTTCTTTGTGCTTTCTTAGCAGAACAATTAATGTGCAGTTCATAGAAGTAATGTAATCAGTGAAGAGTTATTCTTATTTCTCATGTGTCTTGGGGTGATGGCATGATGATCTTGTATTCCCTATCATTAGTGTATATGCCCAGAAATGTGGTCCTGTAGCTTTAACTAGATTTTCAGCAGCCAGGAGAAACTGCTGGGCACCGGTTGTTTTGAAACTCTCCCCCAGGCTTCTTGGTTGAGGAGTGGAGGGGAGGAAGGGACATTCCTCTGGGTGCTGCTGCTGCTGTGGACGCTGCTAGATTTTTCTCCCTGGGATTGCTTTATTGTCGTCTCCTTTTCTGGACTTTTGTTTTTACTCGACTTGCTTTCTCATCCAAGAAGCCCCCCCGGAGGACAGTAGACAAGGATCCTCCAGGGAGCCACCGGAGCAACTCCATCCAGCTCCTCAGGGACCTCCGGAGAGAGGAAGCTATGCCTGAGGAAAAGGACACTAAAGTTCATCAGCTGTTTACTCAGGTTTAATAATTCCTTTTCCCCTTTCCCCTTCCCCTGTGCCTTACAGAGCANAATTTCTGTGGTGGTGGGGGGAGGGGGTGTCAGAAGCTTTTGCTTCGGGGGAGGGGTTTATTCAGAGCTCTTTCCACCTAGGAAATTTGTCTCTAACATGAGACATCATGATAACATTTTTTTCTACAAAGCATACCCAGCACTTTATGACTTCAAGAATAAAGCAGGCTTCAAAACATTAAGAAAAGCCCAACACAATAAAAACAATCAAAACACAAAAAACCCCAACAGAGTCTAGAAAATTCCAAAGATAGATTTCTTTCAGAAGGAGTGAACTCTCTGTGGCTGGAGTGAACAGCTCTGGTGACAGCATGATGTGCAGCACACTTTTGTTGAATAGCAGGTCACTGTTGTCCACAGTACTCTAAACCTTTCCTTTGCCAACTCAGTCCACCACTTCCTTGTGATTTTGCATCCTCCTCCTCCTATTTTGTTCCTAGTTAAAAGTCTTCCTTATCTACCTGCCAAAAATGCTTTCACCCTATTTCAACAGGTGGATTCTAGGTCTCTTCCTAGCACTCCCCAGTCCTCAAAGGCATGATAGTAAAAACCCAATATCTTTTGTTGACATGAGCTCATGCACTTTGCATACAGATGTTGACACAAAGGATAACTCCTACTCAAGCCCTTCACCTTCAGTATTAGGGTCAAGTGGGAAACCATCCTTGTTCCTTGTCCTTTGAGCCAATTATCCTGATATGTTTCAGGTCTTCCATGGTATTACTGTTGGTGCCCATATGGAAGAGTATCAGGGCATGACAGTCCAAAGGCCAGATGAGTTTTGACAGCCTCCCCACTATGTCCTGGGTTCAAGTCTCTGGCAAACAGCAAAATTTCTGATCAAATCAACAAATATGTACTGCATGTCCTTGAACTGGAACTGTTCCACTTCCACTATTGCTACTCACCCCCTCCTTCTAGTTCTGCTGTGTGTCTGAAACTCAGCTGGTTCAAATGCTCTGTTGGTCACATGTCCCAGCCCCTCCTGTGAAATCAGGGCACAAGACCAAGTGTAGATGGGAATTTGTGGTTGATGCTTATTGTATTTTACTGTGGGAATATGGACATAATTTTTTTTCATAGATAGTGATTGATCTAACTTAAAAATCTCTCACCTGCTCAGATTTAGGGATCAGTGTATCACATGTAGGTACAGTTTATGTCTTTCACCTCTTGCTCCACTAATTTGTCTGTAGTTGGTTTAGACTCCTCCCATTCTGCTCTTGAGCACCTAATTGATAGAAGTACATTTTTCTCAATATGTAAGTAAGAAATATGGAAACATAACATCAAGGTAAATAAGCACTAAATAACAGAATCATAGAATAATATGAGTTAGAAGGGTGTGATCAGGATCATCAGCTCCTGTTCCTGACCCTGAGTGTAGCGGTGGTTCAAGCCCAGAGAGGGGTCGAGCTCCCCCTGTCCCTCAGTTCATAATGGTATTTTCGTATCTCCCTCTCTCCTCCCTTCCTCCTTCCGGATTGGTCCCTGTCCCTTTGTCCCTTTGTCCCTCCCTGGTTCCTCCCCCGTGCCGTTCCGAGATTGGTTGTTACCCTCAGAATAAAAGTCTGGTGCCCTGCTGAGGCCGGGGTCTCTCGCCCTTGACCCCAAGCACCTGACCACCGTGTGACCGCGTGTCTGACTGGGGTCCGGGCGAGGGAACACTCTCTTTGCAGCACTCCCTCTTTAGGGGACAGTGTGGCTGCCGTCATAGGGAATCGCAGCTCGCGGCTGTGGGAGACTGTCCCTGACTGCAGTGAACCTGGCACTCAGGGACGCTCGCAGACACCGCTGACGAGCTGCTGATTGGCCCTGGTGGTCAGCTGGTCCAGCCCACGCAACTGGCCGACACCTGAGAATCGCACCATGTGCCTGGGAGCATTGTCTTAACACGTCTTGAACTGTCAGGGTAGTTCTGTGACCACTTCCCTGGGGATTCTGTTCCAGTGCCCAACCACCCTCTGGGTGAAGAACCTTTTCCTGATATCTAACTTAAACAATATATTTGGACATTGTGATCTATCATAGACTCAAAATATATGACGCATTGGCTTGCTCAAAAATAAATATCATGGTACTTATCAGCACGAAAAACCTTTTATTTCAATCCCAAGTACCCTCTTAAACTACCTGTTTCTCAGATAACTCATTTTTCTCACAGGCCATGAAGTAGAAAGTGTACTCAGAAAATTGTGTCCTCCATATGATTCTGTAATTCCTGTTTGTTGCTTTATTTTCATGCAGATGTTTCAATCATTTACCATGATATTAAAAATATTTGCAAACACTGCTTGTATGTATCATTTGCATAAGCTCTAGTGGCAAAATATTAAGACAAAGTTACCTTCTAAGCATCTGAGAATACAAAATATGGTTTTTATTTATTGATTGATGAACATCAGATTTAATAATTTATCTTTTTTTTTCTCTATTCTCAGCTCTCAGTCTTTGTTTTAAAAAATTGTATTGCCAGACTGCAGAAGTTTCACTGCTAACAGATGCAACAGTTCAAAAAGTTTCACGAATATATGAAAAAAATATTTCCTCCATCTCTCTGTTCCTTTTGTTTTTTTTTCCAAACCCTTTATACACTTTAGTGATTCTTTCTTCCTTAGACCTTTTTGAAAAGGCAGGTGAGAACTTTTTCAGAAACATGTTTTCACAGGGAAAAGTAAAGTGATTTGGAATTAAACATGTTTTCAAAGGAAATTGTTTCAAAGGTAAAAGTTATTCTATATTTGATTAAGCTACTTTAATCTATAAAGCAATACTGTTATCACAAACTCAGTCTGAGATTCTTTAGTGGGAGATTAAAGAAAGTTCCTTTGAAATTAGAATGGATACAGACTTTTCATGCTGAACACTTGATAAATTTGTGGATGTTAATTACATACTTGTTCGAGAATTTGAGAAGTTTTCTACTTCTTGAATTTATCTGTCTGTATTTGGCTTTCTGCTTCCAACTTTAAAAAATGTTAGTTTTGGATTCAACCACCAGTTTTCTAAACTACCTTTAACCTCATACATACTCTCCTCTATTGTATTTGTGGTTTTCTCTTCTCTTTTGAAAAGATTCTGTTATGAAAGTACACAAGACTGTCAAAGAAACTATATTATCCTGTATGTCCCATGTGAATAATTTTTTATTTTGTGATAGCATCTTATATTTGGGAAAAGTAATTTTTTTTTTACCTGTCTATTAGCTTGCCTTTTCAGCTTGTCTATTTCCATACTTATGTTGTTCCCCACAAAATTAGGACCAGACGAAGAGAAAAATAATAATATATAAGTTTGTCATATCAAAGAGCTTTAGTAACTCAAGAACTGGACCCACTGCAGCAATTGAAATACCAAAGTGAAATGAATTCTAGATTGAATACAGTTCAAAAATATACAAATTAATTAATTTATCTACAGAATAGGAGCACAAGATATTATCGAAAAAAATCTTCTAAGGGGAACTCTGGATATCTTCAATTTGTAGGCTTTTCTTGAATTTTTACTACCAAAAAAAAAAAAAAAATGGAACAAGAACCTGGCAACCCATCAACCCATCACACCTACTGGCCACATAACTGCATTTTTTATAAATGTTTATGCATTGATTATTTCCTTCTGCGGTAGTAGAACAGATACTGGCCAATATTTGTGATGAAATTCTTTCATC
Source organism: Pardalotus punctatus (assembly GCA_013400915.1). Lineage (NCBI taxonomy): Eukaryota > Metazoa > Chordata > Aves > Passeriformes > Pardalotidae > Pardalotus > Pardalotus punctatus. The sequence continues at coordinate 100,149 of VZTX01006398.1, read as the reverse complement.
TCTGCCCTTTTTTGCATAATGTCTCAGGTCTCTCTTCCATCAAACACTATTAAAGGGTCAGTGCTCCTCTGAGAAACTGAATTTGTTTTCAGTAGTGGATATATCTCCAGATTATTTGAAGTCTATTCTTTCAGAAATCCACTTCCTGTCTTTGCCCTGTGATAACTTATAAGAGACCACATAGATATCCAAAGTCTTTGGAGAACAAGTCCTTTTTAGAGTCATAAACTCAGCGGGCTTGGGTCTTACGAAGAGGGTTTGAAATTTCAGCTTTATGCTGTAGCAAGTACTGAACACATATTCCTGTTCTATTGTACTGCATAAGAGGTTGCTACTACTGCTGCTATTGCAAGCAGATGAACTGGAGGATGAAAGGAAGAGCGGAAACATAAAGAAGCAGAGTGACGGCAGCAGGTGCTGCTTCCCATTTTTCCATCAGTTTTCACTGGCAACAACAGCCTCCTTCCAGATGTTGTAGGGACTCCACCACTTGCTGCTTAGGCAGATGTCCTCTATTTTCTGTGAAGAAAGAAATTAGGCTGTATGGAAAGGTCTGATGAAAAATTGAATAAATCACTAATGCCATTTATAACTCTGTTTGCCAGGATATTATGCAATTCTTAGTCCAAAAACACGAGGAGGAAATATCTTGTGTCACCTAAAGTAATCCAGAAATAAAAATACACTGTAAGAAGTAAAGGATCAGATTCAAATCACATAAATCTCTGGTAGAAATGGTGACAGACTTCAATTCTCACATGGTCTCATTCTTTGATTACAGGCCTTTTTCATGGTCTGTGAAGTTACTACTACAACTCTATTATGAGTCTGACTATAAAAACAGAAAGCATAGAGCAGTGTCAGAATATTTTCTGAGTGAAAGAAAAAAATATTACTTACAAAATATTGTCCTCTCTCTTTAGAATCGTTCTTAGTATGGTCATGTTTCTTAGCTTTCTAGTCAAAACTGTTGAGGTGCAATAAAAGTTTATACTAAAAAAATGAAATTGAGGAATACTTAGTAGCATGGATAATGCAATGGCAGCTATTATCTTTTCTAGTAAAAAATTACCAAGGATCACAAGTCAGACAAAACTAGTAAATGTGGCTTAAAGATACAATAGAGTTTTCAAGAAAACACTGTATTCTTGCAACAAACTGTATTGCAGAGCATTGGAAGATATGCTGCCAATTATATAAAGCACAAAATGTCAGTCAGTAGTCTAAAATTCAACAAATATAAAGATAGAAGAATTTAACAGTGGGAAAGTGCTCTGACATATATTTAAAATCCCAACATGATTTAGACTTTTTTTTGTATTCTAAAGGTATTAAATTGTATCAGTAACAACAACAAAAAAATTTCTTTACCAAAATATGTGCCTTTTGATTCAGCTATGCTCAGCTATGTAAAATTTACCATATATACATATAAAAAACATGCATTTGCAGAATAAAAATAAAAAGTGCTAAATATTTACAAATATTTATTTGCATTTCATTGATAAAAACCTAGAAAAATAGATGTACAAGTTTTCAAAGACCAAAAATAATTTTGCCAGTTGAAATGTTTCAAAATAAGTATAGTAATTACTTGAAAATAACATTTGGAAACATTATGAACTGTCAAAATATTGTTTTGAAGCAGTAAAATTTACTTAACAAATTACTGTTATATAGCAAGCAGTCTCCACACTGAAAGAACCTTTGCATCCAGCACAAAACATCAAATACTGATACTGACAACAGCAACAGAAAAGGCAAACTAAAGTGCTTTTATCTCAGACATGAACAATAGCTGTCATAATGCAGAAATAAAAGTGACTGCACAGTCTACAAGGGGATGTGTCACTTGGCAAGATCTGCAAATGCCAATTTGACTGGAAAGTCAAATGGGGAATTTTTTCCAATTTTCTCAGCCTATCAGACACTGGCTTTACTCCTACATATGTGTTAATACATACTGTATAATTCAGAAATTCTCTTGAAATCTATTTTTATCAGAAGCAGAATAACATTTACGATACTTTTCAAGATCATTCCTGAAAATCATTCATTTAAAGCATAGTGTAAACAAAGAAAGCTTCAGAATAATAAGAAAAAATGTCTAGTACACTTTCTTGTAAGTAAGAAAATTCCAAGCAAAGAAAACACAATTAGACATAGGGATTTGCTAAACTCTATAAAACATGACTTTGTTTCTCAGTAGCAATACTTTCGCAAAAAATGTGGGTGTTGTGGGTGCAAGGGTGCCCAACTGGATACACTTTTTGAGCAGGTTGCCATGCTGCATGAAGAGGCTCACCAGGTATGTTCTGTCAGTGGTTCTAGGCAGGACATGATGAACAGTACATAGCCAGAATTAAGCACGGACATCAGAAGAGGGACAGTCCTGCCTAAAGTTCTTGCAAGTGGAAAGTGGGTTAGCTTCCAAAACCAAACTGACAGACTTGGCTGATTCACAGTACAAGGGAGACTGGACTCTCATCTCTGCTCAAAGCAGGAGGAAGAATCTCCCTCCTGTTACTAGTGTGCCTTTATGTAACAGATAGGATTCTCTGGAGCAGGAAGCAGGACACCATACTAAGTAGTCAAGACCAAGAAAATGACAGTGTTATAAAGTGGGTACAATCAACCACCTGTATTAGAATGAGTACCACCAAAAAAGCACAAAGTGTGTTAGAAATGGCAGACTCCTCACTGAAAGGCCCTGAAACACCCATTTGCTGCCTGGACAGCCTCTCTAAATTAGTTTTCTGCCTACCAGGGCCTGCAATAGCAATGTGACAAAGAGGCTGCCAAGCTTGGTAAAGTCAGAGGATTATCATTCACTCTTACTCATTTGCAGAGGGCCAAAGGAGGCTACAATGAGAAGACTGCAAAATAGCAAAAAGGACTTTGCCTCTCTCAGAAAGAAGCTGAAGGGTTGAGGAGCACAGGTAGTGTTCTCCTCTAACCTCACATCTGGAGACTGGAACCCAAGAGGAAGGAGAAGCATGGATAAGATGAATGACTAGATGAGTAGCTGGTGCTACAGTCATGGTTTGGGGTAATATGATCTCAGAGGCACCCTTGAGAGACCGAAGATATTGACAGCAGATGGGTAGCACCTGACCAAGGGGTGTAAGAGCATTCTGGGGAGCAAACTGGCTGGACTTATTATGAGAACTTTATGCTAGATTTGGCAGGGCGTGGGTTGTACTTTTGAGTGTTAGAGAGGAGCCAGGAAACACCAACACTTTAGGAAGCAGCAGAGACATACTTGTAAATTGTCCCAAAGGAATTAGGGAAGGCTCCTCCCAAAAGGATGGCCCTTTTGAGCTGCTTCTACACCAATCCATGCAGCATGGAAAACAAGCAAAAGGAGTGGGACACTATGATGTGTTCAGAAAACTACGAACAAGTTTCTATCATATAGTGGGATGAATCACACAACTGGGACTGAAATAAGAGTGCTACCAATAAAATAAATTTAAAAAAAAAGAAAGTGTTTAGTTAGTAGGGCAAGCTGAGGGAATGGCAACTAACTCATACTGATATTGTAATTTTGATTTTTCATCTGAAATAAAACTCAGTTTTTCTTTATGTTAAATCTTGCAGCTTAGTACATTTACTACGTGTAGGAGTAAGGTCATAAGAGAATAAAAGCAAAAGAAAAAATACTTCTGTATATATCTTTCATCTCATTACACAGGAATTACTCAATGCACCACAGTATCAGTTGGACTGCCACAAATATTAAAGAATCAAACTAAGGAGGAATAGATGGTGTTGTTGTGACATCTACTTTCTTGAAATTCCAAACATTCAGCAGTAACTCAGTGTGAACTACAGCTGACTTGATTGTTTCTTTTCTGGATGCTGCCCATTAACTCATGTTTAACTTTTTAATTCCTTAGCCAAAGTCAAATAAAAGAAATGGCATAGTGGTCTGCAGTTTAAGAGAGTTGCTTCAAGTCCTGCACATCAATATTTAAAAAATAGAGGAGCTACTTTAAAAAACTTGACTTGTAATGTTGCATCTTGGCTACAAGGAAGAATAAAAAAAAAAAATACTAATAGGTTAAGAAGTCAAACAAAATGAGAAAAAGAGTAATACTCATTAAACAATTTGCTAATTGGATTGAGTTCAGCAGATCTACCCTAAAGCTGAATTCAATCTAATACTTTACTAAGGAAGTGTCAGGCTAAACTCCTTGAGGATGTTTGAGTAATTTAGAACTACTGCTACATAAGATCCCTGCCACAGTATCTTACAGATCCGTGTAATAATGGTTGATTCTTAATGGAGCAATATTTTGAGAGAACTTAATTTACAAGTGACAAAAAAGATTGTTCAATTCATAGAGAGAAAGAAAAGGTGATGCGGTCAGCAGACTGAGTGCAGGCACAGAAAGGTCAGAGAGTCAAGGGCAGAAAGTTCAAATGTAAGCGAGTGTGATGGCTACAAATGTTGCATCAGGGTTCAAGGATAAGAGTTCACCTAAGATATTAATATCCTGTCAGTATCTCAAGTGTCACAGCTAGTGGTTTATGTGGCTGTGCATTCCTGTTGCTCTTGTTAATTTTGCTAGCCATCTGTCAACTTCTATGACAAAAGAGTGATTCAGGAGTGACCCAAGTTTTTTTCTCATCAGTCTGAATTGGTTTTGGTTATCAAGTCACCCTTTGCAATCCTTCACATGATGCTGAACGGTTCTCCTTTCTCCTTTTCATTTTTCACCTGAAATTTTATGTCGTAGTTTTCAGCTAAGGTAGAGTTAATTTCGTCTCAGTATCTGTTACAGTGCTGTGGTTTGGATTCAGAATGACAATGGTGCTGATAACACACTGCTCTTTTGTGTCTTGGTAAGTTCTGTTTATCCTAAGATGAGGATTTATTTTTCTCGTCTCATGCTCTGCCAGTGAGGAGCTACGCAAAAGAAACTGGAGGGAGCATAGCTGGGACAGGTGATCAGAACTGTCCAAAGGGATATTCCACACATAGAATGTCATGGTTGATCTGATTTTAGGAAGGGGTGTCTGGCTTTGGTCAGCAGTGGTGAACAGTTGCATTGTGCATCACTTGTTCATTTCCTTTTTATTATCACTATTATTTTATTTTATCTTTATTACTGTATTTTACATTATTTTCAATTATTAAACCCTTCTTCTCTAAGCTAAAAATTTTACTTTGATTCTCCTCCCCATTCCACTGGAGTGGGGTCAGGAGAAGGGAGGTTGGGTGAGTGGCAACATGCTGTTTCAACTCCAGCTGGGCTTAAAACCACATCTTATTACTTGGTTTCTTTTAAAAATATTTTTACTTGACCATATGACTCATACTTCAGAATTATTAAGGAAGCCAACAAGTAAGTTATGGGTAGCACTTTATTTGGTTTATTATTTGAGTGAATTTTATCCTATTAGGACAAAAGACATCACAGCACATAAACAAGAGGCCTGAATTCAATGAGTTATAATAGACTGGGACATGACGAATAAAAAAGGACAAAGTCTTGCAGTTAAGATTTCAGGAGTATGCTTATCACTTCTAGAGCAGTTACTTCCTTTACCAACTGTCAGGCCTTGAATTGTGTCACTGAATATGTACTATAACATGTTATGCACTAACTTGTCTTTAAAAATGGTATTTCAAGCCAAGCTAATTCCTACTACAATCAAACCCCAATGTACTTCCCATGAATATAGGACAAATGTCCCACATAATAAGTTTTCACTGGAATATGTGATCTTTTAGTTCCTGGAAATCATATTCATCTGACCAGGTATACGCATGGAATTTTTAAAATTATTTGTCTAGACTTCTTTTAAAACCAGTGGAAAAAATATAATTGTATTTAGTCCATGAATTCTCTCATCATAAGGAAAGCTGAAAGAATATGTCAAAAGTGCCTGATTTTGCCACTGATTATGAAAGAGGACTAGTCCCATCTGCAAATGTCTGGAGTTAAGTAGGATGAATCCTCTTTAGTTGCCTGAAGAGGACTGAGTCATGATTTCATGTTTTCACAATGCCCTTACAAAAGTCTGCTTGTTATTTCTTCTATCCACTATTCGCAATAACTCTATCACAGCTAAGAGCTAGAGGACTATTTTCTTGTATATTAGTCATCTGACATCCACATGTTCCTTCATAAAGATCCTTTTCTTGTAAATTCTAGGAATCAATTTGAATGTGTCTCCTTCAGACCAGGAAAATGCTCAAAACATTGGAATATGTCTCTTAGAGAGTGTTATTGGTGGTTGGAAAAGTAACAATTTGTTCATTTAGCTAACCTAAGGGAAAAAATCTGCCAGACAAAATAAAAGTAAAATTAAACAAAGCAAAAAAGCATTATGGGTTATCCAGAGATTATGGAATTCCTGAAAGGATTTTAAGAAGGTGTCTCAAATTTCATTTCAATAATTTTTAATTTATCACAGAGATATGTCACTGAGAACAGCTCCAGAAGGAGAGAAGTGTACCTCAAAATCAAATACTCAACATGGCAGAACAAGTGACATAGTGAATATGTTTAAATACTTATTTTAAGTCACACAGAGAAAATCTGAGCACTGGCTTTCTATTTTAAAAGCAAATTGAGTGTTCCATCTTCAGTGTCATTGGCTGCCTGAGTGTATGTCAAGATTTTTGTATTTGCCAGAAACATCCATTTATTTTACAACCGTTAATGTACGTTTTCTGCAAGGCTAGGATTTCTAACAATATATAATTTCCAAAATAATATCTAGTAACTTCAAAATTCACAATTACTTCTAGGAACAGGAAAACCTTTATTTAAAGGGTAAAAAAGACAGTAATTTTTAATATGTATAATGCATGGAACAAGGAATGTGAATACTTTTCATTTCATCCTTTGTGAACTTCACCTTCCTCCATTATAAGTTTACTGTCTTCAGTCATTAAAATGAGCTCTTTAAAACATATTTGTTAAAACATAAGTGGTTCTTATGCAGACTAGGGCTGATCATCATCTTCTAATTTTTAGTTTAGTCCAGTGTTCCTATATTCATATGTATCACCTAACTATTGAAAGAAAAATAAACCCCAAAAACACAACCAAAAAGAAACAAAGCTAACTGCAACATTAGCACTATTTAAAATGCCTTATTGCATTCAGCATTGTTCTGAATACTAAATTACACCTAACTGTTCTATTACAGCCTGCTCAGAGAAATGATCTGGCAGCACATGATGGTGTTAAGTGGAATCAGGCACTTAGCAACACTGGCATCAGATGATGGCATCTTTTATTTTGAAACAGGATTTGATCCAGAGAGAACTAGCTGCACTTGCGAACTTAGTGCAGTAGTGCAAAAAATTATGATTCTTAGATTACACCTCAAATTTGGATGTCCTCCAAGAAAAAGTCAAAACTAAACACCTCATACATTTTGCAGAAGGATTTTGAAGCCACTGAGAACGGGTTTCTCTTGCCTACCTTGACTTCTAATTAGTGGAAAATGTTTAATCTAAGCCACACCTCAGGAGGACAGTAGAAATCAGTGCTACATTCATAAAAATAATTTTCCATATAGAAAAATAAGGAAATAGAAACAACATCCTCTTGAAGAATACCAAACAAGAGCCATAGTTATGTCAAGGAAATATTAAAAATGTAACCAAATTAACTTTGAAACTCTGACGCCTTATAAATCTGTCATATGCCTCTTGTCCTTGTTTATATTCCACTTCCATTTTTATTTCTTTGTGACTGCATTTGAGAATGCACTAAGTGTTCATATTTCTCCTTATACAAGTATTTCATATTCTTTGTATGCTTGATTGAAAACAACGCTTCTGTCTGAAAAAAAGTACATTAATTATTTTTTTTTAATTACAGTTGCATGTTATAATTAAAAACCTTGTTCACACTATGAAAAAAATACAGCAATTGTTCAGAATTTAAGAACCCTGCTCTGCCATACTTAGGTTAGTCATCCCACAATAATTTATTAATAGCAACCAGGTAGTTAACAGAAGTACTTTTCAATAGGAGACTTCCTTTAAAAGATCTGTGGAAACACAACATGCCATATTGTAAAGCTTCGGCCTCACAATTTCATGGATACAAGGATTATAAATTAAATATTGCATTGAGATCTGAAATCTCATCAAATTAACATGATAATAGAAACATGTATTACACATCTTTAAACTCAATGATGATTTATTTATATTTTACTTCCTTGATTTTATTATGCAGCAAAATTTCCTAGGATGAAGTTTTTTTTTTTGTTTCACTTAATTTTATACAAATATATTTCTTATATTTTCCTTTAGTATTATCAGCTGAAAAAGAGGATAAACTGTCACCAGTTTGCCTCAATTAATTTTCTACACTTCTTTTCTTGAAATATTTCTTGCAGACATTACAATAGTCCTTTATATATATTCAGCTATCTATAGCTATCAGAAATATTTAGGTATATCCACACTTCAAGATTCCAGCTTCTATAAAGGAAACATAGGCCACTTTCAGTCAAATCATATCTGTTTCTCAAATGGAAGAGAACGGGCATACTGACATCATTAAAAAATATTTTGTCTTGTCAGGATGCAGCATTGCAGTTTTGACAGAGCAGTCCTGGTACAGATCCTTTTCCTCCATTGCGGGCTGTAAAACTAGGAAAGCCATTTTGGTGACTCCTACCCTAAGACGTAATGGCTCTTCACACAGGCTTCCAAAGTAAGGAGAGAAGACGTTACGGCCCTGTTTAAAGCCATTTCAAGTCATCTTATGGCATTTAACAAATTGTATGGCATTTAAGAAATTATTTTGTATCACAAATACATTAGATCTGTAATATAACAATTATTTTAGCTTTACTACCATCAAATACATTAATATATCAAAAAGCATTTGATGTATGTGGCACACATAACATTTGAAGTTAGTAGTTTTTTGGGTTTTTTGTTATTTTGGGATAGCACTAGATGGAGGAAGAGAAAAGCAACACTGGTAATCCAGTTATTACTCAAGGAATTTATACTGTACTCTGACTAAGCTTCAGCATCACTCACTGAATTCTATTGGCAGATAAAGGCTGAATCTGTCTGTTGCCCTTGAATTCAAACAAGCCATGGATCTTAGACTGTGCTTTATTTTGAAATACATTGCACCACTTCTGTTCTTTGCAATGTGATATTCCTTGAACTACAAGAATTATAAGTAGCTCAAACATTTTAAATCAGATAGCAGCTACTGTAAAATTGCAAAGCAGACTCAACAAATAATCTGCCTATTTGTTTCCTAAAGCTATTTGTTTTCTTAAACTGTTGTAAAGAGTGGATCTATAAATATTAGATTCTTTAAAGTGGAACTAATATTTTACATTTGGATATACAGAATGCAGAGCTTAATTACAAGTACATAATTACTTGGGAAGAATTGCTGAGTGTTAATTAATAGACACTATATAAATATTTTAGTACAGTTCCATGGCTATTCGATTCACTCTGCTTATTATCTTATAATGTGTGCTGTAGGTTTTACAACTTTTTCTTAGGTAATCAAAATGTTGGTAATATCTGACATGGATACAGAGAAGCATGTAAAGAGCTGAATTTTGTAGTGTACATAAGTGGTCAGGCTAAGTCTACCATTTTTCTCATAGATTGAGCAAGGGGTCTGAAGAATTAAATCACATGATGCATTGTCACCTTACTTTTAGAATTAGGATGTTAACCTGATAAGTACGACAGATCTGCAGCTCTGTATCTGAAAAAGATCCCTAGTTCAGCTCAACAGACTTCAGATATCAAACCAAAGCACCTGAGATTGTGTTCCAGAAAGGCATTCATGACCTAAAATAGGAGGTCATGAAAGTACACTCCAAGATTATCTTATAGAGAACAATTCATAAAGAATTCACCTGAATTCATGTAGTTACTAAAGAGAAACACACCACTCCAAACTAATACTCAGATGATGCAAAATTAGAGTCCTTCCATAAACCATCTTCACAATAAACTCATGTTTCTTCCTTTAGTAAAGGGATTATTTTGATTGATACCTAAATGCTGAAGAATGCAACACTAGGTTTACTGTGAATGTTCCAATTGTTGCCTTAAGCTCCTGCTAAAAGCAAGTAAAAACATTTCCAGGAATTGGGAGTCCACAATCTCTCTGGTCAACCTGTTCCAGTGCTTCATCATCCTTTAAGTACAGAATTTCTTCCTAACATCTGACCTATGCCTGACCTCTTTCAGGTTACACTATTACCCTTTGTCCTGTCACAACTGCCCATGTAAAGAGTCACTTTCCCTCCTTTTATGCAAGTCCCCTTCAGGTACCAGAAGGCTGCAGACTTCAGGTCTCCCCAAGGCCTTCTCTTTTCCATGTTCTCTTCTCAAGCTCTCCCATCCTGTCAATTTCTACAGTCAACCTGTGCCAAAGTTTGGCCACTCTCACAGTAAAAAAAAAAAAAAAGAACTGTTTTCATATACTGGAGTGGAATTTCCTATATTTAAGTGTGTGGCCTTTGTCTCTTATCTTGTCACTAGGTCCTGACCAGTGAGAAGTGTCTGTCTCCAACATCTTCATTGCCTTCCAAGAGGTATTTATAAACAGGGCTAAGATTTTCCCCTATTTGCTTGAAGGGATGTAGCAACTGATGACTGATTAGCAGAAACATTTTACTCTTCAATCAGGGGATGTGATTGTAGCAATAAGCGTGCAATCTCCTGTGTGAGAAAAGCACTAACAGAAGCAGTTATGGATAGAAATTCTTGTAACACTTAAAAGTCATCTTATTGCACCATTCATTTAAAGATGTGCTTTGGAGTTTTCAGGCTGAAAACTCTTTGTACTTTTAGGATAGTAGGGGAGAATAGGTTTCATCTCGCATTCAAATCCGGGTCTCAAATGTTACAGGGGAAAAAAACCAAACCAAACCAAGCCAAACTAAACCAAACCGAACCAAACCAACCAAACAAAAAAAAAAAAAAACAAACCCCAAAAACAAACCAAACCAAAAGCAAAAAACCAAAAACAAAGCAACAAAAATACCCTCTAAAATAAAACAACACATAAGGAAACAAGCTAAAACCCACTACAGGTCAAACATCTAAATCAATGTATTATATGTAGTTCTAATTAAAAACAAGGAAAAAGAAACCCAAGTATTGTGGACATTATTAACTTACATTTGCTCTTTTCCTTCTTCTTATCTGAATTGCACACTTGCAAAGCCTATCCTAAAGGATCTTTCTATGAAAGTTTCATCAGAAAGCAAAACCATATTTCGATTCCACACTTTCTTTTAATAAAAGAAGTAGGAAGTAAAACATTAAAATCACAAAACCCCCAAACAATCTCCCAAACCCCCCCAAAATAACAACAAAAAAACCAACCCACAACCATAATGAAAAAGAACATGTAAGAAGCATCCATGTTCTGTAGTAAAATGCATTTCTCACAAGTGCAAGAATGAGTTTTGCTCCTCTCTGGTGATTTTTCTGCATTTCATCTCTGGTTACTTTCATAATGTCTAGAAAAGAAATTTCTGAGCTTTATTTTTTGCTACCTTTTTATAAGTGTCAATGTAATTAAGTTCTTAGTTGTTCTTTCTGGCATGGGTCACTCACTGAAAGATGTTCAACACATGATACGCAGTCATAGGCATAGATTTTTGCCTCTGATTTAAACTTCAGAATTCCCTCACTGGTGCAGACTGTTACAGGTAAAATATATTTTGGCTTTGTTTTTTCAAGAAGTAATCAATGTTTATTGTGAATGTCGTTAAGCTGAGAGCTTTTGATCTCCTAAAGGTCTTTGATGATTAAGAAAGAATTTGTCACCATGGAGTTTGCAGTAACTCTCCAACTGTGTATCTGGAATTTCTGATAAAATTATTAAACTGTCTTTGTTATGCTACTGTTCTTATTCCATGCTGTCATGTTTTCAATTTTATTTAATTTGTTTTGGTCAGTGTCCTAATAGTAGCTTCTGGTAATTTTAAATATCAAAAGCTAAGGTAACATAAAACTCAAGTGACTAATTACAAAAGGACTTGTTTATAACTGGAATAAATTCAGTTTAGAGAGAGTCCTATTCACAGAATAACTTATGCTTGTTTATACTGTGTATACTGTTTATTAACTTGTATTTGTACTGCTGCTTATTCAAGAGGGCACTTCTCTGCCAATAGCACAAACTACGTGAACTCTGTCTGCTTGTACTGTAGCGCTGTTGGTTCTGTTTTACAGCCACTGCAAAGCCTTGAAGAAGTCATGCTGTCCTGGTTTTTCAAGTATAACATTTGAATTTCTAGCCTGACCACCAACAGCTGTACTTTCTGCATGGATGGTTAGCACCGGATGTTATAAAACTGCTGGCAAATCCAATCCAGTCTTGGAAAGCACAAGGTATCATGGGGCATTTTTAATGTGAACCTTGCTAGTTTTTCATCTATATTAACATAATTCACCTAAAACCATTGTTACTAAAGTTTAAATGACTAAAATTAATTATGCTAGCTTGAAGGGTTTCTGTTCCTACCATCTGTAACTTAACTGAGTGTGCTATTGTTTTAACTTTAGTTAGTAAGCCAGTACCTTGAGATTTCTGTCACTAACCAATAGCCATAAACTGGATTACCTACTGTGTCAATGTTATATGGCATTCATTAATCACATGCTTGTATAACACTTTCAAAATCACTGATATTAGAAAGTATAAAAGGTTAGAAGTATGACTATCAAATCCCAGAGCTTTACTTTGTGGATTGTTAATTTTGGTTTGGTTTTGTTTGTTTTTTGGTTTGTTTGTCTGTTTGTTTGTGGGGGAGGTGTTGGGTGGGGTGTAGGTTGGTTATTTTTTGTTGCTGTTGTTTTTTGTTGTTGTTGTTGTTGTTTTTTCCTACCATTTACCTATTTATCATTTCTCTCCTTACCTTTGGATATATAGACATAAAAAATAATATTTTGCATCTGCCATAAATATTAGTTTTTTAAAGTGAGCATGCATTCCCTAAATCAAAAGTTAAAGTCTCTTGAGAGTCCTCCTGAGACAACAAGTCCTCTCCTGTAATTGCACAATCATGGCATAATATCTTTATCTAATTTCTGAGATTTAAAATCCTAGTTAAAAGAAATTCTCAGTTATCTGCAGTCATCTTTCTTCCTCAGAAGCCTGGTTCACATTTTATTCTGACATCATCACTAGTCAGAACTGTAACTAATGATTAACAGTTTTTCTTCATGTATGCCGTGTAAGTAGCATCTTTTACAAATACATATAAATCTTGCAAAATTTTTTTTTTTGTTTACTGTAAATAACCCTAAAACTTAACAAGGAAGGCAAAAAATATCTGCCCAATGTTTTTTGGTTTTTTTCCCCTCTTTTCTATCAGCATTTTCAGGTATTCTTGCCTTGGAACAGCAGGGGCTTCATCTGTTCACCAGTCATAGGTTCTGCTTATCTGCCNTATTTATTTTTGCTTTTTTCATTATTTCTAAGTCTGAATATTACATTTTTATAAAGCCCTACATTTTAATAAAAAATTAAAACATGGTCAATATTTACAGGATGGGAAGGATTGTGTCAGTAGACACTGAGGAGGTAAAGTTCACAAAATTCCAAGACTTTTCAAGTACCAAGTCTATAACAAGCAATAGCACTCACAAAGCATTGTGAGGAATTCTAGAAGCTCAAAGAAAATAAATTTTATAATTTCTTATTTCCATTGTGATATGTATCTGAATAAACCAACTAGCCCCCCCAACTATTTTTAAACACTGTGTTTGAATTCTTCCAATTCTTGATTTCAGCTAGTGCATGCCAGATCTAGATATATGCAGCATCTATATAAATCAGATCCTATCAACAATTTCATAAAATTCTCATAAAAAATAAAAGGAACTGCCCTTAAGGAACAGTGTTTTGTTAATAATTGGGGAATGATTCAACAGGCTTTAGATGAGTTTTTAAAAATCTAGGAGGGAATTCAACAGGTCTTGTTAATTTGAGTTATATTCTATGTACCACTGAGCTTATCATTCATCATCATCAAACAGATGATATTGCCGGACATGAGTCATTTTAGTTAAATACACCTTGAACAAAAATATGCACATTATATATTGTCTATATATGCACACTTGGCTCATTTGTATAGTTTATCAAAGAATCACTTTGCCTACCTTTTAGCTTAAGTGGACATGTAGCTACATAACATTTTTTATATGGCAATAGAATATTATTTTAAAACTGTGTTATTATCCCCGTCTTCATCTTTCAAGAGAAAAAAAAAATCAGACATAAAAGAATATAATATAATAAAACATTTAATAACAAATTAAAGAAGGTGAAATAAATTGAAGGTGCTACAGTATATATCTGTTAGGACTATGAGAAAAACAAAAAAAATTTCTTACTCAGGAATTTTAGATTCTCTCTTAGAGAATGTTCATAGTGAGATTATAATTGTTAAACATTTTATCATTGAAAGTGATAAAGTTTTGTTGGATATTGCAATACAATTCAAGGGAAAATTACTGGATGACTGAAAGCAAGTATTCTGCTCCATGACAAGATATTAACAGGCCCAGAGTAGATATTTTCCTGGTATGGAAAATTAAACATAATGATCTACTACTGATGGGCAAATACTTTTCTGATGATATTTTTACTCTGGACTGTCTCTCTCTCTCCCTCTCTCTCTCCTTCTCTGCTTATTCTGAGTGTAAAATTCCTGTCTTTTGGTCCTCACAGAACATCTCCCAATCTTCGGTGAGTGCTTTAAAATCCATACTTAGAAGATGTGCACCATATCAATAACACATTATCTGGATAACTCACCATCCCACACCAAGTTGCTTCAAAGGATCTTGTTCTATAAAGTTCCCTTCTGAATTCTCTTAATATAATCTAGACTATGTTCAAGTATGTGTTTTGAGGCATAAATCAAGTTTTGGGTCTCTGATTCTTCAGTGGGGAATGTAGATTTTTTATTTTTTTTTTCCTCCTCAGAGCCTCTGGGGAAGGAAGTGAATAACATTTCCGTGTGCTCACTTTACATGAAGGTAAAAAATTGCTGTTGTGCACCCTTAGTAGTTCACAGTATAGTGCAGTAGTCATCCTTGGTATGTTATTCTTCTCTCTCCCTTGATAGGGAGTCTAGTCTCAGAGTTTAAGTTTCTCAAGTAGTGTAATTATCTATCACATTTTCTTCACTCTGTAACTAGAAAATCCGTTGAGGTCTAAAATAATATTTCCAATATAGCAGAAATATAGCAATCATGTAAAAAGCAGACTGACGAAATTTAGAAAACATTGTTCAAAAGGAGATTGTGATTTATTAGACAGCTATCTAAATATAAATCTGTACTGAACACATGATAAAATTTCTGTTTTATTTGCTTAAGTTTGTGGTGGAAAGAAACTTTATGTTTGAATGATAGTTAAGTTTTTAATGACAGTGTAAAGCAAAGATGCTCTTCAAGAAAATTTTAATAACCTTATCATCCAAGCATACCCTCCTGTTATATTTTGAAAATCCAGGACAATTAACATTTCCATAAAAAAAGATTAAAAAATAAGAAGAGTGAAAAATTATCAAGTGTGGAATAAGTTATCACAAAAAAATTTAACTAGCTGCCAGATTTACTAGGGTTTAAAATGATATTATGTCTGTTGAGTTTGATGGTGGCTGTTACAATTCTATAATTATAAAAAAATATATTTTTAACAAATAGAATCCTTGAGTAAGTTTCCTTCTTAATTACACATCTCTAAATGTCCTTCTAACTAACAGCTGTGGGAGAATGAGGGAGCTTAAGCCATATTGAACTACATGTCACTGTTAATTTTATTAAACTCAAAAGAAGACAGGAGTGATCATCTTTCTGAAGAGTATGCAGATAGACCGCAGAAGATATAACTTCTGAATTTTTCTTAAGGCATGAAAAAGCTTGGATTTGAACCTTTATAACTTCAGTACTTATCATATTCTTGTGATCAGAATGTACAAAAAAAGGATGATGATAAAATCCTTAGTAATACATTCATTAATCCAGAGGTTATCCCTTCCTCTTACAATCCCCTCAAGCACTGCTTCTGTCTGAATTTTAAACATGATGATCTTGGAGCCTGACCTAAGTCACACATTGAAATTCAGCATATCCTGAATAATTCATGGTATTGGTGTGCATTGGTGTTTAAAATAAAATAGATAATGCTTAGGGTCATGAACCTCCTCTTCATAAATACATTGGGATTGCATAAATGTTAGTTGAGGACTCTGATTCCTAGACAGAAGAGCAGTCAATTCTAATTCTGGAGCTGCTCAGACTTTTATCCTGAGCCAAACTCCAGTGACACATTGCCTTGGCATTTCAGATGTGCTTGATAGTTTACCTTGTAAGCTTGCATGGCAGGTTCAGTGGCATTTATTAATTATTCTGGTCATCTGAAATAACTATAAGAAAAATAATGAGTAATTCTTTAAAATTTTAGGGAAAATGCACTTTCATCTGCACATGAAATATCATGGGAATGATGAAATGCAAAGAAAAATAAAATAGTAAGACAGAATTTTGCCAATGTATGAAGTCCAATGGAAGTTGCATCAGTGGAATCATGTTGATGTTTACCAACTAAAGTTTCGCTTGTGATTTTATGGTACATGTATCTTTTTGGCAGTCAGTGAAATTATGTCTTTACCAGACAGATTCATCACTCTCAGTAAAGCCATATTACATAAAAAGTGAGACAGAGTATATGTGTAAAGTAATATTTTTTAAAAGGTGGTTTTATTTTCTTATACCACATGTAACAAAATAACACATGTTCCTTTACGGTTATCTGGTTAAAGACCTTGTCAAAATGGGATGTTAACATAAAGGGGGGGGGGGGGGCAGTGCAAAAACTTGATAACAGAGACATACCAAGAAACAAGCTTGGTCAGTTAGGTCACTTTGTAAGTGTGTGTGGAGTGTGAGCATGATGTCAGTAAGATCCCGTGATTGAGGACCAAGGGAAAATGGCATGACACGGAAAAGCAGGAGGCAACAAACAAAACATATGGAGACACAGAGCTGATAAACAATGGAGCTCCTGAAACCCTGTCAGATACACAAGGGCTGTCATTCAGGCGGGACTGCTGGGGCATGTTAAACACCCGTGCCAGTATTGCCAGTACTCAGAAAATTCATGAGTGAACGTATGATTGTAAACCTGGAGAGTGCTGTGTGTGCTGCACCAGTGACCTCCCACCTCTAACAACACAAGGGAGGACAGGACATGGCTGTCTGAGCTTGTGTCTGTGTGTGTCTGTTTTTGAAGGTAGCACCTCTTTGGCCATCTGTGTCACCAGCCATGTCAGTCTCGTCTATGTATGCCTGTGATTTTGTTCTAGTTTGTTTGTTTGTTTCACTTTTTTTTTGTTTGTTTGTTTTTTTTTTTTTTTTACAGTATGGCTTTATTTCTGTATATATAAACCAAAACCTGAGATTACATACTGTAGTACAAATGATGTTTTAAGACAGATTTATTTCTTATATGTACTATGTATTGCTTAATGTCAGCTGAAAAAGTGAAAACAATACCTATGTTGCAAATTTTATCACCTTCTCTTTTCTGAAATGAATTATGGAGTAGTAAGAAAAGGACAATTCTAAACTTGGTCCAATACCTGCAATGTAGGTAGGCAACACCAAAAAGTAGTTTGGATATATGCACTAAGGTAGCTTAAAGCTCAGCTTTGCAAAGACTACATCGTGCTGCTTCCCCGCATAACCCAATCTTCCTACACTTTGTTAAAATGCACAGGACTACTAATGCAGCTGATTCTCAACATAAACTGGAAACACATTTTCACTTTTTCTTTCAGGTTTTCTTGCTCTGACAGGGACTAGAAGGAAATACCAATGATGTAAAAGCCTCTTACCTGTTTTTTGGTTTTTTGAATAATTCTTGGGTTATTGTGTCCTACTTTTTTCTTTTTTTAATGTAGTTTTTCTTTACCTACTCCTTTAACAAAGACAGAGGACTGCAGAAGTGTCAAAAATTAATGCATATTGTCATGACCATTTTGTAACAACTTGTCATGGTGATGTACATTATTTAATGATTATTTAATGATTA
This sequence comes from Pardalotus punctatus, assembly GCA_013400915.1. Taxonomy (NCBI): domain Eukaryota; kingdom Metazoa; phylum Chordata; class Aves; order Passeriformes; family Pardalotidae; genus Pardalotus; species Pardalotus punctatus. Next base: position 82,057 of record VZTX01006398.1, on the reverse strand, counting down.
ACAGTTTTCATATGAGAAAATGCATTTTGATTTCATCAGGACACAAAGAACTATATCTGTTTAGACTAATAGCATGTCAACTGTGATATTTTTTCCTGACAGTTATTGTGATGTAGAAGCATACATGGATCATGTCTTCAAGTATAAGAAACTATTGTTCCTTTACCTTACTTTACTTTTGTTTGTCATTGTTTGAGAAGCTGGGGAAATTTTAATAGATGAGACTAGAACAGTGTTCAGGAAGGTAAAATTCAAGGGATGGTTGATAGCTCCTTTTAACCCCATAAATGACAATCTTATTTAATTCATTTTTATAAGAAGGCAAGATGGAAAATTAGCACAAATAGAAGAAATTTATGAAATTATTACATTGAATCAATCATGCACAAAGCATAAAACAAGATGAAATGTTAAAGGTATGGAAACAAAGATCTTTTGTGGCAACAAAATTATTCCACAATTTGTAATGGAAATTTTCTTTCTTTCTCCCTCTTTTAATCTCAGTAGTATCTGCTCTCAGCAAAGAGTAAAAATGCAAACAGGTTTTACTTTAATTCAGCATGACTATTCCTCAGTTTTCTAATGGAAGAATGATTGTGCAAGTCAGCCTTCTTCATAGTTAAATAGCTGTAAAACTAGAAAATGGGAAAGCACAAGAACTAGAAATCTTAAGATTGTATGATCTGTTGAAATAAAGATACATAAAACTCTTGAAGTCTGAGTTAAACACTAGAACAGAAATTGTGTTCTTTGCTATTCAAATATGAAATGGTGTATGAGTTCTTACATTTTTTCTGCTACAACTTTTGCTGCAGAACAAAATATTTAAAGCACAGTTGTTCCTTGATAATATTATAGTCTAAAGGAAAAACAAACAAATAAAAAAACAAACCCCCCAAATGTAATTACTTTAACAAAATAAAGATTTTTTTTTTTTTTTTTAAATGAGTATCTGCATGTGGAGCAAGTAAAGAAATCATACTGGGAAATCAACTATAGAAATATGAAAATGCTCCAAGTTTCTTTCAATTTTAATTTTCTTATTTTTTAAAAATATCACCATCTAAATATCATGGCGAATATGCATAGTGTATATATATATATATATATATATGTGTGTGTGTGTGTGTGTGTGTGTGTATGTATCAAGTCAGCTTTGTATGAGAGAGAATTACTTAATTTACATATTTTAAATAATTATTTTTACTTTCCTGTTTATTCTTTTTGGCCCATATTTTTCTCCTGCCCTCATATTTGTGCTTACCGCTTTTCTGAAGTGATGTTCCCCACACACTGATGTTCATAATGTTCTCTGAATCATTACAGAGGAAAGCATTTGCACTTTTTTCCTCCCCCAAAATTCATTAAATCTTACAAGGCTTGAGAGGTACCAAACAACAACTAGCAACTGTTTTTTTTTTTTATTAGACACCTACAAGTAAGGACTGACATAAACAACATGTTATGTTTATTTAATATGTTTCAGAATACATAAGCTCTCTGTTACTAGTTCATGAAATCTTAAACATGATAGCAGATTTTCTCTGCATGTTTTACAAAATATCCCAGATGGCTACAACTGACAGCTCACAGATCAAAATAGTTTTAATGTTCAATATTTGTAATTTCATTATTTCATTAATTTGACAGCATTTAATTTGAATTAAACCTCTATTTTAAAAACATGACAGAGGACAATCTCCTTCACTTTTTGTGGCTTCCTCTCCTTTCCTCCAAAATAAATAATTAAAACCTCCTTAATATATTTATACATAAAGGAGCAGAAATAATTCATTGATTTAAAAAATGTTTAACTATATTAGTGTTTGAGAAAACACAAGTAATTAAAAATTTTAACCAACAAGACAACAACAAAATTCCAACCAAAAAACAGAATTAAACAAACAAAAACTTAAGGAAAGCCAGGGTGGAATAACAGAGCACTTTGTAACTGAATGTGCAGTGGTTACAGATAGGAAGTTGTGGGTTGTTGTGCATCTAGTGCTACACTTTGCACGAGGAACCATTTCGTAGAGTACTTGGGGGATTTGTTCACTTGGGAACACATAAAATACAAAAGTCTTAGAACATAATTTAAAGTTTTGAAGATTTTGCAGTGGAGTAGAAATAGACCTTGACATTCACCAGAGCTAAAGAAAGAAAAAGGATAAAAAAAAAAAAAAAAAAAAAGAAGGAAAAAAGTTTGTCCTCCTATATGTGGGAATTTCACTTATTCAAGCTGAAGCCAACTGCTATTTTGTACCAGATCTGAATAAGAAATGCTAATACAGAATCATTTCATATTCCTTCAATAGCGCTCTACAACCTCAGTCAAAAAATTATATGGATTACAGACTTTCACTGTTAAAACTAACTGTAATTGCTTTCACTCTTCAGTGATAAAAAAACTTTGTATGTAAACTTGTTCATTACAAACAGGAACTGGAGACACAGGTGTAATGTGGTATAGGTTAATGCTGTTTATATGTCATGCTTTTTAAATTTTTTGTTGTAAGCCCTCTAGTAACCACATATTTTAAGTAGATTTCTTAGAGAAATGGAAATTCTTATCAATCAATTTTATATAATTTTGCAGGGAAGCAGAGAAGTTAAGATCACTGATTTTCTTCTTTCATGGATGACTAAAGACCACCCAGCTGAACAGAGACTACGTAATGAACTCCACATATTTGACACTGAAGTTCACAAAAGGAAATATGGTATCTTTATACCTCAAAGGACAGCAGGGGACTCAACTACCAAAGAAAATGTTCTTGGAGAGCAGACTTCTTTTGTTTTACTGCTTGTGGAGCCTAGTTATTTAGTCTCCTTGGTTTTCAAAGATATTTCTTAAATTTTGAAAAGAGAAAGAAAATCCAGATGCAGTCATAGATAAGTAGCAGGTTCACACTCCATAGGCAATGCATACAGGCATTTTTTTCATTAGCTGACTTTCATATGCTCAGCAAGGCTCTGTGTAGAGTTGGTGTAGGTCATTTGTTATGATCTTTGATGTTATATTGGCAGTTATCAAGTAACATATGGTATCCTGGGGACTCTCTAGTGATCTAGATTGCAAAAGAGAAGAATTAGCAAGCTTTGGATTAACATCTGGGAGAGGGGAAATAATTTTGCATGCTAAGATACTGCAGTCTACGATTAACCTAACAATTATAGGATGAAAATTCTTGTCTATATTTAGGTCAAGTACTTATGTAAGGAGAAAGCATTTAAATTCCTGAGAAGTCTGGGTAATTAAGCATGTCATTATTTCCAAAAGAGGAAAAAAAGAATGTAGGATAGGATACATGATGTTGTTTGGTTTTTGGTTGGTTGGGTTTTTTGGTTTGCTTTCTTTTTTTTTAATGCATTGATCTGCTTAATGAAAACATGTATAAAGTGATTTTTAATCATGAAGAATTCTGTTTTAACATTTAGATCAGGACATGATAATTCCAAATACTGTGATATACTTGCAAAGCTGGATTCTGGCAACATTGTGGCCTTTCTGATGCTATTAGAACAGAGGTGATGAAAATGCAATGTAAAGTCAATGAAAAGTTGTTGCGATGTCAGGATATGTCAGTCTGTTTACTAGAACAGAATGCACAAACTAGATGCAATGTGGAAATAAAAGATCCATTCTTAATTATTTTCTCCAAGGCTAGATTTATGACATCTGCCCTTCATCTTGCTGTAGAAGAAAGCAAAAATATTATTAAAGATGATAGCTTTTTCATTAAACTTTGCCTGCTCTCACATGTGCTTGAAGATCTTGCTTTATTTCTTTACTTCTAAGGAATATGGTTATTTGGGAAGGAATACAGATTTTTCTCAGAATTACTGTATTAAGAGAGACAGAGAGAGACGGGAAGAAATGTTTATATTAGATGGCTCCAAAGACATATGTAATAAAGAAATTTCATTCTACTAAGTGGCAAAATTATTTTCTATTATGGTCAAGAATGCTGTCAATTTTCACATATCTACTTTATGACTGCTGATGTATCAGAGACCAGTGATAACAGCCATAAACATGAAAATTGAAAGATTCAAGTAAATTAGCCTCAGCTCACCAGAAGCATGATGAATATATGTCATATCTGTACAGGAGATGAGTCTCAGGTGATTTGGTATTCTGAATTCAGAAATCATATGACATTTTTTTAAATACTGAGGTGAAGGTAACTGTGGAACTAGAAGAGAAAGTCTGAAATGTTTTTGTCTACTAATGGTTTGAATCTAAGAAAACAGAAACAGAGAGTTACTCTAATAGTGACCCAGTCCCTAAGGAGCCTGCATGACACACCTGTGCTTTATTACTTCACTGTGTTCTGTACAACATCATCAGATGCAGACATTCAAACCCTGGTCAAAACAAACACTCAGAAAATAACCCTGAACATTTTGAAACAACAACCAGGTGGAAATTGTGAGAAGTTATCTCCATCCTATTGTGTCTCATTTCTACTCTCCAAATGGTGTTTGCCTGGAATTTATTTTAAGTGCCAGGAGGGTTTCAGGGTGAGTAAACATCCTAACCAGTAAACTGACATATTCTCTCTGTCTTCAGTAAGCTGATAGGGGAAGACATGGAGAAAAGATCTTGGGATATCATAACATTTTTACCAACACACACAAGAAACAATAGCTGTAACTGGCAGCAATATTTGCACTTTTTATTTTTAATTTGCTGACTATTGTCAAGAACAGCCCCAGAACCAGTTACCTGTTTATGAGAAGTTCCATAACTGTATTGTGGTTGTTGCAGAAAACAAAAATCCTTGACAATAGCTCCACAGATTTAATTAAGTCAATTTAATTTCCTGTATAAGATCATTATAATATGTGTGGATAAACCATTGACAGCTTTCATATGACATTCAAATATCTCATTAAATAACAAGAATAAGTTAATAATCTGGGAACAATTTATGAAACTCTTAATGGTAAGATTTCTTACGACTTCAAAAACATTGGAAGAAAATTTGTATTATGCCAATGATGCACATGCTTAATATTTTGGTTTAGGTTTTGATATAACATTTTTCATAACTCATTTCTTCTGGATATCAGATAAGTATATAAAAACTGTTTATTTTCTTTCACTGTGTCTGTTTAAATCCACATTAAGGGCCATGTGTAGATCCATTGTAGCTCTTGACAGTGAAGAGTCAAATATAGTAAAGGCTAAATTTCACTTTGAGGTTTTCTATGAAGAAACAAAGCCTAAGATTGCATGAAGGATGTTGTTTCGTAATGCAGTTTGCACAGAATGGTGTTCCATGCCTGGGCTTGGGACAACATCAGAGGGAAGGCCTGTTCAACTTTCAGGGGGCTTTATGTTTGTAAATGTTTTTCTTAATTTTGCAGCACATGCTTTTCTCCAAACTGTTTTGCCTGTGTAGAACATCATTACCAGATCAATTAAATCTGTGATTATAATTTTATTCAGCTTTTTTGTCTTGTTTTTAAATTTTCACCTCATAGCTGCTATTATATTCACACTGATGAAGGAATAAATTGTCTTAAGTAAACTTTTCTTTTGCATTCAACACCTCCTGGAGTGCAGGCATTTGGTTTTTTTCTTTCTTTTTTTTTTTTTTTTTTTTTTTTTTTTTTTTTTTGTTTTTTTTTTGGTTGGTTTTTTTTTTTTTTGGGTTTTTTTTTTTTTTTTTTTTTTTTTTTTTTTTTTTTGTTTGCTTGTTTCTTTGTTTCTTTGTTTTGTTTTGTTTTGTTTTTTAGTTAGGGGCTTTTTTTATTGTCTTCTTCCCCCTTAGCTCAATTAGTAATCACTACTAATCATAATCTTTGTACCTTCCCAAAATCTCAGTAGGAATTGTGCAATGCATTCCCCTATCATTTATACCCTATGTGGTCATGAAGGTCTTCTACTGTAAGCTGGACTACATCTAGGAAAATTACAAATTCCCAGCTCTCATCTAAAATGTCATCTGGAAGGTAAACATGAACATATTGATTCTCAGTGAAAGGTAATAAAGGTTCTTTTGGTAGGAATACATTCTTACTCCTTATTCATTTGTAGTGTTAAAGAGAAACAAGTAAAGAGATTGCAATTCATTTAGGTGTTTGTTACATGAAGGAACTATAACCTAAGACATAGTCAAGATAAATCTGTGATTGTAATAGCCTTGCAACCAATTTTCTACTGTTTTCTAAAAAGGTCAGTGGAACATGTGTTATGTCATGAAGTACAAATCAGATGGGAAAGAGGTGGAGCTGTGCAGTAAAAACACCACAGAAATAATCACTCTTTTGTATAAGTGCTCAAAGAAATAGACGAGGAATCTGTGGCTCTGCACAAACCAGGTTTCACATGTGAAAGCTATGTGCTGTTGGAGCAAGATAATCTTTTGGTGAATCAGAAGAATGATCTTAAACAAACAGATACACAATGCATGCATTAAGGCACATTTATGATTATCAATTTTGTTATGCATAAGGAAAATTCCTAAGCAAATTGTAGTCTTTAAGAAATGTAGTATTATCTAGAAAATAGTTCCTCAGTGCTTGGTAGATGGTGCTTAAATGTGTTTATTTTCTCTATAAAATCCAATTAAATGCATAATTTTGCATGAAGTTCTTTTAAAAATAGCAATAAACATTCTGATCTGACTAGCTTGTGCCTAAATTTTGTCTGCCTACTGCAGCAGATATCCTAAGCACCAATTGATGTAAAGAGGTCAATTTCTTCTCTTAGTACACAGAAAAATAAAATAAATTCTAAAGCTAGTCAATTAGTTGAGATTAGATATCTTTAAGTAGTGAAGCCTTGGGAAGAGGAATGCATTTTCCCACATGCTTAGCAGTAGGATCTCTTTCTTCACATAGTAATTTCCTAAAACTTAATTTGTAATTGTTATTTATCTGGATCTCTATATTTGATAATTTGCCTCAGGGGAAAAAAAATCACCTCTTTTTTGTCTTTATAAGAAAAAAATAACAATTTTATCTAAGATAAGTATGATGATATATAAACATGGAGGTTCCAATTAAGTAGGATAAAGTTCATTCTCATGTTAATCTTATTTTTGGGGACACCATATCTATTTCCACTCTGCTAAAGGGGCATGAAAGAATAAGTGCTGATCTATGACAGACTGTTAACAAACACTTAAAACTAAGAAATAAGTTTTGCTCTAAATTGCCTATATTGTCAGAAGAGAGGGGTCGATACTATTTTAAACCTCCAGAAGGAAAAAGGATCTGATTAATTTTGATAAGGCAGTCAGGTGTATATGATCCTCCCCAGGATATTTTCTTAAATGTGACCATTGATTAGATAATGAAGATTAAGAAAACTTTTAAAAGCATTGTAATTTCAAAAGATGTCTGCAGTTTTCATGCACGATAGATGTTTAAATTAGATTGGATCCACTTCCATTTTCTGTTTCATAAACTTATTTTTTATTCTTTTTACATTATGTTATACATGGCAAGATATTTTAATATTTTCACACTATCTAACCAGTTCTTGGGGAAACTAATAATATCACAGCTGTGGAGCACAGATATGACTTTTTGTAGATAAGATATGTTGCTCATTATCCAGTTGAAAGATAAAACTGAGTTACACTGCAAATTAAAATTTGAAGCCTAAATTTATTTTTTTTTCCATTTAGGAGTTAATTTAAAAAAAAAAAAAGAACAAAGAAACAAGTTTGTAAAAAATGTGTGTATTCCTACTATCTTTAAGCTCTGCAACTTGTAAAAATAAAAAAGCAATGCTATGAAAGCTACAGATAAATTGTCAGAAAAATATAACTCTTTTTAGCCTGTTGTTTCTGATGTGTACTTCACAGAAGCACAGAATATTGAGTTTGAAAGGACCCACAGGAATTACTCGTTCCAACTCTTAAGTGAATGCCCCTCCCAAGCAGGGATTGAGCCCACGGCCTCAGCATGTTCTAACCAACCGAGCTAATCAGATGGGATACATTTAAATGTACTGTCATTTAAAAATCTTGGCAACTTAGAAAAGGTGTTGACTACATAGTTCTTTTACAATATCAGTTGATGATGATGTGGTAACCAAAGAGATGAATAGAATACTATAAATTATTAGGGACTAAAAAGTGAGCAAAACAAAGAGAATTATTATGCAAATAATATTTCATTATTCAACACACATCACCTCTGTCTTGGTTACATAAGATTTCAGCCCCTTCAGAAAAAAACCCAAATCAAAGTGAAGCAAAGCAAACCAAACCAACCAAACAAACAACCTAACAAAAAAAAAAAAAAAGTGAAGCAAGAACAACAATTTGATGGGAACTCTTGAACGAAGAGGGATTCTTCAGTTAAAATACTAGATGACTGAGGCATATGGGATACACACCTACATGACAGGAGCTTAAAACACATGATAGGAACTTAAAATATGTGAATAATTTTTCCTGTATGATTTTCCTCTTGTACATTTTGCCAGAGATATTGTAGATAATAACAGTGTGAATCTCTGAAATAAAATAAGAAAAAGTAATGAAAGATAGAACAGGCAGGAGTTTTCTGTCATCACACGGCTGATAACAGGGGTTCTAAAAAATCACGTAGTTCAGAATGTCCCTGAACCATTTACTCAGGAAACAAACAAACAAACAAACAATTTTTTCTTGTTTTACTCCTCCCTAAGGCAATGTATAACCTCCATTAAGATTTGCACTGAGCTGATTCTTAAACTATGACCATATATTAATACTGCTGAATTTTTTTTCTTGCACGCAATGGTAACCACTATTTCTGAACCAGTATGAGAATGCTACTTGGTACAGACAGGTGTTAAAAATGACTGCTGCAGTACTGCTTATAGTCATCTGAAGAGGAACACTACACATCATCCTTTCCTTTACGAAGTACAGCAATTTATACTATAATAGTTTTCCTGAGGGGTTCTTCTTCTTGCTGTCTTCATTACTGAGCAGTAAATGATGAATGTCTCCTCTCTCCTCCACCATGTAGTGTTGCAAGATTGTACCTGTTAGTGTGTTCCACTGGGAAGAAGTTTATTTCATATTTTACATAAACCTTTTTCATCTGATGCCTCCTTATGCTGGACAAAAATTCTCATATATGATAAATCTTTGGAGCAACATGCAAACAAATGGCTGCTCCTGTTATTATGTTTTTAATTGTACTGTATTTTGTCCTCTGAACATTTGTTTTATATATTTATGGAAGCTATTGCTATTCAGTCTCTTTTTCTGCTTCTTTTTAGGGGCTCCCAAACTCCTGAAAATATTACTTATAGAGAGTTGTAGATTACATTCTCTCACTTATTCCTTCTCTTACACAATAAAAGAATGCCCAAAAGACCGCGTTCACTTTGATTTTGTAAATATGTGACATCCTCGCCATGTGAACTAGCATGTTTTCTGCTCTCAGAAATTTCAAGGAACAATATGTATTTCTTCCTACCTCCATGACCTTATTTTTCTTTTTTTTTCCCACCCCTTTACTTGCATTTTTTGTTCATTTGAAAAGAAATGCTAGTTTTCAATACACGGTGATATGACTGAACAGACATTTGAACAGAATATTTCAATCTTTATTGCGTCTAATTGAACTGAAATATCTATATCTCACAGTTTTTCTACAGTGTTATAAGATTATGTTGTTTCAGATATAATTCTAGAGGTGAAAGCTAATATATAGATTATAACCATTGTCACATTTATTTCATTGTTATAGATCTGGTTTTTTTGGAGGAAAATTATGTTTACTAGTGGCCATTGCACCAGTTGTAATAGAGAGTTTCCTTACTCATACTTAGCTAGGAATTCTGATAGATGATGAAAAATCTAAGCAAAACAAAGTGCACACAAATGTTACTAATTATTACTGGGATTTATTAATGTTTTTCTAATATCTATTATTTCTTCTCATAAATTTCACTTCTTTTTTCTTTTTTTTTTTTTTTTTCAGTTTATTCTTCCAAATACAATAATAACTGTTCCCTTTTCCAAGTTATTCTTGAAATTCATAGAATCATAGAATATCCTGGGTTGGAAGGGTTCCACAAGGATCATTGAGTCCAAATCCTGGTTCTGCATAGGACACCCTAGGAATGACAGCATGTGCCAGGGAACATTGTCCAAATGCTTCTGGAACATGCTCAAGCTGGTACTGGGACCATTCCCTCCCTGGGAGCCTATTCCAGTGCCCAACCACCCTCTGGGTGAAAAACTTTATCTCAAGGTTCCTAAGACACTGAGATTAAATTTAACTTTATTCCAGCTTTGACCAATTTATAGTGAAGCATCTAGCGCAAATTATTTCAATAGATTCCCTTCAAAAGTAGTGAAGTTGAATTACCTGGCCATTTTTATGACTTTGAATATGTTCAGTTTCCCACTTGAGTCATCCCTCTCTTCAGTAGGGTTTTTTTTTTTGTTTTTTTGGTTTTTTTCCTTTTTTATTTCCAGTTGATTGAAAGAAAATACTGTCTCAGAGTGTAACATGCTTAGATCAAACAGGCCAGCAGTGAAAAGATCCAGGTAGCATAGCTGTAGAGTAGTTGTGATACTCAACCAGGATAGCTGTTTTACAGTCTTAGTCAGAGCTGAATGATTTAAAATTGTGCCTTTAATTCCTGGTTAATCTATAGTATTGCAGCTGCAAGTTTTTGGTTTTTTGTTGGTTTGTTGTTTTTTTTTAAAGTCCAGAATAATAACTCTAGCTTGATATTGTCAGAGTTTATAATAAAACCATAAAGAAACCGTAAGTGTTGCCAGTTTTCTCAAAGAAAGAAGATTTTCTTTCTTATTCGTCATCAACTTCATAATAAAAAGGTAAAACTCCACTAAACAGCATTTGTAGCAGCCATAGTTTATTTCTGGCTTACCACATATTAAAAAAAATTATCATGCAGCTCAAGCCATATTGAAGGGCTAAGGCCAGAACAGAACAGGAAGATGAAGCAGAGAAGCTAGTCATTCGTGACCTGAACACAGTGATCTGGGCAAAAATAATACAGAGACTATAGGCAGCTAAAAAAAAATCTTAAATAAATCTTAAATTATATAGTATCTGCTGAAGCATGAATACTAAAAAAAAAATGCCCTGCACAGAAAGACTAAACCCCTTCTCTTGGGTTAGAGACAAATGTTCTAGGTGGAAGGTGCTCTGAATAAAATGCCTCCCCCAAAGCAAAGGCCTCCAACACCCCTTCCCCCACCACAACAGAATTTCTTGGATGAAAGTGGAAAAAAAAATTAAAAAAAAATAAAAAAAACAAAACCAACTGTTTATTTAATAAAACACGCAGGGAGCCCTGTAAGGCACAAGGGAAGGGGAAAGGGGAAAAAAAATATTATTAAACCTGAGTAAACAGCTGAAGAACTTTAGTGTCCTTTTCCTCAGGTGTAGCTTCCCCCACTCCGGGGATCCCCGGAGAGCCGGGTGGAGTTGCTCTGGTGGCTCCCTGGAGGATCCCTGTCTACTGTCCTCTGGGGGCTTCTTGGTTTCTCGGGCGAGAAAGAGAAAACAGTCCGGAATAACAAAAGTCCAGAATGGGGACAAGAAAGGGAAAAAAACAAATCCCAGGGAAGAAAACCTAGCAGCAACCACAAACAGCGGCAGCAGCCAGACTAAGCAATGTCCCTTCCTCCCCCTCGCTCCTTGGCCGAGAAGCCTGGGGGAGTTTCAAAACAACCCGCGCCCAGCAGTTTCTCTCAGCTGCTGGATGCAATTAAAGCTACAGGACCACATTTCTAGGCATATACGCAAACGATAGGGAATATAGGATTATCATAACATCACCCCAAGACACCCCTGCTCATGACCTACGTGATTTCACTTTGAGGAATTTCGCTTGCCCTGCTGGAGTGAGGAGCACCGTGGTAGGATAGCCAAGGGGAAGGGTCTAGGTAATGGGAACAATTTGAGCAACATTAGGGACCTCCCCGAAATTTTGATGAGGGGCCAAAACTTTGGATGTGTTCTTTTCCTTTGCCCTTGATCCTTTACAAGCATTTGTACCTGGTTCTCATTGATCATGCCTTCCCCACTATCTTATCTTCATTTCTCTTTCCACAATGCTAATATTTTAGATGACTGAAGTCTTCATTACTCACAGAATTACCTTGATGTTCTCTGCTATGATATTCCCTTTGCGGCATATTTTAATGTCAAGCAAATTGCGCAGGGTTATATAAAAAGGAGAAACCTCGTAATCTATGAAATAGGAGTGAAATGGGTCCACCTTAAGTGAAAATGAAATTTTCTAATGGGAAGGCTTATAAGGCTGATATCCAGGTAGAAGAGAATATATTCAATAACGTTTCTCAGTACTTTAAAGTTACCTTGTAAACTTATTCTCTGATTAATCAAACTACTAGATAAAGTGGATGCAGCACTAAGTACTTTGGGAAGGCGGCTTGTTAACCTTAAAAACTTTGCTGATATGACTCATGTAATGAACTGCATGAAGAGAGAAAGTAATAGAAAGAAACAAAACAACGGTGTTTTTGTCAGGAGGAGATGTGAGAGTGCAATGAAGAAACATAATCAACATGATAATGTATATTAATAGGAAGTAATTTTCTTAGAAACTAGATTTTGATAGCAGGGTAAAATAGAATGTAACTGCAAACTGGTAGGACAACCTTAACTTGCATGACATGACATTTTGACAGTTAAAAGCCTGACTATGGTCTCACATTATAGCCTGGTGTATCTTCTTTCCAGCTTTACCTAATCTTGTAGGCTGTTTCTCAGCTTTATTGCTTTTTCAGGCCAACCTCTCAGCAGCATTAAAGTAGGGAAATTCTGGAAGCTTAATTCTACCTACGCTTTAAGCTTCCTTGCAGTGTAGGGACTCCATAGGAGACATTAGCAGAACAAAAAATAAGCCTTGCATAATCATTTGTCTCATTGACTAAATTAATTTAGTTCTGATCAAATATGTTGATTTACTAATGAAGCCATCTCTGGAAACAAAACAAAACAAACAAACCCCAAACTACAGGAGCAACAAAAAATGCAAAAAAAGAATGCTAAATTGAAGGAACATGACAAGATTAAACAGAATTGTTAGTAAAAAGATTTAAAAAAACTGAGATAGTTCCCAAAATTTAATAGAAGCATTGAAAAGGCACTCAATATCCTGAATAAAGCAGTAATCAAACTACTAAAGAAGTAAAGTGATAAACAAATTTTTGACTAAAGGACAGTATTTGACAATATAACAGCCTTGCCTTCTGGGGCGGTCTAGAACCCTCTGTAGGTCAGCATCAAATATATGCAGTTCTCAGTATAAATACTTTTAAAATAAACACCCTATAGCTACAATGCTATAGAAATGACTGTAATGGATGTAACTGGGTGCCTTCACACAAGGCAAGAATCAAAATGATTTCAAGCAAGTACATAGGCTACAGAACAGACTTGCTTGAAGAAAAGAGGCCTCAGTCTAAATCTTTGCTCACAGACACACTCTCAACTGTGTTGAATGTATGGCACAACCACATGATTTGAAAGACTAACAAAGCCCATTCAACAAAGTTAAATCAAGTGGATTTCCCTGCTGAATTTAATACTTTTGAATTCATAGTTGTGCTAAAATATGACTTTTAGGATAACTCAACAAAGATTAGGAAACAATCTTCTTAGCATGTTGACATGATTCGTTGCCATTTAAGAACAGCAGTCTAATGTGCATATATATATATATATATATATATATATATGTAGGAAATTAAGGTGTTATTTAAATGAGTGATGAACAATACAGAAATCACTTGTTTGTCATCAATTATTTAATTCACCTATTAAATAATTACTCCAAAACTGATAAGCAGGTAAGGAGTTGCCAGAAAAATCAATACCAGTCAAAACTTCAAATTTTCTAGTCAGGAAAGTAATGTCAATACTTCTACTTGCTTCTCTGCTTGGTCTTCTACTGCCTGAAAGGCCTGTTTCAGTACAAATCACTGTTTGTTTTTATTCTGCCCAGTGTGTGCTGAATACCAATGAGCTTTCAAAGAGATTTGAATTTTTTTTTTTTACAGTTTCTCTCCAAAGGCAACTATTCTTTTCAGGAACTTTGCCTCATTAGTTCTTTTAGATTCAACTCTTTAGCTTAACCAACAGGTTAACCCTACTCTACTGGATATAGGACAATACATGATTTACATTTTACACATATAAGAATAGAACTTTTCTTGCAAAGTAACCACAGCAAATAGATCCTGTCCATTCTTTTCATTTGGTTTGGCTTGGTTTGGTTTGGTTTAGTTTGTTCTTTATTTTGGGATTGGGATGGAAAATATCCCCATCTTGTAGTCAATATATATAATTAGCCCACTAGTGTCCTTTGTCTCTTTCCTTGTCAAAATTTCTGCATCTTTTGAGGCTCAATTAAGGTGGGTTTATATGATGTGATGCTGGCATTGAAGCTTCCTAATAGATAATAAGGAGAAAGGAGCACTTAAAAAGTGGAATTCATCTGTCTTCTTTTCACTGTATCCTTTTACAAATCAGATGTAAGCATCTACACATGTTCACAGAAATTCTAGCGTAGATAGCTGATGGTTAAAAACAGTGACATCCAAAAGTTACCAAGGGTTAGAAATATTCTGTCCAGCATATCCTTGTGCTCCCAAAGTTGTTTATTTTCTTGCTACTTTTGACAGTTATCTTCTGTTTTCAACAAAATATTCTGCTTAATTTCATTCTCTTGAGCTTGTCTTAATTTTTTCTATTTGTCTTGCAAATTCTGTTACTTGTGTCACTGTTGACATGTTTTCTTATTTATTCTGAATGCAGCCGCACAAATCTTTGCACTTTTGGTGTTCGTATCGCTCACACACGTAAAAATCTTATATGTGTCTCTACCATAATGTCATAAGATGTTAACATACTAGTTTTGTAGTATGATAAAACTACATTGATGCAGCATTGATGCTTGCATGGATGAGCAGCAACTGTAACAGTCCAAAGACTGCACAAGCCTTGCCAGTCTCTCTTTGAGATCTAGGAGCCAATCAAGTGTCAGGCAGAAAATCTTCCAAAACATCAGTTTAGATCAACAGGTGGGGGCCTCCATCTTCCATCAGATGGCATCCCCAGCGACTATTACCCTCTTTGTTGATTCAGACTGAGATGTCTCTGATGCCAGCCTGACTGGAGGTCACCCTCCTCATCCATTCTAAGGCAACTACACCTGTACAGTGACTGCAGAATGAGAAGGAGCTTTGCTGTGTTACCAGAAATCAAATGTTTCTAGTTTTCTCCATTATGGGCCTCTCCTTATTATCCCATAATGAGTTCTACAACCCGATAGGAAATAACTCCTTTGATCTGTAAAGTGTTTTTGGGAAACTTGTTTAGTTGACCCCTCCCGGGGTATCTCACTCTGGTTATAAATATCTCACCGTTTTCCTCAATGGCCCTGGGAGCAGCCAGCTTCCTTTCTGCTGACGAGTTGTCTCACATTCCCATTCACCCTGTGCTGTTCGTTTTGGGTGATTATCCTTCATCCATACAGCCCAGCTCTAACCACTTTCATTGCAGAGTCTTGAGGAGGGATTCTGGTCGTCTGTGCTGCACTGACTGCTGAGAAAAGTGCAGTACTTAGGTTAAGGGCCTCAGCTTGCCACTGAGACATATGGTCCAATATGGATATATAGTGTACTGTATTACATACATGATTGCCAAAGTGTTCCTTAAAAAGAATAACATCCCAGGGAAAATGTTCTTGATACATAAACACCCCAGCAGAAAAAGGGACAGTTTTCTTTAACATGCATATTTTTTTCTAAAGGACTTACTTAAATTCATGTTTCACAGACAATTTATTGAGCAGACTGTTGTAGTTTATATCAAAAAACTCATTTAAAATAAAAGTTATTTAATGAATATAGATCTTTCTATCATTCATCTTTCTGAGTGAAAATTAGCATAATTCTAACACAAGCCCAAAAAAAATATTTTACTGAAAAATTATATGATGTGTGGTGCATACATAATTATGATTTTCAGCTTTAGGAAACAGTTTAATACACAGTGCAAATCAGTTGTGTTTTCACAGACATGAAAACTTTTTGCAGTAAATGAAAAGACAGATTTTCATGCTCCATCGATAATCTTAATAAGCCAGACATACTGGAAATATAGTAGAGTATCTTTTCTTTGGAAACATTTATAAGAATCTGTTGTTTGAACAGCAAAAGTAATATGTAGAAGTAGACACATTGGTCTGTGTTTTTTTAAGGATATGGAGTTTTATTACTTGGAATCCCAGATATATCAGATTGCCAAGAACAAATATGATCAGACAGAATAAGACAGTCACTCATTTTGTCTCAGAAAACATAGTCATAATTTGCTTTTAGCTTTTGATAACCGTCATTCTGAAGACTGGATTGTATACCTGCAGTGTCAACAGTAATCTTGAATATATTACACACTTAAGTTAAAGGCCATTGATCACAGTAATTTCCCTGAAAGATGTAAAGACATTAAGTTTGCTTTTCACAGTATAAATCAGAAGCTGGCAGATGAAATCAAGATCCTAAATCTATTCCTCCCTGCCACCCACCTAGACAAGAATGGTTTTATCATGAGGGAAGTCACAATCCTGCTTGCATGACCACTGTCACCCTTACATACCTAGCAACATCTAGAAGGCAAGGGATAGGGGACAAGATGTTGCAATGTAACTCAGAAACACCCTGCAAACGAAAGAAATCCTGTGTTGTCCTTCCAACCCAATAGGGCATGTATTTTTTGGAGAATAATCATTCATATCAGTTATGTATTATGAAAAATACTGGCAGCAAACCTATGCCTTCTGCCTTTTTAATACACCGAGCACTTTTTAAAGAGTTATTCACTGCAGCCTGCACTGCAGAAAAGCTAAGTGATATGCTCTTCTGTAGCCAAAACTAATACTTCAAAGCATGAATGTGTGCTTATTGCTGTGTTCCTAGGAGATTTTCGTGCTCAGTGGAGAAGAACTTAAATGGATAGCCCCCTACAGGTTAGTCAGCATTAGAAAATAAGCAGATTGGAATACTTGTGGGTAATCAGGACAATTTGGCACCTGAGTCCTTGCATTGGCAGGATTTTCATGAATTATATTCTTTTCCCTTTGCGTGTGAAAATCTTTCTACCTTGAAGGCATATTTCTATATTTCACCTGTGTTTCCAGACAAAATCGCTAAAATCTGGTGATGACTAATAACCTATTGTTTTCTTGCCTATGGTATTAACAAATTGATATAATTAATCTTTTTACAAAGCTGCTTTATAAGGACTTGTTTGACATGAAAGAAAATATAAGAAGATTAAAATTGCAATAAGCTTTCATTGTTTTGACTTTTGAGTTTTAAAAATACATGACTAAAAAACGGGTTAAAACCAGATGAATAATCATGTAAACTACAAATATATTGAATTTCACAGGAATGTTACCATCTATTTAATAAAGAGAAAATAATCTGTATGCTGGATATTTTGTAGGAGGTATTATTTTCAGTTTCAGTGAATCAGAACAAAATCAATGAAAAGATATTAATATTGTCAGGTTTTGATTTTCAAGGAAGGAAGAAGTAGAACATTAAAACAAATGAGAAAAGAAATATGTCTTTGCAACAGTGATTCAGTCTTATGGATTTCCTCCTTTATGCAATTATAGCTGATGTTACCAAAAGAAACTACTCTTATGTTTGATTGTAGCCTTCACAGTGGTCATATAGAACAGAAGCTATCTCACAGGACAGCCAAGGGAATCAGACACAGGCAGCATAGGTTTAAGAAAGGCAGATCCTGCCTAATCAACCTGATCTCCTTTTATGACCTGGTGACCTGCATAATGGATGAAGAAAAAGCTGTGGATGTTGTCTGCCTGGACTTCAGCAGAGCCTTTGATACTGTCTCCCATGGCATTCTCCTGGAAACACTGGCTGCCCATGGCTTGGACAGGTTTTCTTTTTGCTGGATTGCTGTGCCCAGAGAGTGGTGGTGAATGGTACCAAGTCCATTTGGAGGCTGGTCACTAATGGGGATCCTCCAGGCCTCAGTGTTGACCACAGTCCTGTTTAATATCATTATTGATGATCTGAGTAAGGGGACTGAGTCCTACCTCATTAATTTCAAGGACAACACAAAGCTTGGTAGGAGAGTTGATCTGCTGGAGGGTAGGAAGGCTCTGCAAAGGTATCTGGACAGGCTGGATTGATGGGCTAAGTCCAGCAGTGTGAGGTTCAACAAGGCTGAGTGCTGGATCCTACACTTTGGTCACAACAACCCCATGCAGCCCTACAGGCAGTCAGAAGAGTGTCTGGAAAGATTCACAGTGGAAAAAGGCTTGGAAGTGCTGGTTGACAGCCAGCTAAACATGAACCAGCAGTAAATCCAGGTGGCCAAGAAGGCCAGTGGCATCCTGACTGGTATCAACAATAGCATGGCCAGCAGGACCATTCACCACCACTCTCTGGGCACAGCAATCCAGCAAAAAGAAAATCTATCCAAGCCATGGGCAACCAATGTTTCCAGGAGAATGCCATGAGAGACAGTATCAAAGGCTCTGCTGAAGTCCAGGTAGACAACATCCACAGCTTTTTTCTCATCCATTATGCAGATCCCTGTACTTGGGACTGATGGGGCCATACCTGGAGTGCTGTTTCCAGGTCTGAGTTCCTCACTACAACAATGGCACTGTGGGGCTGGTGCGTGTCCAGAGAAGGGCAACAGAACTGATGAAGGGTCTAGCAGGAAAGTCACATGAGAAGCTGAAGGAGCTGGTATTTTTTAGCCTGGAAAAAAGGAGACTCAGTGAGGACTTTTTTGCTCTCTACAACTGCCTGAAAGGTGGGGGTTGACCTTTTCTCCCAGACAATTAGTGACATGATGAGAGGATGTAGCCTCAAGCTGTTCCAGGGGAGATTCAAGTTGAACATCAGGAGAAATTTCTTCATGGAAAGGGTGCTTAAGCACTGGAATGGATTGCCCAGAGACAGGGTTGAGTCACCATCCCTGGAGTCATTCAAGAAATGACTGGACAGGGCACTTAATGCCATGGTCTAATTGACAAGCTAGTGTTCAAAGGCTGGATTCCAGGACCTCAAAAGTCTTTTCCAATGCAAATGATTCTGTGATTCTGTAACCAAAAGCAGACCAAATATACCAATAAATCTAACTAATGAAATTTTACATTTCTGCATCTGAGTAAGTCATCTTAGATTCTTTTTATAAAAAATGGAAACAAAGACAATCTTACAGATTGCCAGTCATCTCAACCTACTATAGATTATTTAAAGCAAATAAACTGTGACTCATTTCTCTTCATTAGTTACAAAGACAGGCTACAATGACTAGCTCAAATGTGTATATCTCTATGTCGACACCTCAGGGTTGACCAAGTTGCTCAGGGTTGACTAAGTTGCTAAAGATAGATATCTAATGTCATTTAAGATGCTGCAGGATGGTGAAGACATATGCACAAAGCTGGCAGATATGACGAAGGACTTACAGGAGACCTGTGGTCTTCTAGTTTAGTAGCTGGAGGTAAGGAGAGATAGAGTAGTGTATCACAAATGGGAATAAATTCAGATGTTTATGTAATTAAATCAAAATTGTAACATTTGGCAAGCTGAATTCCCAACCCTTTTGTCATGGAAAGAAAAAAACTGTAGGTAGTGTTATAAATCAAATATTCAGACAAAATTAATTTGATTGCAACCCTTCCTGCAACTTTTGTTAAAGACTGAGTTATCAAAAAGGGCCTCAAGGCGTGTGCATGGTCAGCTATGGTCTAAACATATACTATGTTCAATGGAAATGTACTTCATTAGAATCTAATGACTTATCCATCTCATCCTGAACTAGGCTGTAAGAATTTCATTCAGTTGCCCCACACTAGTATCTGGCGACTTTCAAGACAACAGGTTTGCTCAAAATAACTCATATACAGCCAGCAACTCTAAATCCAGGCATCAAGGCAGTGTGTGTGCCATTCTGGACAGGCAACAGAAAGCCTGGAAAGATGCCCTGGAACAAACCAGATGATTATATGTAGTTGCCCTGTTTTAGAATCTTCCTTTCTTTCTCATGGAGAATATAGATAAACTGTACTCCTTGTACTTTCTTAATCTCTGTGTTTTGTGTTAGATGTTGTATAAACTGTGACCAATGGTCTTAGGAGGTGGATTCACTCCTGACCAATAGTTGCTAGTTTATTAGTGCATATATAAAGAAGTGTTTGTAAATAAACTTGCTTCTTCTTCTTTGCCATCTTGGGCCCTGTCTGCCTGACTTCCCTGCCAGCTTTCATAAATCCCACGAATAACAGAAATCCAGCCAAAAATTATGCATGCCTGTGTGTAAGCAAATGCAGGCCTCAGTGTCAAGTTAGTGGGCTCTTTTCATTTGAGAGGAAAAGAAGAAAGAGAAAAGAAGGAAATAAAGAAGGAAAAAGGAATGGAAAAAGATGGGTGAAAAGGTGGTACAGTAAAACAGAGTTACCAATTTAAAGGACTACATGTTTCAAGATCTAATTTGTCGGGGTTTTTTTGGACATTTTCTGCTTTTCATTTTATCATTTTCCTCCCAAAATGTGACTTCTGAAACAAAACCCAAACAAACACAAACAACAACCAAACACACATGCATTAAAAAAACCCACCCCAGAAAACCAACAAACCCCTTTTTTTCTAATTATTTTTCTGAGAGGGATTTGTTCCCCATGAGACTTGTCATTTTTTATTTATTTGCTTTGGGTTATTTAATAGTCTTTGTTCTAGAATTGTTTTCATGTTTCCTAGAAAGATGTATTTCTTCTGTTAACTTGGTGGTTTAATAATTTTATAAGGATGGGCTTTGTGTGTTTCATATTTATTATACTAGAAAGCTGAATGTGCTTCACAATCCATGGGATATACTCACAGTCACCAAAGTTTCTTCATTCTTTCATAGGAGAAATTGTGATTCAAAACACATTCCAATTTCACAGAGAAGTTGAAAAAATTTGGAGAGGGACTGTTTCACTAAGGAAGCACACATAAGAAATACAAGTATGAAAGATATGTGTCTATTTCTCCAACTGCATTTTCCTACACTCATAGTAAGAACAGATGGATTTTTATCTTGTATCTGCTCAATAGAATTTGTTTAATCTAGATCAAAGTAATGGAATCTTCCCACCCCCCTCCACCTTAGTATAAATATGTTACTTTTGTCCACAATTAAGATAATCTCAACATTTTCCTTATATCTTAATAACTCTGAAAACTGAACAGTGGGACAATATGCAATTTTTTTCCCTTTTAAAATAATAGGGGAAAACAGTTTTGGTTATTATTATAGTCTTTGTGAATGTTAAAAAGACTGTGCATCAGATTTAAAACTGTATTTATTTTACCTTTTAATCACAAAGTAGGAAGGGGATGTACTAAGGCCAAAGCATCCAAGTAAGTTTCTAAGCTCATTGAACACTCTACAGTTCATAATATTTCAATAATAATCTACTATTGAGGACTAATTAGACATTCTTCTCTTTTTAGCCCTTTCAGAATTCCATTATTTATTTTTTAAAAATGTAATGATTCATTATTATTTATGTATATAAGTACAAATATTGGAAGTATTTATTTTCAGAATGTTCTGTAACAAGAAAAGATGAAATAAAACTCCTACTTAAATTGCTACCAACAATTTCTTGCGGATTTCCTTTGTCTAAGATCCTTGGTGACAATAAATAATCCCCACAACATGACTCCATTGGTGTAAGATTTACTCAGTTTCAGGTGTACAGACTGTCTTATGTTTCTAAAAGGACATCACCCACAGGGAGAAGGATTAATGTAAGCTAGTGAAAAGAAAACCACTGAGATAAAGAAGAAAATAGCAGCAAATAAAATACATCCCTTATTCCAGAGAGTAAATTATTCATTTCCATTAAGAGAACTTCCCAACATCGCTGAAAAATTGAAGGATTTTTTATTTTCTTAGCAGTTTAAATGCAGAATAGATTTATGCAATGAGCTAAAATGATTTTCTTTTGAAATGTTAAGTTTTATAGTTATTAATGTCCTTTACACTTGATATTTAATAATCTTCTTTGTTTAGGACTTCCGTTTCAAATGTATAAGCACTGCAACAATAGGTTCACAAGGAAAACAAAATCCTCACTGAACAGACTTGGTTTTGTTTGTCATTTTTAGACAAGTTTCATATTACCGCACTGCAGTTCTCTGTTTTTATAGATAATAAGCATTTTGACTGCAAACAAAATGTCAATGAAAATTAATATGGACATCAGTGTTCTGGCAAGTTTAAAATTAACATTTTTTGGTGAAACATACTATGTTTATTAATATAAAAATTGTAACGTTCAACAAATTTTGCATGGGTTTTACAGATAGTATATATCAAACAATTTGTTCTCCTTTTTAATTACTTTTTGATGTTTCTGCTACTGTTAGTAGTTTAAGAAAGCTCCTTTGTCACACATTCTTTATCATTTTCCAGGTTTTATTTCCTTGACTATCAAATCTGTTTCTTTTCTCAAAGGATTATAAATTGCTACAGCTAAACATTTTAGGATGAGGCAATTACAAAATGAGGTGACATGATCCGAACAAGAAAGATTGTGTCAGGGTGATCATTTTCTGATAGGTGAATAGGGAGAATAGCAGATATTTGGGCTATGCTAGCTGCTAACAGTTATACTGAAGTTAATTTTGGGAACTGCAGCATATTGTCCTTAAAAAGAAATATTTTTTCTGACTTCACACCACTGTTTCAGTTAGCTTTTTCTTATGATGTCTACCTAAATAGATATCTAAAACATTCTGGCATCAGAATATTATTAATACTCAAGGAAAAAGTTTTTGCTTTGCAACACCTTTAAAAAAAAAAAAAGTTAATAGGTATATTTTCCCTAAAAAGTTATTTCATAGTTAATAGAAAATATTTGCTTGTTTGCAATTATTTTTCTCATCTAAAAATGTATCTATTTGTCTATTGTTGTCTTAATGAACTTTACAGTAATTTAGGTTCCTACAGTATTCATCAAAACTGATGTTTGGTTTTTTTGGGGTTTTTTGGGTTTGGTTTTTTTTTTTTTTTTTTGGAGTATCCCTCATCCTTCCTCTGATAATGACTGATTTGTAGTTTCTGACTGAATTCTTGCTCTGGTCAGGAAGTAATACATGGAATAGCAATGCCTTTAGTGCTTTCTCTAGATTCAAAATATTTTCATAAACACTCATAATTGAAACCAATATAAATGTTCTAATCCCTGGCATGGATTCAACAGGTTGAAATGTTTGGGGTATATGTCTTTATCTTCTTTGCAATACTTTTAAAAGTAAAATTACATAGTCGGTATACTCTTTAGGGGTGGAGAACTGGTGGGACAAAAGCAAGAAAGAAAAGATTTTGGGGGTGTTGTGGAGAAATCACTCCACTTCCACCAGCTCTAAAAAGCTTAACAAAATGTGGTTAATTAATGAAAACAGAAAAAATGTTAAGTGCAGTTTTTCCTAGGACTATTTTAAAACTGAATAAATCAACAAGATTTAAATTAGAGCTCTCTGCAGATGGGTAGAAGAGGAATATATTAACAGTGCTGACTGCTTCTGATGGCTCTGAACTTTTAAAAACATATCACTTTGTAATGTGTTTAAAAAAAAGATTCTATTTAACATATTGGCATAAAAAAATGTAATGTCTTCTGAAGAGGCAACCTAGAGACTTTATAAGGGATTTTTTTCATAAAAAGTATGCAATTTAGCAGATTAGGTTTTTTTAAAAAAAAATCCTAAATACCACGTTAAGTAGCTAAATGACTAAGCAAGAACTGAATTATTAAACATTCTATTAAACTTGGTAAACTTTGTCTTATTTCCCAAATGAAGTGCATACAGCCATGCAAGCCTAATGCGCCTATAAATTCCTGTACAAATCATGAGTAAAACGTGGAAAAAAAAAAATTCACAAGTGGTGATTAAATACTTCAATCTTGCAAGATTCTTTAATTTCAGTTCCTGTAACAGAACGGTTCAGTGGAAATCCACACCTGAAATATGAACTGACACATTTGTAAAACCTCCGGTTACCACAGATGCTTCTAATTAACTCTTTTGAGGTAAAACACTGAAATCCCATGGACTAATGAAGTGTAAAAACAAAAGAAAAGGAAGTTTCTGAGATCTTGAGTTATCTCATTTTTCCTCCAGACAAAATGATGTGCCAAATCAAAGTATGGCAATGTATTAGTAAATATAATACTAAGAAACCACTGGGAGGAAAGAAAATTTAAGCATATGTCACAGTATGTGATGAATGAAGAAATGCATTCAGACAGAAGTTACAGACTTTTTGTATCTATATTAGGGTTTTTTGAGTTGGGACAAAGGTAAATTTTTCAATTATCATCCACAGGATCTGTTGTTAATGAGTGTCATTTATAGAAACAGAGGTCATGAATTTCAGTGTTGGATGATTAGGAAAACTAAGGCATTGTTTGTTTAACAAATACATATCTGACTTGTTTGTAGTGGGAAAGAAGATATAACAAATGAGAATGTGTGAGATCAAAAACAAAACTGAGGACCCTCTAACATCACTCAGGCACAGTCCTAAATATCAGCAGCGAGATTTAGGAAAGTAAATTGGAAAATACAATGTCAAACCTTAACCTTCTTAGTTGTGTAAGATACCAATCATGCTGATATTTTCTATGAAAAAATTCCTCACAGGCTTATTCTTAGAGTGTTGTGGATAAAGTGATCACCTGAGTGTTCAATCTTGTCCTCAGAGGATATATCTTAACTAAATCTCATGGAAGTCTTGACTTGCTCGGGATGAATGTATCACAATGCACTTCAGTGGTTAAATGTCTACTGCCTGACTAATAATTTTGTGTCTGGATAGCTCATTAGAGAGTGATGATGGAGTTGGAAGGGTCCTGTGCAGTAACAGCTGTTGCGGGTCAGGATTACTGCTGCTTTTTGGTTGTAGCTGAGTAACCATGCCCATTTCATACAGAACATGCCCAGATGGAAAGAAAGAGGAGGTAAGCTCAGATAACACGTTTATTGTCCTAAACTGAAGGCATTCAGTGTATGTCAGATAAGTCCCTTTAACTCAACTTGAGAAGCCAGACGTGTCCTAAAACTTTCTGAAAGGAACTGTATTGGGAATCTCAAAAAGTTCATATCTTTCAAACAAACTATTTTTTTATTGTGTATGCCAGCTATATAGATGAAGGAAGCTGATCTTTAGAGTTCAGTTGGGAGATGAAGAAGGTCTTAATTATGCAACAAGTTTATGTCTAAATTTGAGGAGATCAATCTGACAACTACACTAACATTCATACACACTTTATCTCTGCCAAATTCTAACAGACATAAGTTGTGCCTTTCAGGATTTGTTTTTAAAAAAACAGTTTCCTAAAATATAGATTAAAATAGGCCCCTAGGTTAAGCAGATGTTTCCCTTAGCTTAAAATGCAATAAGTGAAACTGAAATCATGGTGACAAAGAAGCCATGAATGAATTTCTAGGATTTAGAAAATATTTATGATTTCAAATCCTCTGTCATTATTCCAGATTCCTGAATCAGCTTTTGAGGGTATTAAGAAAACTGTGGTAAAAAAAACAACAACCAAAAAACAAAAACAAAAACAAACAAAAAAACCAACCCCCCCCCCAAAAAAAAAGAAAAAGAAAAAGAAAGGAAAAAGAAAACATAGAGAGAAAATTATGAAAAGGAAAAAAGGACAAAACCTAAATTAACCCAAAGTCCTTCACAAATATATACAGGTTTGTTTACACAGGTTTCAGTTCTGAGAGCTAGCCACAATAGTACAATAAGTTGTTCAGTAAATTTCCTTAAGGAAAAGGAAAAAGTCCCCCTTTTTTTGTTGTCGTTGGGTTTTTTGTTGCTCTTTTTTGGGTTTTTGTTTGTTTTCTGTTTGTTTTTGTTGGGTTTTTTTTTTTTGTTTTATGTTTGTTTTTGTTGGGTTTTTTTTTTGTTTGGTTTTGGTTTTGGCTTCGGTTTTTTTGGTTTTTTGTTTTTTTGTTTTTGTGTTTTTTGTTGGTTTTGTTTTTGTTTCACATAAGCTTCAGTCTTCATTGAAGTGAATTTAATTATTTTTGAGTACTAATGAACTATGATAGACATATGTCATTTTACTTTGCATAATATCTTTGTCTGCATCAGATGTGATGGAAGATGGTTTCCTCAGTGTGCATTGTTCTGATACTAACAGATGGAAGGCATTATATTTTAGTTAATTTCTAAGCTTTAAAACTACACCTTCATTTCCACAGTAATTTTATCACTCCTTCTAGTGTTGTCTTTCAAGCAGCTTGATTGCAGGAGAAAAAATTATCTTGTCCTCTACCAGAATTTATCAGAAAATTAAACAAAGACATGAAAAGTCTAACAGATACATTTTTAACGCATAACTTCACATTGTCTACCTATACATCATTGCACTATACTGAAGTAATGAACAAAAACATCAGTGTTTTCTTAAATAGGACAATTCCCCATTTAAATTCTGATTTTTCTGCAGTTGTGTATATCTGCATAACTTCTGGTAATATAATCACATATTTCAATAATAACCCAACATAAAATACCACCTGTTCTTTTAGATAAACCTTCTGTTTTCATCTTTGAATGCAGCCACATATGGTAAATTAGATTAGAATGGAAAGCAACAAATTCTGTGATAAAAAATAACATCAAAATGGTGGAGTTCACAAAGGATTAGTAATGTATTTATTTTTGTTTATTTCTTCATGAGAGATGAGATAATAAGGCATTAAAGTTTTTGAGGTTTTTGTTAGAACCCTTTTTATGTCCTGTTTTGGTCATGTTTACTTAAGCATTAATATTGATTTGTCTTTTCATATCAACAACTGTATTATTATATGATTTTAAAAACTAAAACACAAGAAAATAACTAAAAAACCCCTTCACTTCTCTGGAAATTGATTATGTCTAAGAGGGACAAAATAGCAAAAAATGGAAACCCAGCAACAACAACAAACAAACAAACAAAACAAACATCCAAAACATCTCAACCAACCAACTAACTAACCAACCAGCCAAAAATAGCACTCAAGTCCATATAAAGGGAAAAGAAGTGATTGTTCTGTTGATGTCAGGGGCTAGTTTGTGGACTACAGAACCTTTCCCTCTTCAAAATGTTCAGAGTAATTTTGTCTCGGCAGGAATATTTTCTTCTTGTTGTTACTTGTCTTTCAGGCTGGGGTTCTTTGTGTATAAACACTTGTGAAAGACAACTCAATCTCCAAGAAAGGAATCTGCTCTTTCCTTACCTGTTGCCTGGCAACCAGAAGCTAAATCCAACTTCATCCCCTGCAAACTCCTGTGACTGCCCTGCAGGGAAATGGCTTTTCATGAGGGCAACTTTTCCATTTTTCACCCTCAGCTTCAAGAGCTGTCAAGTGTACAGGATTTAACTAAGATCTTCTTCCAGGATGCTAAGAAGCTACAGGTCTTCTTACCAAAAATGTTACTTCCCCACTGTGAAGCAAAATGGCTGGAAAGTGAAATAATCGAGTTTTTAGTGCTTTGATTTTTAATCTTGCTTTTTTACACACACATAGTGTTCAAGTTAGTTGTTTCAGATTCTCTCATATCAATGGGAGAACAGAGAGTAATGTTAGCAATTTATAACCTTTAACATGCAAATTCCCAGAAACTGTTGTTATCTGATTTGAATGGAGATGAATTATCTGTACCATCAAAAAAGGGGGATAGTAATAGATTTATGAAGTCCCTTAGCATAAGTTAGAAGTGCAACTGGTGACTCCTGCACACTGCATTTTTGTCTGAGACTTCTGGGCCAATATCCAGAGCCAGGGGTGCTTCTTAATAATCATCACATCAAGGAGAGGAGAAGAGGTGACAGGGAGGGGAGGGAAGGAGAAGGCATGAAAGAAGAGGGAAGGGAAAAGAAAAGAGAAGGGGAAAAGTAGGGAAAGGGGAGGTCAAGGCAAGGCAAGTCTGCAAATGTCTATTATCCATGGATCTTTTATCCATGAAATTTAGAAATTTACATCACTGTTTCTTCCTTCTTGCACTGTGCCATTCCTTGTTTAAATATTTCTCTTCCTTTACAGTAACATTGAAGTCTCTCACCATTTCTATGTACTGTACATCTAGAGATCCAAACAGCAATGAAGGTAAATCACAAGATGATATTTGAGTTTCTAATCTTTATTTTAAAAATATTGGATTTTCTAAACAAATTTCTTCAAACACATTCCCAGATGGAAGCTAGTGGTTAAGGTTTTAGGGTTTGTTTTTTTTTGTTTGTTTGTTTTCTCTTTTTTTTTTTTTTTAACAGTGGGGTTTTTTACATGGGTTTTGTTTTTCACATGAGTTTTGTAAGTCATATGGATCAAACAATCAGTGCTTCTTTTTCAATTTTTTTTTTGTTTCTGGTACCATCAAATAACTTTGCAAACAAGTATTTTGTAAAAAATTATGTTATTCATATTAGTTGTATGGGATCCTGAACTCTTTATTTAGTCATTTTGTATCTGACAAAAAAAAAGATGAGTTTATTTATAGACATAGTGAGTACAATTGAATGTTATGGTCTTTAAAAAAATGTAAAAATTTTAATTATTCCTAATGACACCAATACTTGTTTAGTCTACTTCCTGGTTTAATAATCAATGGAAAAATACTTCATATAAAGGACATATTTAAAGTTACTAAGAAAAATTAAAATATTCCTGGAGAAAAAAAACAAAATAAATTGCTAATATTAGTTCTAGTATATGAGTATAATCTTTAGGAACATGTACATTTACTTCACAATACTTGAAAGTTTCAGTCTTATCCTCCTCATTATTTCTTATAAAATGGTATGAAAATTCAATATGGCAGGCCATCTATTTATATGGTGACTATTTCCAATTCAAAACTTAAAAATATAGCCTCCTGACTGATCAAACTAGAAACAAGACACATCTTTTTTCAGTAGTACACCTAATAACTAAATCAGGAAGCTTAAACGCTCTTACCTGTGTGCTCTAATAGGCTGTTTGGTTCTGCATTCCTAACCGTTTTCTCACATTGAAAATCATATTTCATGCTACACTTCAGACCAAGCAAGCTTGTAGAACAGTTGCTGAAAACCTCCTGCTTTAATATAAGCATAACTATTTTGTTCCTATTACAGCTATATAAATCTACCTTCTGTTTAGCCACCTGTAGAAAATTGCACTTAAAGTTATGCAGAAAGTTTGCACTGAACCTTGAAGACATGTACTCTGACATCCAGCTGGAAATTCAAATGGTTCTAGAGTTGAGAAAGTTTCTAAATTGTCAGTAGTTGAAGCCATTACAGTGTTTGGTCTGACAACTAGAGCAACAAAAGACAGGGGTAAAAAATGAGGGTAAAGAACACAGAACATATACTGTCTAACTGTACCAGTTAGAGGAGACACCGTGACAGGCTGGCTTCTTTGTTTCTTCAAAACAGGGTGAGAGGACATCAAGGCTCCCTGGGTTAAAAATTATTAGTTCTCTGCCCAGTAATTACTCTGAGATAGGTATAGTATACTTTTTATCCTTCCAAGATCATATTAATGAGCTATAATTCTTACTCACTTGCATAAAATTACATATTTTGTTCAGAGATAGGCAGTTACTTCTGAAAGACAACTGTTAGGATTTGACTCCTTAGGCTCCTCTGTTTTGGCCTGTACTTCCATCTTCTGTAGAAATTATAGACTCGGAGTGCAAAATATGATGATTAGGTAATAATATTGGGGCTACTGGAAGATGCCATTTTACCAATTCAGAGTTGGTTTGTAAGGCCAATTCAGACAGTCATGGTGAACAGGTGATATTTTGCTTTCAGCTGTCATCCTGAAATCAACAAACTGAATTTACTATCATGACATTGTGATGCCTCCACAGAAAATAATTTCAGGCTTGTAAAGGAAAGCTGACTGGATAAACATACTGTGATGAAATTTAGGACATTCACTAAATCTTGCCTCAAGATGATTATAGAATAACCTGAAGTGCTACAGCAGCAGCTATGTTGGTGAGTTCTGGAGGCTGCTTATCACATTTTGAAAAGTTACGATGATGTGTGAATCAAGAGGAATCAACATCGGTGTTTTAGAGTGTGGGCTGTTCATAACTACCAATAGAAACAACCCAAATTCAATTTAAATAGGGTGTACTGTTCTGTTCTTGACAGCAAATTTATTTTTGGTTGTACTAATGGGGAAACTACTGATCAGGATTCTTTGGTTCTTTCTGTCTAACTGAACATTCTTGATAATTTTTCACCAATTAATATATTTTCTCTTAAGTATTTTGTTAGTAAATGATGTGAAATTTTGGCAGAATTGGACCTTTTTTCTGCCTCTTCCTCTTAGTTCAGAATAAGAAGTATTTTCTCCCTGCCATGGTACTGCATCTTTTTAATATTTTATTTCCTTCCATAACAACGAACTGGACATCTGGGAAAATTATTTTTTTAGTGTTGGCTACTTAGGAATATGCATTGTTCAGACAAAAAGATTGCAATGTACCCTCTTTAGGTAAGGATCAGATGGCAAAATTAGCAAAATAAAAAATGTACTGTGACTTTGGTACAAGCTTTCTAATAGCAGATACATAGATAGGTGTCATTCATAAGAACATTTTTAAAGCAGTCTTATAATAGAAAAGGCATCCATTCCTTCTAAAGAGAAACCAAAACAGAAAAAATCCTAAGTTACTTCAGTACCCAAAACCAAAACAGTAAAAACCCTGAATTGCTCTACTACCCAAAAATATGTGATTTTTTCTTTTATAGTCATAAAAACCTACATCATTTTGACTAGCAATTCAAAATAATGAAACTTTAAGCAATAAATATGAAATTAGGAAACAGTACAATAAAATGAAATATTTAAGTTATTCATATGTTTTAGCTGCTAACATTTGAATAATATTATTTTGACTGAAACTATTGGTCTTGCAACATTTTTTCTTTCAAATAGCTCCAATGAATTTTGCAGGGTATTAATATTGCCACTGCCACAAAAAACCCCACCCAAATTCAAAACCATTCCTAATTCTAAAAAAGTACTAATGCTAAGGTAGTTAAAATCAGTCTAAAAGTACATTTCAGTGTTTTGTTATTTTTTATATAAAACAGTGGGATAGATTGAAAGATTACAATTCAACTACTTTTTATTGGCTGGAAAAGTGCAGAAACAGCACAAAAATAATTTTATTTGACGTGACTCCATCTGAATCTTCCCTGAAAATTGCCACAGATGAATTTATGGTAGGACAGGTGCCAGAACAGAACGATACCACCCAGTGATGTATCATGTCCTTCATTACTAATGAAGATCATTGTATTTTTCTGTCCAGACCTGTTTAAACCCCCACTGTAGAACGAAGCAAACAGGTCCAAGCTCTGTCCAGCATGTATTCAAGCCCAATAGGCTTCACATGGAATTCTATATTTTATTCTTTTCAAAGTCGAGGATTTAACACTTATTCTAGAAATGGTAGGATTATTCCATAGATGAACACTTTGAAAATTCTTATCTTAATAGTAGAATCATAGACTGGCTTTGATTGGAAAGGACCTTAAAGGTCATTAAGGTCCAAACCCCTTCCATAGACAAGGACAGCTTCTATTAGAGCAGGTTGCTTAAAGTCCCATCCAACCTGGCCTTGAACAATCCCTGGGGTAGGGTATCCACCACTTCTCTAGGCAATCTGTTCCAGTGCCACACCACCCTCCAACTGAAGAAAGTTTCACAAAAAAGTTTTGAGCTATGTACAAAATACAATTTTTTAAACTTTCAATATTATCAGTATCTAAAATCTGTACAGCATTGCTTTTCACTCAGATGTCTGTATTTCATAATTCTGTGAGTATACACATATATCTTGTTCAACTAAAATTTATAACTTCATTTACTTTTTACTCATATAATAACATTTTGAAAGAACATTACCAAATGTCAATGTCAAATATAAATGTTTTATTTTTTGTTTTTTCATGTGTTGTAATATTTTGAGTAAAAATATAACTTTCTATGTACTGTACTTAATTTAAGCATACTAGCATTTACCTAATACTCCTTGTAGTGCTTTGGAAATATAAAATTAAATGTTGTAAGTGGAAACCGCTAACACTTATCTTGGAAAATGGAAACTGATTTTTTTGCATACATACATTTACAAAATATAAATTACATCCCAGAGGCAAGAATTGCTACAATACTGTCTAAGCCACATTGGAGGCCTTAATGTTTATATTTAATTCTGTAAAATATCCAGACTTCATATTCTGTGCTCATAATGATACAGGTCTGTAGTTGCACTCTTTTAGAATTTTCCTTTCTCTCTCATGGAGAATATAGATAAACTGTACTTGTACTTTCTTAATCTCTGTGTTTTGTGTTAGGTGTTGTACAAGTCTTGACCAATAGGTCTTGGGGGTTGGATTCCCTTTGACCAGTAGATACTTGTTTATTAGTGTGTATAAAAAGAACTTCTTGTAAATAAATCCTTCTTCTTCGCCATCTTGAAGCCTGTCTGCCTGACTTCCCTACCTGCTTCCACAAATCCCACAAACAACAGAAAAGCAAACAACACAGGTCTCTCTTGGAAAATTAGGCAAAGAAACTCTTTCATGTTCTCCCATGTCAAAAGTAAAGAAACATAATCTTTACTGCAATTTGGAGAGTAGCTAGTCCTGAATGACATTGACTGGTAATAAAGCAGTACAGGGTTTGTACTGTAATATTTGACAAGATTTCTCTTTTAACTACTGCATAATTGAAAAGAGAAAGTTAAAATAAAAAAATTACAATAAAATCCACTTAAGTATTACCATCTCCTTTTGAAAAAAAATACACAAAAACTTACACATTTGTAGAAAATCAAAACAATACAAAGAGGTCCCCTTTTGATTACCTCTGGAGGCCATTTCAGCCAACGTCGCTGTTCAGGCAAGGTCACGTAAAGCCAATTGCTCAAGACCGTGTATAGTGGCTTTTGAATATCTCTGAGAAGAAAAACTGCACAGCCTCTCTGGCTAATCTGTGTCAGTAAGCTTGGTCTTCCACAATGAAAAAGTGTTTCTTGATGTTCAGAGGGGACCTCCTGTGTGTCAGTTTGTGCATACTGCCTCTGGTCCTGTCACTGAACACCACTGAAAAGAGCCTGGCTCTGTACTTTTTGCACCATCCTTGAACCTTCTCCAGGATAAACAATCTCAAACATATCAGCTTCTCCTCACAGGAGAGATACTTCAGAACAGGAATCACCTTCATGGCAATTTTCTTTTGAACTCTTTCCAGTATGTCCATGTGTCTTTTATACCAGGGCCCCCAGAAATGGGCAGAACACTCCAGCTGTGACTCACCTGTCCGGCGTGAAGGGGGAGGATCACCTTCCTTCAGCTGGTGGTAATGCCAGTCCTAATATAGTTCACAATACCATTTGTCCTCTTTGCCGAAAGACACAACTCTGGCTCAAGTTTAAGTTGATGTCCACAGGACCTCCATGCCCTTTTCTAAAAAGGTGTTTTCCAAAAAGTCAGCCACCAGCCTATATGGGTGCCTGGCATTATTCCTCCCTGGGAGCAGGATATTTCTCTTTCCTTTGTTGAAATTCCTGTCACAAAGTTCCTGTCTCTCACTACTCGTTGTCTTCATAAAAGCTCTTCTTTGTGAAGGAGCTCACAGTCAGCTGAGCCAAGTAAACTCTCCAATGCTCGGGGTCCCATCAGAAACCCTACACATGTTTCAGTTCATATGCCTATTTATATTCTGTGGAATATACACACTTAGATCAAGAAATTGTTGTAAAGTTAAGCTTGTCAATATGTTTTTCACCTTAAATTTTGGTTTTTAAAAATAAGTAGAAGGGAAAAAAAACCCCACAAACATTCTTCTACTGAAGAAATGAATAGGTTCTGCTAGGAAATATATGAAGACATTTTAAAAATAAACTGAGTAGTTTTGAATTATTGATTACTAATTATTTTGAATTAGCTATAATGTTATCATGTTTATACTAAACTTAGAGATGTAAATAATTTATTAATTTCTCTTCACTAGTAGTGTTAGGAAACATAAAATTGTCTACATTTACAAGTAATGAACAATTTCACAAATATTTTAATGATATTTAAGTAGTTAATTTGTTTGATTTCTTCAATAAACTTTCTTTGCTTAAAATGTTGTTTATAGCATTATTTTTTCTGTATTAAATTTTTTCTACAGCATCATTAGAATAGAACAGGACAAAATAAAATAGAATAGCATAGTTTAAGATGGAAGGGATCTACTTCTAGTATGATATACTAGTCCAACTTCCCGAACATTTTAAGGATGACTAAAAGGTAAGGCATATTATTAAGGGCATTATCTAAATGCCTCTTAAACACTGACATCCACCTCCCTACAAAGCCTGTTCCAGAGTTTTATTACTTTCTCAGCAAAGAAATTATTCCCATTGTCCAGTCTGAACCTCCCCTAGTGCAGCTTTGAACCATTCTTCCCACTCATCCTTTCCCTGGATCCCAAGGAGAAGAGAGCAGCACCTCCCTCTCCACTTCCCCTCCTCAGGAAGCTCTAGACCAGAGTAAGGTCACATCTCAGCTTCCTTCTGTCTAAATCAGACAAACAGAATTTTTAAAATGTAGTTGGGAAATGTACACCTGTAGTATTAAATAGTTATTAACCACATTTGGTCATTGCCATTTCAAAACTAGTAAGAACAAGGTATCAACAATTACCATTAAAAAACCCACATCTGTATTTCAAATATGGTGCTAGTCCTGAAGCTATTAATCAACTGTTGGGCTGCTAATAACCTGTAAGACACAGGTCCTTATGACCTGTATAAGGGGCTCTTACATTTTCTCAGTCTGAACTGCAAATGAAGTAGGGCTCTCTTGTAAAGCAGAATGTGTTTTACATGCTGCTCTCTGCAGAAGTCAGAAAGAGCGAATTAGACATGGGAGGAGGGTGATGGATGATATGAAGTAGGGATCCCCAGGCTCTTCTGTCTTTGCCACCTGGTAGTTCACACTCTACAGCTAAGCTATACTTGGCTTGGTGAGAAGCCAGGAGCTGTCACTGTCAACACTGATTTAAAGCACTTCACCTAGGCTTAGCATATTTGTTACCCTTCTTGAGTGTAGTGAACACTTCTTGTGTTGGATACACCCACAGAACTGTTTCAGATATCTTTAATAGTTTTAATACTTAATCTGATGTACACTGGACACATTGCTCCTAAGTAGTAGGTGTCCAGAATACAGAAACAAAGAATAAACAGGAAGAAACAACTGCTTGTATCTGATGAATGTATGGACAGCATAAAGATGGAAAAAAGTATATGCAATAAGATGTTACTCTTAGTGTTTGCTTAAAGCCTTTTCAGTTTGTCTCTTTTAAGGAAGGTTATGTATTTAATATATACTTGTCTTTGAAAAGAGAGTTCACTGGTAGAACTGCAGTCACATTATGGTATTTCCAAAATCAGCAGAGGCTCTTCCCTCTTACATCATACACAGCTAAGTCAGGTGTTAGATAGAAAAGGGGAAATACTGTACCCATCTTTAAAAAGGGTAGAAAGGAGAACCCTGGGAACTACTAACCTGTCAGCCTCACCTCTGTGCCTGTGAAGATCATGGAACAACCCCTCTTAGAAGCTGTGCTAAGGCACATGAAGGACAGGGAAGTGAGGCAGACAGCATGGCTCCACCGTGGGCAAGTCTTGCCTGACCAGTCCAGTGGCCTTCTATGATGGAGTGACTACAGCAGTGGACAAGGGAAGGGATACAGATGTTATTTATCTGGACTTCTGTAAAGCCTTTGACACAATCCTTCACAACATCCTTGTCTCTAAATTGGAGAGAGAGAGAGAGAGATTTAATGGGTAGACTGGTAGATAGACAAGGAGTTGTTTGGATGGCCACATCCAGAAAGTAATTGTTGAGGGCTTAGAGCTCTAATGGATACGAATGACAAATGGTGTCCCTCAGGGGTCCATATTAGGACCAATGTCATTCAGTATCTTCATTAATGCCATAGATGAAGGGATCACATGCAGCCTCAGCAAATTTGTCAATGATACCAAGCTGAGGAGTCATGAGGTTTAACCAGACCTAGTGCAAGATACTGCACCTGGGTCAGGGCAACCCCCAGTACAAATTCCGACTGAGGGACGGATTGATCAAGAGCAGCCTTAAAGAGGACTTGGGGGTGCTGATGGATGAGAGTCTGGACATGAGGCAAAAAAGTGCATTTGCAGCTAAGAGAAAGAAAGACAGAAAGACATAAGTACATACATACATACAGAAAGAGAGAGAGAAAGAGAGAGAGAGAAAGGAAGGAAGGGTGTGGAAGGAAGGAAGGGTGTGGAAGGGTGTGGAAGGAAGAGAGAGAAAGAAAAGAAAAGAAAAGAAAAGAAAAGAAAAGAAAAGAAAAGAAAAGAAAAGAAAAGAAAAGAAAAGAAAAGAAAAGAAAAGAAAAGAAAAGAAAAGAAAAGAAAAGAAAAGAAAAGAAAAGAAAAGAAAAGAAAAGAAAAGAAAAGAAAAGAAAAGAAAAGAAAAGAAAAGAAAAGNAAAGAAAGAAAGAAAGAAAGAAAGAAAGAAAGAAAGAAAGAAAGAAAGAAAGAAAGAAAGAAAGAAAGAAAGAAAGATCACACCTTCAGACTGTTTACAAAGTGTTTTTAAGCTTTGCTGTTTTTAAGGCAGTCAGAGAAAAAAGGGGGTACACCATAACCAATGAAAGTAATTTTCATTCTTTGTCCTTCTTGAGCACTTCTGCTCACCATGTTAAGCAGGCAGGATATATATTCACTCAGATGGAGAGAACTAATTTCTCTTCAGTGTGTAAACAAAGCCTAGGCTTTAACATGTTCACTTAGTAATTTGGAGAGGTAATACTACATTTTGAACTCACAAATGTAATCCTTGTACTTTTACATCAGTTTCATATTTTCATGAAACTCAAATGAAATTGGTTTTATAGTTGAAAGTCTGAGACAAAAGATTGTGACAGTCAAGTCATTCGCTTTCAAATGCAGTTTAAATTATTTTTTATTTTTCATATATCTGTATAACTAAACATAAAAAATCCTGCAGGATTAAAGAAAAATGTCTCTCAAACAGCAGAAACTCTAGGACAATTTGTTTTATTAATTCTGCTGATATATTAGCATGAAACATATAAAGCTACTAAAACCTTGGTTAAGTCAAATGTGGAGCTTAAATGAGTGTTGTAATTGAATTGAATCAAATGTGAAGAAGTTATGTGTGGAGTTGCAATTACAAGCATGAAGGGACAACAATTTTGTGAGGAAAGTTCCCAAACTTAAAAGAATAAATAATTACTTTATAGTGATATTATGACTAAGCATGAATTTTAAAATGAAGATTTCTTTGCAGTTATAAATATCTATAACTAACTATATCATCTATATCTAAAAAGAACCCACAAGGGCACAGTGCATGTGAAAGATATTATGGATCCTAGACTTAAAAAGTACACACATAATGATATAAATAGATATGACACCAAAAAAATGAGTAAGAAATATGTATATTAGCTGATACTCTGAGATGTGGGAATATTTCCCAGTTTCTGAAACTTCCTGCTCTCCTTATTTACACTCCCAACCTTTTTGCTATATTTTTACTCTCTGTTCAGCTTGGGAGGGGTAGTGATACAGCAGCTTTGGTGGGCACATGGCATCCAGCCAAGGTCAACCCACCACAGTTTTTTATAAAAGTGAATTGAATTGTTGTTGGTCCTGGGAAGGAATACTCTTATGGTCAGAAGAAAGGAAATAATTCAGCTGGCGAGTAAATCATCTTAATATATTTAATAGTTTAAATTTTAGAAAGAGATATAATGGGTGTCTTTAAGTATATATATGATAAGCTCCAGTGCCAAAATTTCTATTTGGAATGACAAACCATATTGATGCATGGATGTAACAGTATATACATTTATACTGAAAACAAAAAGAAAGTTTCTGAACAATGGAGGTGAAAATATTCCACTCGTAGTTGAAAGTTTATATTAAAATCTAGATGGCTTTTCCCTAATACTGATTTTTTCCCTTAACTGGTATATAAGTGGACCTAAAGGCATAAGAGATTCCATCTGGCCCCCTATATACCCGATTAGAAAAGGAAAAATATGACTGCCATGGAAGAGAAGTAGGATGGAGAAAACCAGTTCTAGATCATTTGTAACTTGTTTTGTTAAAAGCATTCTGTGTCTGCATTCTCCTCATACTACACATATACACAGAAAATAATCAAAGTTAGTAAGAGTCTGCAGTAGTCTCCTGTACTAATTTCCTGGGCAGGATGGAAAAGTCCTGTTTATTTAATTACATACTCGGAAGTTATATCGTAGGGGAAGTGAATTTAGCTTGCACTGAAAAATTTATTTAAAAAATCCCAAGCTTGTAAGGCTCAAGTCTACAGCACTAATGATGGTTTTGTTTTGGTTTGTCTTGTTTAAAATCTTTTTGTGTATATCTACTATGCATATATTTATATATTAAATATGTGTGTTAGTACCTTAAGCATTTTTGGCAGTTCAGTAGAATCTATTATGGAAAATATTATATCAGTATCAGACAGACAGATGCTCATAGGAAGTAAGACAGCTGGGAAATAGTAGCTGAAGCATGTGAAAGGAAGGATAGATACCACCCCCCTCATTTTCTGTATCAATTATACCTTGGAAGTAAGAACAAAACCAGAGATCAGAAAACAGCACAGCTTGTCATGGTTTTCTAATGTCACAGTTGCAAGTAAAACAAAGCCTGAAATTTCCTTGTAGTCTTGCTAGTTTTATATGACTTGTAAGTTGTGCTATACCTAAAGAAACATATATGTTTAAGAGTGCTTTCTACATAAAATGGTGCACTGTACCATAAGTTAGGATCTGCTTAGGGAAAATGAGCATATAATGCAGAACTAATCATAAAGACAAAAATATTAAATTACTTTTTTAAAAAATGAATCTCAAGCAAAGAGAGAAATTTACAATACACAGGCAATTAACACTCATAGTGTTCAATAAATGATGAAATAGTTAGGGCTAAGAAATGCTGAGTAATTATGCTCCTTTGTTATACAAAATTACCAGTCTAAAAGATTTCTAATAACCCAGTATTGTATGAAATGTGGCTCCCTGATACTCTTTGCTGTATTCATAAAGTGCAGTTTTTCAAAATGAAAATCTCAAGCCCACTTAAGGTCTTTAAGTGTACATTTGTACTGTTTGTAATGTTGTCCTTTAACAGAAAGAAACAGTTTTGATAGCTGCAGCTACCCATTATATACCAGTATTATACATCAGTCACCAATGTAAAAACTCAGGAAGAATTGTGTTTCAATGAGTTTTTTACTCTTAATTATAAAAATATTGAAAAATGAAGTTGAGGCGGAATTCCTAGTTAATGATTCCCTGCTAGACTGGAGGTGATTGGGAGAAGAGAAAAAGAGCAGAATTAGTAGTTACTCAGGAATACTGTCCTGTATGATACCTTATTAAGGAATTATTAAATGTACTAGATCATGAGAGAATCTGAGGAAGAATAAAGGTATTGTGACTGAGATGGAATTCTTCCTAGATAATGTGGGTGTACTCAACAAGATATCATAATGTTAAACTTGCAGAAATTCGTAGCCAGCAGAGTTTGATGATAACCTTTGATAAATCAGTCAATGAAAATAGGTGTAGCACTTTAAAAATTTAGGTCTTTTCTCCTAAAATCAGTGGTCAATTTTTTGCTTTCCTTTCCTTTTACTTTGGTTCAGAAACTGAAAATGGGAAAAAGGCATAACATTGTTCAGGATTAACAGAGTAATTTGAGCACATGATGCTCTTTGTAAAGCTGTCAAATACAGTGCTGAAATTACTGTAGTAATATATTGCAGAAATTAATACTTTATGAAATTATGTGTTTGAAGTGCTTGTATTATATGTTACTATTTGTCAATATTGGAACTATGGGGAATATAAATAAGTATAAAATATTTTTACTTGAAAAAGGGAATCATATGATCACATTATTGCAGACTATCTTACAGTGGGCTGCTTTCATGTATCTTTTCCTAATTTTTTATTTCTTGAATTGTACAAACTAAAAGTTTTGTAACCTATACTGTTGCTGCTGATGTTTTATAAGATTTAAAATTCTTAAAATAAATTAAGGTTTTTTTAGAAGGGAAATTTTAAGTAAATAATTTTTCAAATGTAAAATCTAAATAAATAACTTCTAAACACAAGAGAAAATTTCAAATCCTTTTGAGGTCAATGTCAAAATTCTAACTTCAACAAGGCAAGAATTTCCTCCAAGCATGTCCCACCCCAAGCTAAGTAGGAACACCTTTTTGCAAACTTTTTGCCT
Organism: Pardalotus punctatus; assembly: GCA_013400915.1. Lineage (NCBI taxonomy): Eukaryota > Metazoa > Chordata > Aves > Passeriformes > Pardalotidae > Pardalotus > Pardalotus punctatus. The sequence continues at coordinate 41,626 of VZTX01006398.1, read as the reverse complement.
TTAAAATCTCAATGACGCTTTTACAGATGAACTTGTCAACTCATCTTACTTAGAGAGTAAAAATATCAAACCAGCACCAACATTAACAGCCAAAATTTAACCTTGAAAATAAGACCCTGTGAACACAGAAACGATAATTATATAAGACAATTAAGTTACATAGGATCTTTTGGTAGGTATTCTCATTTAATTTCAGAATAAACTTAGTATGATTTAATTTCAATTATTTTGAAAATGCATTAAGCTAAATCATATTAAGGCCACTTAATAAGAAACAAAATCCATAAAGGGGTTAAGTAAGTTGAATTAATTAATTTTCAGAATTCATTAGAATTAACCTTATTATTTGCACTTATTAGGAAATGTGTGGCTGTCAGTCTACCTCTGAAAATTCATCATAGAGTTACCACTAATTTGCATCCAATTTCTTCAACCAATGATTATTAATCCTTTAGTGTGGGAATTATAACTTTTTTCTTTTCTCCCAAGATGAACGGAAAAGCCCCATTACACATGTATGCAGGGCCACATGGCATTTTCAACCAAAAATTTCTCACAAACCCTTATCAGATGTCTTACGGATAATCCACATACAGAAGCCCAAAAACAAAGTGCCACACAGTGTAGCAGAAGAAAGTTGCAATGTATTTGAGCTTGCAAATTTTCATGGTAGAAAATAATCAATTGCATCATCTTAAGGAGTCAACTGTTCTGCTTGTCCTATATCGAATCATGTATCTTTAATAAAGACATTATTGGTTTTTTTTTAATTGTGTCAATAACTCAATTTGAATCATTATTCCTAATGTTGTTCATTGACTTTCCTCATATCTATATTAGTCTGCTGGGCTACAGAGCATAATCTAGGTAGTGTTTAAAGAGATTTTTACATGCACTGTTGATGGGGGACTGGATTGGAACCCATGGGAAACAGCTCTCATTATCTGCTACCAAGATTTTATTTGTGCCAGCTTGCTTTATGAAGCATATCACAGCAGCTTCAAAGTAGTCTGGTTGCCTGGCCATACTAGTCTAGCAGAATTTTATGTCTGTTGTGATGAGCTGCATTCTTTATTTTAAATTGTTATAACTTTGACGATTTTAGTTCATAGATTCATCCAGTGTATGCTAATTCTTCCATTTCCTAAAACCTCTTTCTTAAACTGGTAATTTAGTACTTGTCTTTATAAGACACTTATTTACAGAATTTTTTTTTTTTTTCATAGAAAAGGCTGCTGCTGTATTTCTGCTTTCGAGTCAGCATCTGGAAGTAGAAAACATTTTGTTTTATTGTCAATAATACATGAAACAATGAACCACAAGCCTTCATCAGAGTCTGAAGGAGTTTATGTTGGAAATTGAAAACTGCCAAAAACTACTGCAAGACAATGAAAATAAAAGTGAATTTCTTAAAAAAAAAAAAAAAAAAAGAGAAACACGTGGTCTTTATAAGAAATGGAAATGATATTATAAAGTAGGAGATTTTGTTTAATTTCTGAACTTATCAAAAACTGACGAGATATAAAAGGTAAAAGATTGTCTACATAAAGATGTCACTAAACTCTGTTTTCAGTTTCTGTAGGATAAAGATCTTTGCAATTGTGTTTTCTTGTTTCTGTTTAACAATTTTTTCCCTCCAGTGAGGTATACAAAATGATCTTTACATCAATGATGTTTAGATAGGATATTGCATGTCTTGTACATTTTTTATTAATGAAAAAATACATTTTGAAAACTGAATACATAAATTACGTATTGTAGTACTTAGCCTTCTGTTTTGATTATTTTTCTGATTTCACAAATTCTATATTTCTGTTAAAAATTTCCCTCCTAAATAATCAGTGCTACAGAAAATTTACTTGGTATTATTACAGATAGGCAGCAGGGTTTTTAAAATGATGACTTTACAGGCCTTCTTTCTCATCAGTATTATCTTCAATTCTTTTCAGGCATTGGTACTCAGGTGTCCTTTATTCAGCTTCTATGATTGGTCATATCTACTAATACTGAAACACGTTTCTCTTTTGGTAAATGATTCTTGATGCAAAAATAATGGTCTTCTGGACACACTTAGGTGTCACATCTTCAGGTATGCTTTCTTACTGGAGTCAAACAGTTTTCCAAGGTAAAGTTTTTAGTTTAAGATATGTTTGGTTTGTAAATATATATAATATAATATAATATAATATAATATAATATAATATAATACTATATTATATTACTTATGGTCTATATTATAATGTCTAAATATATTCTATGTGTATATATATGTCACATCAATATATATTAATATGTAAGTTAATGTATTAATTATTAGATATAATTAATATATTATATGTATTAAGATATAATTCCTAAACGAACAAAAACCTATTTAACTGCTACTATTGTTTACTAATGTCAACAATATGGTAGCACTGCAATCTTTGCTAACATTAACACGCACTAAAATTTACATTGTGAAGGTACAGAATAGGATGTAAGTTATCAATCTTTAATTTCAATCAAGTCAAAACTTTTGTGTAGTAACTGACAGAATAAAATATATCCAGAGGTTTCTAAAGCATAATTTGTCACCACTAAAGAAAAATCCAGAAGGTTTTCATTTTGTGGAGCTGAAAAATGAACTGGTGATGAAGTTATATCAGATGATCTCCTTGGCAAGTCACTAAAGCCATTATCCTCTTATCTGCATCATAATTAGCTATTTGCAAGGATTGATTAGTTGTGCAGACTATTTGAATAATCATGATCTTAAGTGAAATTGCAACTTCTTTTGTTTTTGTTATTTTTTTGCAAAGAACTAAGAAAACTGTTAAGAAGAATTAAGACCACAGATAACTTTCAAATGTCTAATAATATAGAGGTGATTCTATAGTTAAAAATATGTTGGAAATTTAATTTCAGTACAAATTAAAGTGCTTAGATTTAGTACCTAATTAACTTCTGAATTTGAAAACATTGCTAATTCTGGAAGTACTGAATTTTCAGAGACTCCTTTGGTGATCCTTTCAAGACTTCCTAACTTCGGAAGGGATTTATCTAACAAAATGTAGATATCTGCATATAAGAGCTAATATGCACTTACAGGTCTTAATTAATCTCATCCAGAAGTTGGCTTCTAAAATACTGCAGATTGATCATTCTGTAGGAGTGTCTGGCTATGACTATGGTAACAATTTCAGATGTGCATATCTGTGGGCTGAATGTAATTGTTCATACAAAAGCGTCTAATAACTTTTGAGATTAATCAGCACATCCCTCCTGAGAGAAGTGTTCTGTAGAATCTGTGCCAAATCTGTCAGCCCTATGTGGTTCTCTTAGCGCATTAAAAAGTAGCTGGAATGGCTGTGTGAAACATGTATTTCATTGAAGTTCCTTATTAAAATTCCTAATTTAATTTTCTAATCATGAGATAGGTCTCAGCCTCCTACTTATCGATTTTATCAGTACAAAGAATGGATTTTAGAGAGCAAATAGAAATGTCTTCTGGTTCAAGGTGAACTGAAAAGTTAGCTAAACTTGCTCACATAAAGGTACCTACACATGGACAACATTTCTTAAAATAACTTTTAGGGTGAATTACAGCCTCTGGAGTGGATACTATTCCTAAACATAAACATTTAGTTGCATTTGTCATCCTTTGCTTCCAGCTGGTATCTCAGAAGAATAGAAGTCTCTTGAAGGTCCTGCATCTTCTCTATCAGACCTGTACTTATGTTCAAGTACATATTGCATATCAGATCAGACTGGGTAGATAAGATTAGGCATCTAAATATGTATGACTTAGATATTATGTCCAGAAACTAAGCTTCCAGGTTTACACAGAATTTAATGAGAAGAGTGGATTATTTTACTGAAATGTGGAGAATCATACATGATTCTTGACCCCGTAACACCTATCTGGGAAGATTTAGGGCTTCCAATTTATCAATCATATATATATTCTCTAAAGACAGTCTGGGAAATTCTGTTGCTCCAAATATATGAACAATATCAGATTATTTGGTATCCAGAAATACCTCTCCATTCTCTGAAATTTCTAGCCAAGTATTCTGAGCTATATTTGTGATGGAGTAACAGGAAAAAAATTGAAAATTTTTTGCTGCGAAAGAATTTATTAAAGAAGTTGGATTTGGGGTTTAGACCTGCCTTACAGTAAACATAAAGGAATCAGAGTGCACAGGCTCACCTCAGGCAAATGGTAAGAGATGTAAAGAAAAAAAAAATGGTGGCCTTGTTTTGCATCCTCCCTGATGAAACTGAAACACTTGCATAGAGAAATAAAAATAATTTTCTGTAGTTCATTGATGAACCACATTGCTGGCAGGGAAGCAGGAAGATCCTAGATTTTGATCCATAGTCATGCTACTGTTCATGTACTTCAAGATTGTGTTTTTTTCCCTCAGAGAAATACATGCAAATTCCTGAATCATTGCTAAAATAGAGGCAATTCCTTAGATCCTTTCAGAATCTAAACCATGTCACTTCTCTTTCAATTTGTTTTTCCATAAATGATGTACTTTTCACCTCAAGATGGTTTGGTTTTACCAACAGTGAGGCAGGGATTACCAGTGAGCAAAAAATTATCTAGCAAACTTGGAAACTAAATATTGGAGTAAAAGGTTCTTTGTTCTAGTAGTCAGACCTCCCACAATCTTAACTGATATTCTCATCACTACATTATTACACTAAGAGCAGATAGAAACACTACTGACCTACGCTAAGGGCAGATAGAAACGCTACTGACCATATTTCAGACTAAAAGGTGTCTCCAGTACTGTGACTGAGGCATAATTGAATATATAATATGAAGGGAAATGAGTTATGTAAATGCCCTGAGTAGACAATATTCTGTTCAGGAAACTTGCACTATCAATAAAAGTAAAAGCAGGACAGACAAAGGATTCTACTTCTCTTCTGAGGTTGGTCATTAAACAAGTTCCTGCTAATTTAACACTCAATACTATGATAATATTTCTCTTGTTCTTATTCAGTTTTTTTTTTTTTTAAATTATGTGAACAAAGTGATTTAATCTGCAGATCAAAGTGGGACAAAGCGCATATATTTAGAAGATAGTGCCTACCCTCTAAATCTAAACTCTGCAAAGTTTTGTACAGCCATGGTTATAGAGCAGAGGATAGTATTATGCACAATTCACATGACCTAGCCTGCAAGTCATGTTAAGATCCATATCTAGCACATAAGATGGAGACCCAAACCACACAGATAAGCTTATGTGATCAGCATAGATTTTTCTTTGTCATTCAGACTCTCTGGTGGAAAAATGAACTGTGATTTTTGGGTGTGTCTCAGGAGATTTCTGAGGTAATAGAAGAGCCTGTTAGAAGGCATCTCTACTACAGCGTCTAATATTTGAGTTAGATAGGCATCAATTCAGTGGTATTTATCAGAAAAGTCATTTGAAGTTCTTCTGTGATCAAACATTTGAGGGTCAGAGAATGCATATCATGACCACTGACTACCAGAGAAAAAGATAAACAAACATTCTATACTAAGCTGAATTTAAATGTTAACAGAATGTTTCTGAGAAATATAAACGCATATGCTGCCTTTTTTTTTTTTTTTTAAAGATAGGAGATGTTTTTTCCCCTTAAATCAATTTGGTGTATAAGCCAAATACTCTGAAATATATTTTACATTTATAGACTAAAATAAAAATCAGCATATGGAAGGAGCAGGCTTGGTTATTCTAGGTTACTCTTCCTTAATTTCCCATTAATTAATTGGGTTTGGAGCAGTCTTACATTGTTTTACAATCAGTTTCACTGCCATTGCTTACAATGATGATTATGTACTTCTACATTAATACAAATATTCCATTGATTTTTGTACCACAATATGCATGATAGAGCAAACCTATGAAGCAAAGTGGTGAATAAAACATTTATGCCCTTCTCTTTGTTCTTATATATCCAATTTTATCTCCAGGTATGTGTTTATCAATGTAAATTTTCACCTATCAGATTAGATTGGGAGTATATAGAATTATTTGTCAGTTGCCATATATTTTCTGATAAACCAAGCTAAAAGTCTTAGACATAGTCATCACTGACTTATTGAGAATTCAAGATTTTATGCCAACATATTTGAATTGTATAATTAAAAATGTTGCCTGTGTTTAGGCTCCAGTCTTTCTTCAGGGAAATCTCTGAAAAACTATATTTCAGTTTTTCATATAATAATCTCAAAAATTCTTTCATGATTTGCTGTTCTGGTTAGAAAAACATTTTCCCAATAATTATTCTTGATTAGCACTCCGTTTGTTTGCTTATTTACTTATAATTTCTTTTTTAGCAGTTATTTTATGTAGCAGATTTTCATGGTGTGTTGAAGAAAAGAATTTACATTTACATTGTAAAGGTGTCTATAACCAGCTTCAGATATCCACCGCATTGATTAAAATAAGACATAGGTTACTGTGAAAGAAAATCCTGCAAAAAACACTTGTTCCTTCCTTTTATTTATTTTTTTATTTAAAGTTGGATACAAAATAGTTCATATTAATGTCAAGCTCAGACTTTCATTTGATTATTTTTGGCATTAATTTAATCATTTCATAGTTTGAACTTATTTACCTCTTGATTCAGTCTTTAATATGAACTAATTTTGACTTCAGTACTATTGCATCTTTAATTAACTCAATAAAGTTACAGTAAAGCACAACAGCCAGATGTTTCCTCTGGTGTGTTTTGCTATCAGATCCTTTTTAATAAAATCCATAAACAAAGCTGTACTCTGAGTTCTAGTGAAAGCTCAGAGGTAAATAAGACACCCTAAATCTATTTTATGTGACTTGTTGATTCGTATATCAATATTAGATCTACAGGAAGATTTCATATTGCAGTAATCACATACAACACTGTACTTGGGGATCCTTTAAGGACTCCTAGGAAGAGGCAGGTTCCACTGGCCAAGAAGGAGCAAAGCATTTTTGCCAACAAGCCAACTCACATGGGGAGGACAGCTTTCAGGTAGGAAGGATACAGGTAGGAGATGACAACCCATACAGTAGGGACGAAGTGGCAGGCAGTAATGGCAAACATAGGGTCACAGGGTAGTGTGGAGAAGATTAATTTTGTGTTGAACAAAATAAGATTGAAGGGAGCCTACCTAAGTGTATCTGCATAAATAAGGCAGTGATGAGAGGGCAGCATGATGGCAGAGGCTCTCACACATTTTCTGGGAACCCATCACCATTGCATTCCTCTCTGAAATGCCTGTGTGCTCGTGCACAACACAGAGGAAACATGGATTTAGGAACTAGATGTCAGGGAATGTGCTATGAACTCACTGGGTTTACAAGGATGGACATAAAATTTTTACAAAGAACAGGCAGAAAGGCATCAGGGAAACAAGCCCTTTATTTGAGAAAACAGTGAGAATGCATGAAACCTTACCTAGTGATGGAACAGTAAACCAGGTAAAAGTTTATAGTTCAGCATTAATGCAGACTAATGTGGGATGGATTGTGATGGGAGTCTGCTAAAGACCAACTGATCAGGAAAAAATTGAAAACTTCTTCCAATAACTGGAAGAACTCTCCCTTTCACAGCACCTGATCCTCTCCAGCATCATAGTTTTGGAAACAGTCACATTCTGCATATATCCAGTTTGAGAACCTGTATTCCTTTCTGGTAGATCCAGCAACAAGTTGATCTCCTATATATTTGTCTTTCAGCTGTAGGAGAAAGGAGGCAGAATAGCCCAGACACATCACTGCTATTTTAGCCATTTCAAAAATATGATTATCAAGACTTCCTTTCTTGAAACATATCATTGTGCATGCTTTATTGTGTTTAAATTTTCTTTGTTCCTTCCCCTTGTTAAAAATAACACTGTCCACTCTTTCCTCTTCCTTTTTGTCAAGTTTCTTCAAATTCCTTCCTTATTCTCTGTTCACCATTGAGATGTGAAGGGCGGTCTTCATATCTTCAAAGATTCCCACATTCTTTGCTGAAATTTTAGGGCTTTTTGCCTTTGTATTGAGTTCCTTACATTCCTCTTTTGGTTACAGTATTTTCTTTTTTTGTTTGTCTATTCTGTTTTAATAACATTGGAATGTTTTTACATGTGTTCTACAAGTTCATGATCAAGACAGTTTACAATATACTGGTTCTGTCAAGATTTTTTCTAAGGGTTTTGCTGGTTTTGTTGTTTTTTTTTAACAGCAGTGGTAGACTCTGAAAGCCAGCTTGTCTTAATTGACATAAGACTTACTGTCTGAATTATAGGTTGCTGGATTGAAAGTGTGAAGTGCATCCCTGTAAAGGCCACACTGACCTTTTGTCTTCTGTTCAGTAAGGAATCAAAATGCAACATTTTGGTAAGCTCAGCTCAGTTGCTAAGGCACATACTTTTCAACAAGAAAAGCTATTTCATATGATTTCATAAGGCAACATTCAAACACGGTTAGCCAAATTTCTACATGTCTGTTCTGCTGTGATTGAACAATGGCAGTTTTTTTCCTGGCTGGCTCTCCCTGCAGGAAGACAATTATTCATCTGTGTTACCATTTATTGTTCTGGAGTCTAATACTTGCTTTACTTTAAGGAACAAGTAGTAGCAATTTATTTGGCTTTATGAGGAATACATTGTGACATTCAGGGTATAAATTAATAATGATATAGCAAACTGTTATTTTTAAATGATAGTACCTTTAAAAGTATTTGGAAAATCCATTACACTAACCTAGCTGTTTATTTTTGAGAATTCAGTTTTAATGTTAACATTTATTTCAATCCACTTGTGAAAGACTTTGTGTCCCCTCCCAACATCTTGTGCATCCCCAACCTATCCCATGGAGGGGGCAGAGTGGGAAAAATGCAGATGCTGTACAACAATAACAAAAACACAGCTGTTGTTATCAACCCTGTTTTATTAATGCATCCAAAACACAGCACCATAAAGGCTGCAATGAAGAAAATTGACTCCGTCTCAGCCATACCCAGTACATCAGCTCACTTTAAAATAGTCATGAAGGCTGAGACTCAGCCATAAGAGCATAAGCATGTAGTGAAACTTAAAATATTTGAGCTCATCATGAGTGACCTTCTATGTGCTGTTCAGAATGCTGAGGATGTCTCTGAGGCTCTCAGCCAGTGCTGTGCAGATAACGTTGATATCTTCTAATATCTGAAATTTCACCAGATGCATGTTTGGTAATTTGATCCCACTGTAGGTACCCATTTATTAGGTTGATCATGAGGTGCTTTTAGAACACTCCAGAAACACATTAGAAAGGTGAATCACACACCTCTCTTCCTAGGCAGCCCTCTGCATCCTTACTTCATCAATTGGTTGTAAGTGCTCTGCAGACCTAGTTACATGTAGGTGAGAGTTTTCAGTTATGAGAAGACTATAGAATATAACTGTGTTAATGAGGTGACCCTCACTGTAACTAGAACTTTAATATTAGTAATTTAATAATGATGACTTTTTTTATTATTTCCTTTTAAAAATGTGATCTCATTCAGAAAATCAGTGCACACATTTTAATAAATTCAGGATTCATTTCAGAAGTTTTTTGTTATTTTATAGTCTATGTTTCTTTACAGAAATTATTCATCTTGCCTCCAAATTTCAAGATTGGGAAGAAGAATGTTAAACTTATGTATATGGTTAAAATGATGCTCTGTCATATGTTCAGTTGCTGTGTATGTAAAGACCAGACAACATAATTTTAACATTAGAGTCCATTATTATTATTACTCTATGTCAGACTGTTAAGAATACATGACAAAAAGAGACTTGTTCACTATAGCTAAATAACATGGAAGAAAAATAGACTGAACCTCTTGTGTTAAGATTTTGCAATTGAGGAAAAAAAGAAGGTTTTCCATCAAGTCAACATGGAGAGCATTTTATTTCAGGTTGGAAATTCCTTCAGCACTGATTTATACACAGTGAAAACACAATGTCAAAAAAAAAAGCAGTGAGATAATCCTAATTCTTCTAGTCCAACTTGATTAAGAGTAATGGAGAAATAAAGAAAAAATATGAAAAAATATAGACAGGAATTAGAGATTTTGAATATTTTATATAATTATGGATTCATGTCAAGATCGCTTCATTTTAGTGCAATAAAAAATAATGCAGACTACAGAAATAAGATAACAAGACATCTGAGTGAACAGAGTGTCTAAATACAACATGAACTTCTTTGCTTTCCAGTTCGTAGAAGATGAACAATTTACAGATGGAGACATGATGCTAGTTCAGGCTAATTTTTGGATCCTGGACTTCGTGTACTAGATACATATGACTGAGAAATGAATCATTAGGCCTACTAGTCTGGCTGATAAAAAAACAAGGATATGGACTCAGACACAAATGTCAACAGCTGTTACATTCTAGCAGCCTCAGTAGGAATTAAGAAAATGATGGCAAATTAAGCAAACAAATAAATAAATAAATAAATATAACAGAAAAGCAATAGAAATCAGTATAATTAAGTTCACTGGATGTGACATTTTCAAGTCTGATTTATATTTCTTGAAGCATCTGAGGTTGTTTAGAAGTTGCATTCTACAAACTGTGATACTAAACAAAGGCTGCTTGTGAGAGTTATTTCTGAAATCCAGTTCTTCTCTTGGATGTGGTAGGATTCTGCAGTAGAAACATCAGTGGAAGCAGCAAGACTAGTACATGACAGGGTTGTTGCTGGCCTTTTTTCTCTTCTTTCTTTCTCCCATATCAACACCTAGGTACATTCTCTTGGCTCTTATTAGGGTCTCTTTTTCTGTGGAGCAAGAAAAGGAGGTTTGAGTCGTGGTACCCACACCGACACTTGTTCATTCCCCTGCCCAGAGTGAGATGAGGGAGAAAATAGGAAGAGTAACAATGAGAAAACTCATGGGTTGATATAAAGATGATTAAAGAAGTGAAAGAAATAGAAAGAAAAAAAAAAAAAGAAGAAGAAAGAAATTATGCAAACATAATTAATCACTGCTTCCCACAAGCAGACTGATACCTAGACAGTCTCTGAGCAACAACTACCTTGGAACACAAACACTCTCCATCCTTTTCTTGCTAATGATGTTATATGGCATTGAATACCCGTCTGAAACGGGGCAGTGTGAGAAACTGAGAAAGCCTCGATGTTATGAAAGCACTCTCCCACATATTAATAATATTAATTCAATTATAATAACAAAACATTGCTGTGTTATTGTGACAGTTTCAGTCACAAATCTAAAACATAATGTCATGCAGGCTGTAATGAGGAAAGTTAACTCTATCCAAGACAGACCCAGCAAATTTGAAATCTGTATACTTCTATTCCTGCAGAAATTTGAACCCAAGTAGAGTATTTCTTTCATCAGTAATTTTTTCCATCTTTCTGCAGGTTGACTAAGAAAGATAATGTCTAATTACTTTTTATTTTTTTAGTGTTAAGTGGCCATGCAGCTGTGAGTTGCAGGGCTAGATGAACAGCAAGCATGATTCCAGATCAATGAAATAGGAAACTGCTTTCTAGATTGTTACATTTTCACTACTTAGCATAAATGCATAAGTAGTCCTACAAAGACTGTTTCCTACAATGTTATTTACTGACTGCTCAATATAAGCACAAAAATAACACTAGGAAGAAAATAAATTAATAAGGATTAGAATGCTTTTAGACCAAATTAGGCCACTAATCAGCAAGAAATGTGAAATTCATGGAATTTGAGACAGTACAACTGACTTGGCTAGGAAGATGGGAATTCTACTCTCTGATCTAAAGACAACTTATTTGTTCTTTGTTATAACTTTTTTTAAAATGAAAAAAGTAAGAGAAGGAATGAACAAGATCAAGGACCATCTTTGTTTTCAGGAGAATGCCAGAATCGTTTGGCTATAGGGTCGCTTTTTCTTTTATTTAATGTCTCTTGATCCATTGATTTTGCATACTTTGTAATTCACAGCTGAGAAACCACAAGGAAGTTGAAGCATTATTCCTTACACTAATTTAATATTCATACCTTGACAGAGCATCAGCCAGAGGCTAGACAGAATCACAGCACTAGAACTTCTCAGGTGCGTATTTTGAAGCAAGTGAATTTAACTTTTAGCTTCTTAATGATTGAACTATTAAATAAACTATTAAATTGGACTTTGAAGAATGCAGAAATGATTGGAATTAAGCTTTTTAAACACAGCTGAATTACAACAATCTATATTCTGCAAATTATCACACCAGGCTTCTCATTGATCCCTACTTAATATACTAGGAAATTGCATCCCACAATTAGCAGTTCTACTAACATAAAGAGTATGTAACTATCACATATATTAGAGCTACATGGATTAAGGTATTTGAATTAAATCTTTTCTTTTGGAATTGGAATACAAAATTTATTTGTTCAAGAATTGTACATTTTATCTAAAGCTGGGTTTCTGTGCTGTTTGATATTTCAGCTGTTATTCTCCTGAACCTCCAGCTGTCAATCTGGAGATTTGTATGTCTTCCCTGTCACCATTTTTAGTCTCCTGCAGTCATCTCAAATATACTGAATTTTTCATACCTCACTGTGAGGTACTTAAGGCAAAAAATGAAGAACAGAAAGACAAGATAGGAAGCTATGCTGCATTCCATTGTAAATTATGTGACAAAATTTTTTCTTGTATGCTGACTTATCATTTTCACACCTGTAGAGTTTAGTCAGCCAACTCCCATATAATACTGCCATGATGTATTGTTATTTGCACCTAAGTGTTTCTATTTGCCAGAAATCATGTAAGAGGTCCTTAAACTGCAGCATGTGAAATGAGATGACTGTGAACCCTACCCTTATGGGGAGGCATATGAATCCCACCCTTATGTTCCAGTTACCATCAAAAGAGAATAGCCACTTACACATTTCATTTTGTTAGGGACACTGCATGTTTAGTTCGCTTAATGCTGTACTAAAAGCTCTATATTGCTACTATAGCAGCAGAAGTAGATCACATTTTAATATTTAGAAAACATTCACCATGATTGCCAAAAATAAACAACAAATTATTCTCAATCTTTATATGAATATTCATGGTCATGAAAATTGGTCAACCAGTCAAGGACATACAAAAATTCCACACTAACTCATTACAACTAATATGAAAATTCTTTGGGTTTTAGGGTGATTTTTTTGTTTGTAATTGTCTTGGTTTGAAAGACAAGTGTCTTGCTAAGGAAGGTGGGAGCCTCCCTTAGAATGGGTAATGTGACCTCCTTCCAGTTCAGATAGATAAAGTTAGAATACAACCTGTCACCCTGTTAGGGTGGAGCTGGCAGTCCAGCTAAAGATAGTGGCTGCAGTCCTGTTGGAGTGATGGATGTAGGCGTGTTGAAGTGGTGATCCTGTAGAGAAATCTCGTCGGTCTCTGGAGGTCCAGCGGTGGCTCTTGAGCTCTTCCTCTCTAGGAGTCCAGTGGAAAAGGTAGCTCAGTGTTCCAGCGTCTGTCCCTTATATGCAGGTGGGAATGTTCAGTTCCTCCCCTTTGGTCCAGGCATCTCTCAATGGGCTGATGAGTCATTCCTGGAGACCTTGATGGCCCATTAGCAGAGATAGCCCCCCTGATGGTGCTATCAGGGCTGAGTTATGCTGAACAGGAAGAGCTCTGCCCCACCTGTTTTAACAGCTTATGGAGATGGTATTAGAATACATACTTTTGGTTACACCTTCCATGTAACCTAGGACAGTAATTTAAGTGAAGACCAAGATAACTTGATGTATAGAAAGCATTAGAGGCATTCATCATGGGATAAAAACCAGGTTTTGAACCATTTGTGTTTGCCACTAAAAACATTCCACAACCCAGCACAGTGTCTAGATCTTCTCTACAAGCTTAATAGATAGAAATATGCCTGAAATTTTCTATCTATATTATTCCATGTTTGCTAATTTTATCAAGTATTTTCTTAAATCCCACACACCTTCCCTTTCGCCCGTAAATACTTACAGATTTTACGGGGAACATAATTTCTAAGAATAATGCTTTCCAGAGCTAGAAAATACTGAAATTTGGATCCTTTTTGGACAATCAGACAGTGTAATTCTTTTTTATGTTGTGAAGGATTTTTTATTTTTTGGATTGTTTAACTTGATTCTTTCACTGATGCAGTGGAATGAGCCAGCAAGATCTGCCTTGGTTTCAGTTTCTTAGGGGTTGCTCCAGAAGAAACCTGAAGCTGTTAGTGTATTTAAGTAGCCCTCCTTTCCTCACCACATCCAGAAATTGTTATAAGCCCTTAGGATATGTCTTTTTCTTTCTCTGTATACAGTCTACCCCCAAACTTTTAGGGGTTCAGAACTAAACTGGTCAAAACTTAGATGCTTACATGCAAGTATGTTTTTAATATTCTATTGCCATATGCGAAGTCTTAGAATATCCAAGACATAAACACAGGTCTAGAACAGATGGCACAGGGCAGAAAGAATAGTCAAGGCACTGAGCAGCAGGACTGACAAGTGAATGCTAAGCAGGATATTTGGATTTATTTAAAATGGCATAAAATACCTCCTCATATTTTACTGAATCCTGTACCTACACTTGAGAAAACTATTCTAGGACCACTTCCTTTGCCCACCTATGGATGTCCAATGTGGATTTTTAGGGCTACTGAAGTAATCCTGGACCTCTATTAGAAATGAGAAATGTAGCAGACTTCTCAGAATTTTATAAGCTTCATCTCACCATGTTTTCTATATTTTGTCTGTTGTTTCCCTTAGCAGTTTCCACATACCATTATAAAATTAACAGATCACTGCTATGACTGTAAAATACTAAGCAGCTGTTCATGTAAAAAAAAATCAAAAATATTTGCATATATTTAATATTAATACATAGAGGTTTGTTCATCCTTTATTAACTTAGAGGTAAGATGGTATTTCAATGATACAGGCTATTGCTGGCCATTTAGTCTATGCTCAGTGTAGACTTTGTTGCAGGTGAGTGAGTAAACTGAACTGTAACACACCATCCTATGAAGCTCAGCCTTAAACCTAACTGGTTTGTTTTATCTCCTTTTAAAGAAAGTTTTGCAGCACATTATGACAGTTACAAACCCTTTCCATTTTTAAATACATAAGTGTTCTCAAAAAGGCAATAGTGAGAGGGACTGCAGTCTTAATATTTCCTTGTTGCTGCAGGTGACATTGTCTCTTTCCAAACAGCTGTCCTTGTCAGGAAACATTAAATGTTTCACCTTACATATACAATACAACTGATGTTATTCTGATTAAATATTGTTGCGCTGAGCCAGCCTGCCTTCTTTATGAAAATTAATAAAATCAATTGGATTGATTTTCCCCCTCAGTACAGCGAGCCTGAGGGGGAGGGGGAAGGCAAGGCTGGGGAATTCCCCACATTTCCCGCCTCTTAAGTTGTCCTTCAAAGCTTTGGTTACGCCACTTGCTTCTTCTAGCTTACACCCCTTTCTCCTCCCAGCTATTTCCCTATGCATTAGGTTGTTTTAATATGTATTATCTCTAGAAAGTTCTGTGTTCTCTGTGTCCCCATTGGTTTATTTGAATGTACTCCTCCCCCCATGTCACTCCATTGGGTATTTGTGTTTATGTAATCTCTCCCTATTGGACCAGCCCTACTGGATCCTCCCCTTTTGTTCCCTTAAAATCCCTGAGTAACGATCATTGCTCTTTTTTTTGTAGCCTTGTCCCCTGCCTGCTTGTAAGTTCTCCTGTTCATTGGGGGCTGGGAATAAAGATGTGAGCTGCTGCTACATCAGAGCCCCTCTCTCCTCCTTTATCTCTGCCGAGTCGCTACCTTACCACCGTCTGCAGCCAGTCCCAATGGGGTCGAGAGCAAACTTAACATCTGCGAACCTAAGAGGCACAAGCGGTCCTGTTGGTGGTACGCAGGCTGGGTTCAGGCATATAGCCGAACCACCGGCCATATATTTGACCGCGCATGCGTGTCTTGTCACCTGCTGATCACCAGGCAGTCAAGCAGAAAGCAACAAAATACGTTTCTAGAGTTGGTTTATCACCCAGAAGTGAAATACAAGATACATGGAATGACTGTGGAGATAGCTGAATGATTTATAGTTTTCAAATATATTGAAAAAGGAAATAGGAGTGACAATTAGCTCTCTCCAAATAAGGAGATACACTGAAAAATGGCTATACACTCAACAACATAAATGAACTGCAGTTTTTTGGTTCACCTAATGTATGGATACATAGTGTATTTTTGTATTGCTGTTCAGATGATTTCATTTTTTATTTCAAAGCCATTTATTTGGGGGGTGCTTGAAAATGTAGAATAACATTGGCAATACAATTCTCTATACTGCTTTCCTCTTCACAGTAAATATCTGTATTCTTGCCAGAAAGTTTTCTGGTGTTTCAGACTCTATGAGGTCTTCTTTATTATGCATTAATAGAACACACTGCATTTATGAGATACTTTGTTCAAAACCAAAAGTCCATAGAGCAATAAAACAAGATTGATAAATATATAAATGCTATCTGTCAGAATCTAAAACACTTTTTGGATTAAATTTATGCAGTCATGGCTACTGAAAAACAGCATTTATAAATTAAGAAATATGTAATGTACATATTTTATTTTAATTTATTAATTTTAAGTAGAAAAGAGCTATTGACTGATGAAATGTCAAGTATTCAGTTTAGAAATTGTCATTTCTTTGTACGTTTACAATAGTTACTTCAAGTATCTGTTTTATCTACAGACATAAGGTCTAATATAGCTGTATATAAAAATATGCACATAATATAGAATAAGCACCCCATGAAATATATTAGACACTAACATAATAATTTACATTTCATGTCTAAGCAATTTAGTGAATATTCTCACCATGTATCAACAATTAATTCTAATGAATACTGCAGAATGAATTGTAAGCAAATGTTGAACTAGCAATCACATAAATATGAAATGATATACAAAATATTATGCAATTTTAATTCTGCTTTTCTGAAAATACTTAGACTACTGATTATACTGATGAGAAATCTGCTTTTTAAAATAAATAATTAAATATAAACTTCCACAAAAATATCACCTTAATTCTGAAAACTTTAGAGTTTTGGCACTTTCATGAAATTATTTACAGCCACAGTGTCAGTTGTTATTATGCCTCCATTTAGTAATGAATAAGCAAAGACATCTGCACTAACAAAGGTAAACCAGTCCCTAGTGATCTGACAAGGTATTGAAAATTATATGTAACTGGCTATTCACTCATAAAATTCTTCTGTACTGCCTTGAGAAATCTGCCTGAATGCATCAAATGGCACATTCTTGATGTTGCAGGAATGTCTTAGTTTTTTCTTTTGGTAAGGCAGTCTCCCACCCACTCTGCAAGTGCTAAAACAGATGGCATTGCTGTCTACAGCAAGAAGTATCTCAGGAAAATCCCTGCCCTTTTAAAGTACTCATTTTCTCTTTCTTCACACAACTATAAAAATGAAATGTTAGTGAATTCAATAATACTTTGGACCTTACCTTGACTTCTTATGCCCACTGAGCTGCCATAGTGCTTCTTGACAGATGCTGCTATTATTAAATGAAAGCAAAAATAATTTTAGCCCCAAAATGTTGGGAAGATTGGCAGAAGGACTACAGGTGTCTATCAGAAAGCTTTCCATCAAGAAGAATGGGGTTTTTTTGATGACGACTGGAAAGATCACTTCAGAGAAGTGCTAACCTTTGTTTCTCTCTGCAAAACTACTGTTAGTCTACCTGCAATTTTTTATATCATTATCTCTCAAGTGGAGTGGCATTATGAGATGCACCTGCTACAGTATCAGCAAGGCTTGGGAGCAAGCAAACAAAAGAAATGCTTCAGGGAAATATCAGTGTAAAGTTGTTGAAATCAAGCAGGATAAAAGTGCTATGGATTAAATGTATTCTGTGTACCCCATGGAATTATGGTATCTAGCACCTGGAGCAGGATATAGAAACACTCACAGAGTGAAATTTTTAGCATCACTTTAAAATACTAAATAAAAGAGGTTACTGATCATTCAGTGAAAAAGTAGGTAGTATTCTTCAGAAGGATTTAAGAGTTCTTGTGCTGAAGTTAAGGGTAAGAATATTCTGCTTGCAATTTCTGAAACATAGCAATGGACCTGGGAATACCACTGTCTTAGATATGACATGGCCATAAATTGTTTTTTTTCCTGATTCAGTGGTGTCTGAATCATTGATATACAATTATTCCTTCCTTTCTGTGAGGCTTCATATGGTGTTACGACAACTTGAAAAACTGTTCACTTCATGACGTGTTATTGTCTCCATGTTCACCAGAAAGATATGGCTAGTCCAAGAATCTAAGTAACTGGTCTTCCAAATTTAATGAGAATAATTTCTCCAAACAAAGAGAGATGAGACAGTTTTCCATAAAACTTATGAAATCCCCAGACCATATGCAATTTTTTGTCTGCATCTCTGCCAGCAGGGTTTCTTTCATCCTCTAATGTCCAAATTGAAAAGCGTGAACTCTGTCTGTAGAAGCAGAAGTCAAGACAAAGTACTACATGATGAAGATAACATTGTTGATTCTCTCAGACTTGGAAAACTTTGATACCACCTGTCCATGATATTCTCACAAACCCAGAAGCTCCAACTGTCTGTGAATGCCAAGCATTTCTTTCAAGTATCAAATGGTATAGATAGAAGACAATGGTGTAACTCTCTGGGAAGAAGGATGCTGAAAGTGTCTGAAATGTTACATAAAGGATAGGTAACAATTATTTTAGACTCAGAGGGCAAGTGGTGTGAACTAGCTTGTGTCTGTAAACCACATTTATCTTACCCCAACAGGGATAAAACTTTATAAGGCAGACTGATGGTGTCCATACTAAGTAGTTTTTGGCCCTGGATCATTTTTGAACTCCATGATGCTCCTATACTCCTTAAACATAATTCCTATCTTCAAATCACTTTCATGTTAAGAAAGCACACTTGTGAGGGGTTTTGGTGGTTTCACAAAATTTTTCAGAGCCATGTCAGGATGTCTTCATTGGTAATGACTAGTCTTTTTTATTCTTTCTTATCTCAAGTAATCTGATTAGGTTTTTTCTTTGTTTGTTTTTTGGGTTTTTGAGGGGAGTTGAGTTTTTTGTTTGTTGGTTTTGGTTTTGGTGGGGAAGTTTTGTTTGTTTTTTGTTTGTGTTTTTGGGTATTTTTTGTTTGTTTGTTTGTTTGTTTGTTTGTTTTTTGTGGTTTTTTTGTTTTGGTTTGGGTTTTTTTTTGGCTACTGGAATAGAGCATAAAGTAGGGCATAAAGCCTATGGCAAATGGCACATGTCAATATGGATTCAGGACATTAAGGATGATGGAGGCAGGCAATACCCATTACAAAATTTCCAAAAGTGTTCAATGTGAAGTCAGTCAAATTCAGTAAAGTCTTATTGCTTTCATTATTTTTCAAATCAGACCATAGGGTAAATTCTCCCTCCAATTTATATTCTAAGGTTCCTATTTCATGGCACATAGAAAGCTTCCGTAAAGAATGTGCACTCCAACCAGGCACAGTGCCTGACCCTTTAGCCCAGCTGTGGTCAGCGTCACAGACTGAAAGGAAAAAAGGAACTCATTCCAACTCTCCCCATGTCTGATCCCTGGCTGGTGATCTGGCTTCTGCACATAGTAATTTCACCTCGGGCACAATCCATTGCACTGCATTGGAAGTCTTGTGATTTTTTGTCCAGTATGGAATTACTGATTACTATTTTCACAGTTTCTTCCTATCAAGGTAATTACTTGCATTTTAAAAAATGGAGTCTTCTCTAATTTTCAAATATTAATGTATAAATAAGATCTTAAAATGCAAGTCTTACCCCATACTGCCAGATTTAAAATATTTTTAAAATATTTTCCATGCTACTGCTGGGTAACACACTGACATTTTCTTTTCTACATTTGGTTTGGTGTTTCTTTTATCTTGAAATAATTACTTATTTTTCTCTCAGAAGAGTCCTGGTGGACAACAAATTGAAAATGAATGAAGGCTCACTTATGGCAAAGAAATGCAAACCCAGATTGGGCTGCACTGGAAGTAGCACTGTCAGCAGGTTGAGGGGGGAGATCCTTCTGCTCTACTCAGCACTGCTGAGGCCACATCTGGTGTACATTGTGTAGGTCAGGACTCCCCCATGTAAGACAGACATGGACATATTGGAGCCACACCAGTGAAGGACTATGCAGACACAAAGGGCTTGAAACCTTTGACATACAGGATGTAATGACATATTACACATACCATGAGAATTTGCAATGACAGAACTTTCATACCATGAGAAAACTTCAGTCTAAAATACTTCTAAGGCACTTTCATCAGAAACCCTCACATTTCATCAAGAAAAGGGTATCTTCTAAAAGTTATCACTGTAACTGATAACACTGTCATATCTCATACAAGAGTCAACAAGCATAAACCCATCATTCAAGAATCTGCTTTATATTTTAGTCAGTGAAAAAACACAAAACGTTTATTTGCAAATCCTTCCTCTGCACTGAGAGCCTTTGTTTTCTATAAACTGACTACTTCACAATGAGAAATAGAAACTTTTGTTTATTTAAAAGCTGAAAGCAATTCTTCTTTATACAGATAAATATTGGGTATGTGAAGGGCATATTTTGGAGATTTTAATATCCATATTATTTATTTGTGGTTCAGTGTTTTTCATTCATTAGTCCCCACTTGGAGCAATCAATTGTGTTTACTATAAATAGCAAGTAGTCAACAAGTGGCCAAAAAGCAGACGATTCATGAACTGAAATTAATACTAAAATAGTGAGATAATTGATCTGAAATGGGCAGTTTAATTTTACATCTGCTCTATTTAATTTAGAGTGGTCAACTTTTTTGAGCAAAGCTAATAAATTTTTATCCATCTACATTTGTTGCTATGGAATAAAATGACAAAAATACAAGAAAATACCTACCTTTCAGTATTTGAACTTAGACTAACTGTAAAGAGCTAATGAACTTAGCTTTTCCTTTTCTTTGAAGAACTTTTGAAGACTAATGCTTATATAAATAATTTGGAAGCATTTTGTATTACAGATTGTAATTTCACTTTGACTAAAATTTACTTAGTGCTGGAAGTTCAGGTTCTTAATGTAAAAAGAGACCAATGTGTAAAAGTTCTGTGATTAATAAATCACCCCTGACTATTATATTGAGTACTTGGATTATTTTCTCTATTCCAATAAAATACCTATAATCCAGAATCACAATACATAAACTGGAAAATATCTGCCTTGTTTATTCACCTAGATGGATAGTTAAGTCACACTAATTCTCTTTGAGCATAAAATACAGCAAAATTATTTCTGAATTACATCAGTAAGTGAGTGAAGGGTAGTAGTGTTTAGTAATTTTTGAAAGGATAGAAAGAGAATGACAAGATGTAATCCCCTGCTGTTCTAAATGTAGCAAATAAAAAGTAATACTTCACATGGGTTTGTCCAGATTTCTCCAAAACTCTACATGAGTTTCAATGACTAAGTCCCAAGCTGAAAAAAATGGAGTTTCATGAAGAGACAGGATCACCTTATAAAATACAACTTGACAGTGACATAATCTATGAATAAGAGTGGTTTCTCTGGATAAGAAATTTGAAACTGTCCAAAACCAGAAGTGAAATTTAAAAACAAAGTTCATTCTCTGTATGAATACCAGACTGACAGAAAAGGGGTTTTGTGATTTTTTTTAGAAAAGATAGCCAGACATATAAACTACTAGACAAACAAGCTACATGATCAAAACTCTAAGAATGCTATAATAGGTTACAAGTAGTCCTCAGATATTGAAAGGCATATTTTTTTTTCCAGTGGGAATATGTTTGGTCAGAAATACCGTCTGTCACTTACACCCACAATGAATCTAACTTCAGAAAGTATGTGCAGGCTTTAAAGGCAATGAAAAAAAATCTAAGACAATTGGTTTTCAAGGCTTGTTGACATAAATAGAATCCTTAAAATTGCATATTGGATGGGAAAAGAAGAAATTAAATTCCTTTCTGAAAATGCAAAAGTTGCTTCTCTAAGAAATTCACAAAACTAAATTTTATTTTATAAAAAGTCTTCTAATCTGCTAAGCCAAATCATGACAATAGTTTTCTATCCAATAGTCGTTGTTTCTTTCTCATTCATATTAACTGTGTATGGTAAATAGAATATTGCAAATAAGGAGTAAAACAATGTTAAAAATTATTTGACTTTCATTAGAAGTAGTTAGAACAGTGTGAATAATCATAGGGTCACTTGAGAGAAACTGTGCATCCCCAGGCTCAGTGCAGAGGCAGGTGAAGTGTGTCCCTGTCACTTCAGTGCCACATTCCATGCCTTGCCACACCTGCCCCAGCACCCTCCAGCTCACACTTCAAGCAACCTCCTGTCCTACCAGGTGGGACACACCTGGCCTGAGACCCACTGTGCCCTGCATGTGGGTTTGCTCTCACATCAAGAGAAAAAACAAGATCATAGCTTAGAAAAAAACCCAAGCTGTTCTGTGGCAGAACAAGGAGTTAGAAATGGATGATAACAAGAGTATTATTTCCCTGCAGAGATGGAGAGTTAGTGCCAGATTGCTTGTGGAGACTTCATGTGGCTTCAATTTTGACAAGTTTACACTTCTACAGAAACATTATCCTGATACTATCAATAATATCCAATAGTAAAACAAACATTGTAGACATTTTGTGCGTAAGTAAGTTAAATCTGGGTTTATTTTAAAAAATAACAACCTCCCACACAACTAAGCAACTTTCGGAATCTTTTTTAAATAAGTCAGATCATGTATAAATTTTCTAGTAGTGAAGGGGAAAAAGAAACTTCTTGAAATATTTGATATTAACACCCACTCACAGAGATGTGAGTAAGTCTGTGTTCCTGGTGTAGCTCGGTCTTACACAGCTGTTTGTGGAGCCAGAGCAGGGATAGCCCCTGTTTTTTGCAGTTCCCTTGCTTTGATTTAAATGTGGGGGGCTAATTAGCCACATCCTGGGTTTAAATTCATAAGTGACATGCTTTGGATAACACTTGTCAAGCTTTTTTTTAAAATTTGCTTATGCAGCATTTGGTTTGCAATTTTGAATAGATGAAAAAAATATTACTGGCGTGTAGATGGACGAACAAAACTGGGGAAACAGTCTGGCAAGGTGAATGGGATGGGTTGTGTACTTCATGGAGGCAGATGACAGAACTGTGGATAGTGAATTTGGACTGGGAATTACTATGACTATTTAGCAGTAACTGAAATTAAATTTATTCTTTACATCTGTGACATTTTTAGAGCTGTATGCAACTGAATAGAAAATAAACCATGTAATCTACCCGAAATATCAAGAGGGGATATTACCCATGTGACATGAAAACTAACTTAAAAAATCAACAGTAATTGACAACTTACCTTCTGTTGGAACAGATTTCAAACAGATCATCATCAGGTTTTGTCTTTGTTGCTCCAGTCGTCCCAACCCCTCCAAAAAACTGGTTCCTTTTCCTGGATTGAATTTTGAAGTATATAATAAAAACATAAAGATGGACCTAGTAAGCAGTGTTGTGGATATTTTGTGGAGAATTCTTTTTTCATTCTTATTTTGCCTTCATGTGAAATTTTTAGTGTAGAATGTCCTGTGTACTCAGGTACTTGCAGCATTCTATAACCACAAATTTAACATTAAATATTCATTCTTGTTAATTGCAAAATTTGCTTTGTCTTATGCATCCAGATAATTCCCTATTTCAATGCAATCAGATGGTAATAAATTAATATAATACTGATACATTTAATCCATGTTAATAAAAAATTAAAAATTTGCTTAATTATAATTTTTTTCAACTATAAAGATTCTCAAATAGTTCTTTTATAGAACTGCTTTACAGGAAGTACAATTTTCTTAGGTTTTAATGAACTCTTAGTATTTTTCATTGAAAAAAATATCCATTCACAGATAGACATCTCCTATTCTGAAGTCAGCAATTACAGTAAGGTAAACAAATAATCATTTCAGTCCAGGAATTAATGTTTATACTTCAGTGACACACAATTTTTAATTGATGCAAACACAAAGAGCTTCTTTTCCCTCTTTTGATTGCTATAGTTTTAGAAATCTACAGTTTCTGTCAGGCAAAGGGCCTCAATTTTATTTTTCTGATGAAAGAAAAAGTATGAAAGATGCACAGTCATCACACAAACCCATATAGGAATCAATTAAAACTCCCATTGCAGGTGTCTGTATTCATGAAGAATGATATTTTCCTTCAAACTGAAAGAGACATGAACTACTTTAACATACCTAATTACATCTTCAAATCTGAGATTTTACTACTTCCATAGTGTCTAGTAAAAACTGTTCACAACAATTTGAAGAAGGTTCTTTAGTCTTCCATATCATGCAGATAATCTCTAATGGGAAAAACTCCTTTGGTTTTACTACCCATTAAGTACATGGAAAGACATAAATCAACATGGATGGGTAGACAGTTTTCATCCAAGCAGGGTGTTAAGCAGAAAGCTGTGGCAAAGGATGAGGTTGGTATCTATGTCACTAAGTCTCTGCACAACTCTCCATTGTTACCCTTAATACTTAAATTGATCTAATTTCTGATCATAAAGGATAAATCAGTCTAATATCCCAGCTGTACAGCATGAATAATTTTGTGCCTTCGCTACAACTGTATTTTTGCCTGATTAATGCTGAACTTTTTGAGTCTTACTCATACAGCTTCTGATGTGCTGAATTTCAGCAGTTGAGTGTCTGTTAGAAAGGCAGAAGCAGCTTTTTGATTTGCTGCCCAGTGTTAACCCACCGGGGGGCTGCTGTAGACTGTGCAATGGATCATGCACCAGCTGGGAATTGCTGGGACCATATGCCAGATGGAATTTTGTCCAAAATGCCTATTGCAATGAGATAAGCCTGTTGCATATTTCTCTATAGCTTAGCCAGCCACTGGAATTCATGATCTTCTTTGACCTTGTAGTCTCAAAACATGCCCTGTTATGACAAATTATGATCATAAACTTTGGTTTTGTAATATAAATATTTCTAAGTATTTTCTTAATCAAGGAAAGTCTTTCATTATAAGTGTTAATCAAGATGTTATTGGCTAGAAAAATAAGAAGAAAGAAGGAATCACTCATAAATGGTGACTGAGAAACTGTTAACACTGACACATTTTAAAAAAAAACCAAACAAGTGCTTAGGCAATATTTTTTGTAAAATCTTTTCTGAAAAGAATCTGTTGACATTTGCTGATTACTCAAGTTCTTGATTTTTTGAGAACTTAATACATATTTTCCAGGAGTCATCAGTCATGCAGCTGACTTGAATATGATTTTATTTTCACCTTTCTGAACTATGGTCCTTTTTCTGCAAATTTTCTTCATGATAGTACCCAATGTTCTAAATGTTAAGAAAATAGAAAATGTTTATTTATGCATAACTGAGAAGGAATAATTTTGTCAGAAGTGATTGCAATTTCAGATATTTGAGAAGCACTGCTTTTAGAAAAAAAGTAATAAGAAAATATGCATAGCAATTTTAGTCTAACAGCAGCAGCAGCTGTTGCAAATGTACTGATCTGTAACTGACAGTTTACCATTTTTTACCCTATGATGGGGCTGGCTAGCCTTGATAATGCCATCTGTAAAATTTCTTCAGTAGGTATTTCTTTGGTTATTATAAGAAAAGAAATATAAAGAATTTACAGATGAGATCCAGCACTTCAGGAAAATCATATTGAAATCATTGTCATTAGACACTTCATTCAAAACATAAACCATTTGCAAACAACTGAGAAAACTCCTGGATAAAAGACAATATTGTCACTAATGATTAATACACATCTTAATTCAGGTGAATATATTTCAACTTGCAAATTGATAATAAAGCAATGGTGCCTTCTTGTTGTTTTTATGAATCCATCCCTGATCTTTGCCAATGAAAACAATGTTGTCTCAGATTCTATTATTTACCAACTATATACTAAATTATGCTCACAGAATCTGTCTTCCTGTGATTCATTGGATATGTTATAGTGTTTATGGAATTTTGGACCAAAACTGAGCTAGCTTCAGAAAGTTATAACAGTTTAATTTAAAGTAAAAATATGTTCTCATAAACAGCCATTTCAACTTTCCAGGAAACTCACTAGAACACATTTCAAATTTGTATTAGTTCCCTGATTGTAGATGAGTAAAATATTCCTAAATATGTTTTACAACAATAACATGTTAAAATGAATAAACATACCTAAAAATACATGGTTTTTCTCTATTTCTGATTTCACAGCCTGATGTAGTTTATTTTTGTATTGGGTTGGAATAGCCAGGTTTTGGTAGCTGGCAGAGCTATAGGGGGGGCTTCTGTGAGAAGCTGCTAGAAGATGGAAGGGGGAGAGGGGTGGGGCCAAAGGTGTTTATAAGGTCTTATTTTGCTTCTCATTATGCCGCTCTAGTAATAAATTCAATTAATATCTCTAATTCAACTCTGTTTTGCCTGTGACAGTAATCAGTGAGTGATCTCTGTCTGTCCTTAACTCATAAATTCTTCTATTATTTTGTCCCCTCTCCAACTATGGAGAGGAGTGATAGAGAGGCTTTGGTGCATGTCTTGCATCTAGCCAGGGTCAGACCACTATAATTTTTTTTAATTGGGTTTATGTATCAAGATTTTGGTAGTGAGGTGGGAGGACTGCGTGGGTGGCTACTGTGAAAAGACATCAGAAGCTCCCTCATGTCAGAGAATGTCTGGTGCTAAGTGACCTCCCTGTCCTTATCTTGATCCATAAGCCTTCTGTCACATTTTTTCCCCTTATTCTGTTGAAGGAGAGGAGAGGTAAAGCAGCCTAATGGGCATCTGATACCTAGCCAAAGTCAACTTGCCACATTAGGAAACTATAATTATTTCCCTTCTAGCACATATTATTGCTATTATCAAAATAGCATCGGGTTTAAGTTTTGTCTGGCCAATTTTTTGATAGAGATCTGATCCATAACCATAAGTCCAAGAACTGACCAGTGTGGGAACAATATTTACTACAGTGATCTAGAATGTTTGGAAGTGCCTAATTTCAAGGCAATGCAGTTTTTCTTGAGTCAGAATGAAGGAAAATATTTTTTTAAATCTGCAGAAGGCACATGTTTAGTATCTGCTCAGTCACAACAGATGAAATTTTATTAAGTACCATTACTTAGCAAACCACAAACAGGTAAAAAAAGATAATTGAATGTCCTAGACATATGCAAGGTGAAGGACAAGGTTTTTCAATCATAAGTGAGAGCATCCCGACTGACCTGAATTTCTATTAGAGATACTTCATGTGTTTCATGATCCAGTCAATCCTCTGCTGCCTAATTGCAGACCACAAATGAAAAAATGAGCTTTTACAGGGGAGACCTGGAAATGAACCTGTAAAAAAAGCATAATAATTTCCTAATGGGACCCAACAAGCTGTTACTGAATTATTCAGTAGAGATTTATTTCAGGCAGTAATTCCTAATGTATAGGGTTTATGGACTCTCTCTTCGTAAATGAAGAAAAGGAAAGGAAGATATGAGAAAGATGTGGTAACAACACAACTTTGGCATGAACTGGAGGAGTACAATAATTTTGTTTGTTAGATCACTTCTCCTCAGAAGGATGAAACCTATTTTCTCATGGAGCCTGAATTAATGCTAAAAAGTTCCATAAAGAAATTGAGACTTCTAGCTTCAACCAAATCATCACATGTAAGGGTGGGCAGTGAAGGTGCCTTACACTGAGATTCAGTAAGACCTATGTATGCTTAAACAGAAACTGTAGCAAGGTTTTTTTGGCAACAAGCTTGTCTTATTCTACACATATAATTCTCAGCTTCTCTCAGTCATGAACACCACAGGTCCACAGTCTGTCTTTCTGAAAGCTGCAGACTGAATTCTATTGAATGCAGTTTTACTTCACTTCTCAGTTTTACTTTAATATTGTTCTGGTCATAATAAAAAGGGCACGTAAAAAACATTTTCTCATTTCAAAATTCGAGCAATAGTATATTTTAATTTGAAACAAGTATTTCAGGGACCAAAAAAAAATAAAGCTAATATAAGAAAAAGTAAAAAATATTTATTCTGATTTTTGTTGAATTCTAATGCAAATACCTGTGTACGTGTAATTACATGTAAGTAAAAACACGACTCAAGTTATTAATTCATTCACATACTTCCATTCGCCCATTCATTCTATTGCCTGAGTCAAAGGTCTCAATTAGTGACGTATTTTCATGTATTCTGATTGCTTCTGTGACATACATAACTATTTAATAAACCAAAGTGGACTCATCTCAATTTTTCATTTGAAAATTTTCCTGGAATTTTGAGAATATGTTTGTTTGGGTTTTTTTTCTCCTGACCTTATGATCTGCATTTAAAATACAATAGCTAATGTATAGATGATTTCCAAAACCTATGCTTTTACAGAATTTGACATTCAGTGACTTGAGAAAACACAAGACAAGCCTAATTATTTAAAACACATATCAATACTCAAAAATCTATTTAATTCCAAATGTTTTTATCTTTTTCAATTCACATCTAATGTTGAAATTAGCCACTGACAGCTACAAAAAGCAAACGGCAGATAGATATATGCAGTATATTGAAAATTTAGAAATCAGAAATGAAATGCAAAAAAACCCTCAAAATGGATAAAATGGATATTTTGTGCTACACTGGATCTGTACGAGTTGTTGTTGCTTTCTTTTTTTTTTTTTTTAGATTATAAAGAAAACACACCTTCTGCAAACCATGTCTTGCCCACAAACACAAAATCACTTCCTGTATTATACTTACATGTTGCTGAACTGATATTTTAAATTCTGCCCTAGTAATATCTATGGTATTATTTAGTGTTTTGAAACAGATACCACAAACATATGTAACTCCAACTTTAGGTATGATTTCTGAGAAAATTTACTCAAAGAATTGTTTTCAAAAATGGTTAAATTGATCCACCTCTGACATTCTAATGTAATGAAGCCTATATGGTTTTAGACAGTGATAAAACATGTCGTTTCAAAATTAATCAATTAAATACAATTAAGTCATTTTAAGAGAAGATATCCTAGAAACTTGGCAAAAATATTAAAATGTATTAAATAATTTTAATCTCATAAAATTTTATAATAATTATTTTCATTTTGGATTGAAAACACAGGCTGAGGGCATATTTGCACATATTATGGCTTATACATAGAGAATATAAAGGAAGATTTTCCCTTGGTTGAGGTGGACTGGGTTAGGGAACATCTAGGAAAACTTGACATCTATGTCAAGTTCATTTCTTGTCACATTAATTCCAAATTGATTCTGAGTCAAAATACTCACATTCATGTGGATTTTAGTAGGTTGTATCTAAGACACATTAATTCCAAATGTCTTTCTCATTTCTCAGTTGGTAAGAAACCACACAAACATTCAGTCATCACTTCCATCTTCCTCAAAGTCTTTCACAGTTGTCACCAGTACTATCAAAAAGACCAGAAACTTTGACAAAATATTTCAAGAACTTCTAGAAACCAGTATAAGCATATTTCATTATATTGATATACTGGTATTACACTAGTACAGGGGATATTACAGGAGGTGTTATGGAACGAAAGGGTTATGCGTCCTTTGTTTTTTTCTAGTGATTGGCTATGAAAGAGGATCACATTCCTCCTCTGCTCTGTTTCTGCATGATCAGCTGCCTCCTGAGGAAGCAGTAGGGAGAAAAAGAGCTCTTCCACTCAGTAGTAAGGAAAATATATTGCATGAAAGTCTACGTATTGTGATGTCCCTATTGCCATGAATTTAACATACATCCTTTATTTACAGTTTTTTTAAAAAGGCTATTTTTTTATTTCACATTAAAATCATCATTAAAAAATCAGCTCTTGAATGACTTCCTTAGTCAATACTTTTCCACGCATCTTTCGTGAGAAAGGAAATGAAATTGCACAATATTATAGTAGTTGAAGCTTGTAAGTAACACAATTTATGCAGATTGTTATGAGAGTGTAAATATATGGGTCATTAAGTTGCATTTTTTGGTTTTTTTTTTTACTTGTTCAGGAAATGTTCATCTTAATATAACTGGATTGCTGAGAATGAATTAAGCACACTGAAGATCAGAGCTGTATACTCATCTTTGCCTTGAATACTGCAATAATTCTAAGTTTTCTGGCAAAGTGGGATCATGGTAGCCCTGAAAACACTGTATATGTTTAACATGATTTGTGGGGAAGGTCTGTGGATAGCAATGGCCACAAATAATTTCTCAACAGAGATATGTATTCCAAGGCAATTACTTAGAAGATTGATAATGATGGGCCTGAGACTGGACTATCTTAGGAAAAACAGAAGAAAACCAGAAAAATAGCAAATTAACTCCTCTGTACCTGGTGGAGTCACAGATTGAATATATCAAGCTATATCTTCACCTAAATGTATCTGATACAAAAATAATCATAATCTTGTTTTGGTGAGTTTGGTTTTGTTACTTTATTCCTTTCTAGTATCTCTTAATCCCTTTAATTCTGTCTTTTGTCTCTTTACATTTCTGACTGATTTATGCCTAGTGCGAATAAGTGGAAAATTTTTTCCATGTTTTAAATCATAGCCAAGCTTGCTACCTTCATTCGCAGACTTCAGTACAAGATGATACAGGGTCATATATTTTATGGCATCACAGATCATTGCATGTCAGAAAACCTTTACCTTGACACTCATGTCAATTGAGAAAGCAATTACAGAGGCCTGACAAGTTAAGAGCTTCAATAAGGAACAGGAAATATGGCAGGTTTTTGCTAATCCCATATGCAACTTCAGCTGTGCAACAGCCTAGTACCATCTGTTTAAGAAACAGAAACCAACATCACAAACTTACAACAAAATTTCCAAAAAACCTCCCATGAGCTATATTCCTCGGGGTGAATCTGCACACAGCAATCTTTGCATACATCTGGTACAGACAGAACCACAGGCAGCACATGATGAATGCCCCACCACACATGACAGATGTCGACAAGTGGGGCTACTATGTACACATATGCTGCTCAGGGGCTGAGTCCCATGAATATGAGCCAGCTGCAGATGATAAGCCAGAACATCTTCCTAAAACATGCCCTGTATGGCAATTAAACATGGCAATTAAAACTCAGCCAAGTCATTGACCTGAGGGGATTATTTTAGAAGACACTTCACTATGCTTTCAGATCAACTCAAAAGTGATGTTGCAGGTATCCATGGTGATAAGGATATCATATGATGCGTCTTAATCTCTCCCTTCCTAATACTGAATTGAGAACTACAGCCTGGGACCTACTGTATGAAATGAATGCATTATAGAGAAGTCTAAATGATCATATATCTCTATGGAGAGTTTTAATGACTACTGTTGAGTTTTAAGGGAGGTAAAGAACACATCAGGAACAAAGGTTGTATGCATACCAACCTGTGAGGGTAAATTTGTCAGAAAGTTCCCAAGGTTTTTCCACTCTCTGTAAAATGTAAAAAACCTCTTCAAAGATACACATAAAAAACTGCTTTACCTTTTCCATTGTGCCCATGAATACCTCTTCTTTTTCCAAATTAGTTTCCACTTGTGATTCACAATAAAGTTATTGAAGATAAGACATCTGATCACTGTTTACTCATAGACAATTTGTCAAAATCTTCTGCAGCCAAACATACATATATGGAGTTATCCACATGTGAGTCATACACCTAATGCTGAATGCCTAGCACAATGAGAAGATAGTCAATGGAAAGGAAGTAAAAAAATTGCCACAGCTTAATTCACTTGGTTAAGCATAAGTTTATGGTGCCACTTGAGAAGTCCTATAGCCACTCGTCAGTTGGCTGTCCTAAAGAGTTGCATGTTAACCAACCCTCCTTTAATCATTCAAGTAACTTGGAGCATTTCAAAGACTAAACATTTGTGCAGGTCAGCCTTTCATCCTATGTCCAGTCTCACCATTTTTCTTTTTCATGTCATACTCCATACACTCCTGCACTTCTAAGGAAAACTGATAATTTGCTTCAACCAGTAGTCAAACAGGATACTATTTAGACAGCTCAGCAATTGATAAATAGTTTGATTTAGCTATTCTGCAGCTTTCTTCAGTGTGGCTCCTATGAAGGTGCCAGTAACTATGCAATCCACTGCTTCTTAACTAACAATTTTTCACAGTTCTGAAACAAATTATCGTGACAAAAACACAGATCAGATGTCATCTAGATGGTGTATTATTTTCCCAGGCCTCTTAATAGATGGGATTTAACTTTAGGAATAGGGAAATTTTCGGCAATAAGGGCTTAGATATTCATCTGTCTGTGTGGAAAGGACAGATTAGTCATGAAAGAGTGGCTAAGTGTCAAAAGCTCTAGGTGGCTTTTTTTTTTCCTTCAACGTTAACATATTGCAAATTACACAGTTTTTACTCAGTTTCTGACCACATGCACAGCTCCTGTTTGAAATTTTTTGCTGAGTTCTAGATTATTTTTATATATACATATTTAAATAGGTATGCATGGATATATATGTGTGTATGCATGTATCTATAACATTATTATTGTGTGAAATTTGTCAGTCATTTTTCACCACAGATTTTTGTGAGCTGCAAAGATCTTTACATTTAAGAAAGTAATTTCATATGATCTATTGTTGGGCTGATGCTTGGAATGCTCTGTCTCAGAGTTATTTTTTTTATAATTCAATGTGGAAGTTACAGCATTTTCTTTTTTTCCATGTTTTCTTCATTGTACCATGAGCTTCAAAAGGAGACAGCACTGAGAGCACTGTTGCTATAAAATTTCTTAATAAAACCTTGCTATAAATGCAAAAAGTATGAAATATTTCCAGAAACATTTTTGGTGCAATTTTAATTACTGATTAGTTTAATGTCTGTAATTTTTCCACTAATCATAGTCCAAAGGATTAAGTCATATTTATGCTAATAATCTTTTCTTCTGACTGTCTTGAATTTCCAGCTGTAGGATGTCCCTGTAGGGCTTTCATATTCCTTGAATTGATATTTTACCAGCACTCACTATCTTCCTCAGTTTGAAGTACCTTTTATCTAACTTAATCCCTTCTCTGTCTCTTACATCTCCAACAACATCTCTTGACTAGTACTGACACTGGCCATCTGGCCATCTGTAGATACAGTAAAGGACCAAAGGCAAAATCACATATTTCTCCTTAACACTTTGAGATGTTAAGCAGAGACATTATTATTTAACTTACATTACAACTAAAATTAATAAATTTAATATTGTACCTAGTGCATCACTTATTTGCAACATTTAGCATTCTTTAAAATTATATTTTATACATTTATACATATCATTTTATATGATCACTTTGATGAAATCTTATTGAAAAAATATTTATTTTTTAGTTGTTGTCTTAAGAGACTGTGGTTTGATACACCTCTTAAGCCACAAATAATTGTAATGATGTAAAACTTTGTGACACAATCTTACAGCTTATGAAGACAGAGTGGGTTTACAAGTTCAACCAATATTTATGTAAGATTTTTCAAGTGTGATATTTTAGTGTAATATGGCTCAAGGAAAAATAAGTACTGAAATTATGAGCTCTGTTTTGTTTGTAAAGCTTAAAGAATCTAACAGGTAGATGAAATATCTGAATTAAAATTCCAGATGTCTTATGTCTACATTAACAAGCATTTTTCATATCGCCTAATGATCCAAAGGGAGCAATGTCTTATTTATTAGAGACTAATACAACAAAATACTTTAATAGTACTTCTCCATACCACTCCAATGAAAACAAGCAAGTAAACAACTAAGCAGAAAAACAAGTAAAAACCAGAAGTGACTAAATTATCTTATTAATCTCACACACAGTTTTTAAAAATCTTGTTATTACGTGACCTACATAGAATCACTAAGGCTTGGTGTTTGTTTTTGACCATTGCCTACGGTTCTGCCACTGGGCACTGCTGGAAATAGCTTGACTCCCTCTCTACATGGTGTCTCAGTCCTTTACTGTAAACTGCTTTGCAGCTGAGTGGCCCTCAGCATCTACTGATGCATGGAATTATTCTTACCTAGGAGCAGAACTTGTCAGTTCCCTTTGCTGAACTTAATGGGGTTTCTGTGAACCCATTTCTCTAGTCTGTCAGGGTTCCTCTAAATGGCAGCACAAATAGCAGCCACTTCTCCCTATTTTATATCATCTGCAAAGATGCTGAGGGTACATTCTGCCCCATCATCCAAGTCATTAAAAAAAATATTTAACAGGATTGGGCCCAGTATTGACCCATGGAATATACCACTATTCGTTAGCCTTGTGGCACTGATGACTACCCTTTTGGAAGAGCCAGATACTGTAGTTCCTTCACACTCTTTGCTAAGTCAGAATAGATAAGGAAAATAAATTAAGAAGTCTGTTTGAACATAGCCTTCTCTTAGATTTGTAGGAATGCAAGAAAGGCACTTTTCCACTATAAGTAAGTCTCACAAGCTTGTATGGTTGGATACACCAGAGTACAAAAACAAAGACGTAAAACTAAAAATGTGTAGTAGGAGGAAAAGCATAGATGCACAGCTCACAGTGTGTAAAAATAACTTCTTAAAATTATCCTTAAAGAAGGAAATAATATGACAGCTGTAGCAAAACCATTAGAAAAAGTGATAGAAAAAGGGAGTAAGGGTTCTGTTCTCTAAGGTCAAATAACTTTGCTTTGTCCCTTCCTTTTCACTAATCCGTCTGTACCTTTGCTGTGAAAAATTTCTGTTCTCAGACAATACTGTGCCAACTATTCTCATCCACANAAAGAAAAGAAAAGAAAAGAAAAGAAAAGAAAAGAAAAGAAAAGAAAAGAAAAGAAAAGAAAAGAAAAGAAAAGAAAAGAAAAGAAAAGAAAAGAAAAGAAAAGAAAAGAAAAGAAAAGAAAAGAAAAGAAAAGAAAAGAAAAGAAAAGAAAAGAAAAGAAAAGAAAAGAAAAGAAAAGAAAAGAAAAGAAAAGAAAAGAAAAGAAAAGAAAAGAAAAGAAAAGGAAAAGAAAACCTGTTTTTTTGGTGTTTGGGTTTTTTTTTCTCCTAAGCGTGGTGTTTTTATCAGAAAATCATCAGAATATTCTCTTGTATTCATTTATCCCTTCTAAAACCAGAAGGAGTGAAAGACCAAGATTTGATGCCTTATAGCTTTATGGAAATCCAACTCTAAAACTCCCACAAATATGCCTTTTCACAATGGTCTATTTGACATATTTGGGTATTAGTTATGGAATAGAAAAATCATATCTTTTTTTGTGGATTTCCTCCTTTCTATGTGAAGTAGATACACAGTAGACATAAAAATTGTCAAAAGTATTACAACTTTTTTCCTGAGTACCAAAGTGCTTCCTCTTCTCTCAATCAAAATGTACCCTGGCTGACATATAAGTGGCTGAATTTGTGGTGATTCACATACCTAGGGGATATTATTATATGTAGTCAGATGATGAAGGTAAACACAGTCATCTGCTAGGTGATCCCTTCTTTTGGTCGTGATAGGAAATAAATTTAGCATCATAATATAAAGTGATGTGTCATAAAAACCAGTAAACAAAAACTTAGGGAAATTACCATTTTCCTTTGTTACAGGAAATCCTTGCCAGAATAAAAAGCCAAAGAACATAAAAGTGTTAATGTGCAATGGAATTGTAAAAACTTTATGTGAAAGCTTTCCAAGAACTGGCTGACTAAAAAAGTGAAGAACCAAAGGGATGGTGTTTCTCAAGGGCATCAATAAGTGACAAGCTGATGTAGTTCTGAATCTAGAAATCAATGCCAGATGAGAAGCAAAAAGGTGTATATCGAGAATCTTGTACTCAGGTCGTATCTAAGGACAGAGAGTTGGGAGGAGATAGCTTGCTTGAGAGAACAAAGTCTTCAGAATCACAGGCAAGGTAAACAGAAACAAAACCTTATAAGAGAGATCTTCCAACACTTAAAATTAGCTGATGTGCCCATACAACCTCTACTTCTAATTATATAATTGGGACTGGACTCCCAACTACTGCCACAACTCTGTAATTAGGGATAAATTACTTGTATGTGAATGGCTACATGTGGTTTCACCTGTGTGTGTTTATACTGATAAACTGAACAGAAAAGCTTCTGAAAATTTTGTAGCTGGGTTATGTCTCACTAGATGACAGCATGATACTTTAAGTTTTTCATCAAGCGACGTGATCATGTAAAGGAGATGACACACACAGGTAGGCTTTGCATAACCAGCTGGGCAATGGTGTTTGGCATGCCACAGACACATGATACAAAAGAATTCCATGGGAAGTCACATGTAGTACTTGCTGTCTATTACTGAATCTCATTTTAGGGTGGACTTAATCATGCTCTGAAGGTATATTATATCTATATTGATTAGGTAATGAAACACCTTTATTTAATCTAGGTTCTTAATTTTCAGACAGTTAAAGTCAAATGATATGAATCTTACCATAGGTGTTCAAGGGAATTTTAAGTTACTACAGTGATATGCCTTCAGAAGTGTCTACTGCAATATGCTCTCAAGAGAAATGAAAATCAAAGAAAGATTTTCAGGAATTTTGGATGCCTGATTTCAGATTAAGTCCCACAGGGTACGTAATAAATCTCTTTGTATCTTGAGTTACTCCTATTCTGTAATGTAAGAAATGTGGATTTTTTCAGTCTTCAGTCTTTTATGCTTTGCTAAATGTCCCACTGTGCAGTGGGTTTATGCTTACATAGCATAGTACAGCACTTTGCATTGTGCCTCTTTTCTTACTGTGAGATTATGGTGAAGGAATTTCCTTCTTGCTCTCATAATAAATAGCTTTCAATTGATATATTAATTTAAAATTATTGGGATATTTTACAATTAATTCACTTTTTGTTTGAATTAATTGCACATATCTTGTGGACCTATTTAGAATTTCAACATTAAACTCTGGTGTCAAAACACCAAATAATTTGATTTCAACCTTTTCCAGAACAGTATAAGAAAAGGTGGCTTTGACTGCAACTGCTTACTATTTTCCACACATCCTTCAGTGTAGATACAACTGAAAAGGGGATGTAGTAAGATTTATTTATTTAATGACTTCACAACATGTCACTTGAGCAGCACTTACAAAAATTGCAGATGTCTGTGAATTTGTCACCTTCAGTTCTCCTGAAGAGTTAATGGTAATAAATTTTTGTTATATATGGCTATGAACTATACAAATAATGCATATTTTATATCCATATCATCATTAGACATTCTTTTTGTGTTATTTACATATTTGATTTATCTATTACCACAAAAGGTAACATTACTGTTCAGTTCAAGCCACAGTGGCAATCTCAGGGCATTAACTCCCTGGATGACATGGTACAAGGCATGAATCTCAGGAATGTGCTTTGCCCTAGAGAGCATAGTGGGAAAAGATGCTGCTAACACTGCCATTTAGCCATCTGCATTCTCTCCCTGGTTCTGCAGCTACTGCCAAGCACATTTCCATGTATAGCACCAATGTCTATGGCTTTGCATTTTTTAACTAGAAGTTATTTTCTTCTTTTTTATACAATACTTTAACTGTTCTTGCCTGGTTTCCTGTAGCATCTTCCCCAGCTTCTTCTCAGAATGCCAAGCCTGATTCAAAACAGAGCCAAAGAAGTGATTTCTGCTTCTTGTTCTTTCTCCTTTTTTTTTTTTTTAATTTATTTTCTAAGCTGTTCCAAAGACATTTAACTTCCGTTTACATAGATTTGAGCAGGGGAACATGATGTTCTAGTTTGCCCACTTCCCACACATGAAAAAATAAGGAAGTGTTTGTCTTTACAGATTGATTGCTTTTCTTCATACTAGATGCAAGAAAAGTGTAATACACCCACAATCATATGCACATACGCTGTCACCTTGGAGATGCAGTATTGCAAGTTGGAGAGCAGTCATATACTGAAATCCAGAAAATACACTTGGCCAAGGTCACTCTGACATTTTAAGTATGTTTCTTACTGTTAATTTCACAGGAATTATGGGGCTTTTTATTTCATCTCTTTCTACTGAAACTGGGTGGAGGGAACCACACAGCTCTTTCACATCTTATGAGATTCAGATCAAAATAAAGAAACAGTGGCAAACTTACCCTTTTTTTTCTTACTGTTGTCCCTATAAGGTTTTGTCCTTGCATGGAGACACAAGTGTTCCACTGTGCCACCTATGTGTTCCCACTTATTTTCCCTTCAATTATTAGAAGGGAGTGCTTTATTGAAAGAATAATGGCAAAGTCACAACAACTAACTTCAGAAATTAGTTGGGGAGGGGAAGAAGCAGACTTGAATGAGGTAAAGAGGCAGCAAAAGGAGCATGAGAAGAACATGATACAAGTAACTAGATAGAAGTACCCTATCTGAACCACCTCTACATGACACAGTCATAAACTTGAGAAAAAATATCATCTCCACTAGGATTTCTTGCAAAGAAATTGCTCCTTTTTCATCTATAAAAATAAAATCCTTCAACTTCCTAGTCTAGAGGTCAACTCCTCAAACCGCCCATTACTAAATTCCCTTACTCGGCAGCACAAGGCAGTCACTTGGCAGTAACCCTCTTAAGAATAGTCCCTATCCTGTGTTAAACCCTCAACACTTCCCAGATGAATATTTGGGAGAATACTTGTTGGCATAAGATAAATATATTCTAGAGATATTTTCCTACAATA
Organism: Pardalotus punctatus; assembly: GCA_013400915.1. NCBI lineage: Eukaryota > Metazoa > Chordata > Aves > Passeriformes > Pardalotidae > Pardalotus > Pardalotus punctatus. Next base: position 2,922 of record VZTX01006398.1, on the reverse strand, counting down.
TAATCACACAAATAGTAGCTTTCCAAAGCCTGGGAACTGCCTGTCCATTTTCAATTTATTAGGATCTGAAGAGGTTTTCCTTTATTTTCTCTGTTGCATGGGTATAGCATATGAATCAAAGCTATTGTACACCTAGGGGTAACTAACTTTGCCTTAGATCTTACTGTATGTCTATGCCATTATAGTGTTACACAAAGAGGCTATGCTGGTTTTCTTTTTTCTGAAATAATTCATATTATAGGCCTGAAACAAGCAAAACCTGTGATATCCTTACATCATAATGTCAGAGTACATGCTATTTGTTTTGAGCTAGTTCGTTAAGTCAAAAACCCCCAGAACTTGGGCTGCCCTTCTCTGAGCTCTGCAGATGTATTACCTCAGTAGGACCAAGGCAATCCAAGACACTTTGTACTGCTGTGTGTAGCGTGGGCAGTCTCTGACTTTTACAGCCCAGAATTTGCAGTCAAAATAGTATATGGAAGGTAAGTGCAGGAGAAATATAGATGGAGTTACACATATCTTCTTGCTTCCTAGATTGGTATACTATTCTGCATTAAGCTTCTTTCTTACCTTACTTCCTTTCTCACTTTCATGCCTCTAGGAGACTTCTTGATCATAGGAGCCCTAATTTAATTTTGGAATGTGGTACCTTTAAATAGTTCCCTACTGCCTTTCTCATAACACTGTATCTTGTTTGTCTGGTTGTCTTTCACAAAGTAGTACGTTAGACTCTTGCAAATTCCAAGAATATAAACTGAAAAATAGTAAGCTGGATAGTAACGCAAAGGCTTGAGAGTGCTTGAGATATCTTTCTTAACTTTCTCTATGCTGCTGGAATCCACTTAAAACAGGACTAGCAAACTAAACATACAATGACATAGAGCAGCAAGTGAAGAAAAATATCACATTTCTCCAAAATTATATAGCACAAAAATTCCTCTCATGCACTTATTCTAAGAGCATTACTTTTACATGTAAAATTTTCAGAAATATTCAGACCTTTATTGGTGTTTTGTTTGTTTTTTGAGAAGGACTTTTTAAAAATTTATTTATCCAGAGATTTTATTTTTTTTTAAATCCAGGACACAGAACAGCAAGAAGACTCAGAGATTACTGAGTTCACATATCTAACATTGGAAGGAAAACACATTCTTTAATGAAATTACTATATAGCTATTAATGATAAAAAACAACAAGAAAACACAGTACATAATATAGGAAATTAGGCTAAACCCTCTCTATTTTATTTCTTTTAAAAATGTGTCCTGCAAATTTTATATATATAATAAGAGAGGGAACTTGGAACTAATTAGTTCAGGTACTACAATTAACTTAATTATCTTCTATGATTATAAGGTAGTCATACCACCTTTATTAAATTTGACATTAGGAGACATCATTTTCAAGGTTTTAAAACATTTTCCATAGAGAAAATGTTATTAAGGACATGTTTTGAGAGAAGGGTAATTTGTTATAAATTGTTACATTTAAACTAGAGGATCAGTAAACTCAGAGGAGATTCTTTATTGCATCTATGCAGTTTGTCACACCTGACAGGTGAAAGTCCAGAAATAGAGTTGCTCTCTGTGTTTTTAAGAAAGAAGGTCAAGAGAGACTGAAGGGTCGGAAGAGAGGAGTGGAAAACAAGCAACATCTGAAGTCTCCCAGTCCAAAGGTGGAGCAAAGCTGTTTATTCTTTTCTCTCTGTACAGACATGGCTTTCAGGTAGCTACCAAGTAATTTCAAAGCTGTGATTTTTCTAACAGGTTTATTTCTCAGAATGTGGTCTAATTTATCTTTTTTCCTATATTATTACTGAAAAGTACATTTTGCTTTTGTGTAATTTAGAACAGAGGAGAGCTGGCATCTAAAGTATATGTGATAACTTGTACTGGTAAACTGGTGTTAAAAAAATTGATCAAGGATGTATGGAAACTCAGTAAAAGCTCCAGGGAAAAATGTGTCATCAGGAATAATTTAAATCTATAATTTATGTTATATAATATTACTTTTCTCACTCTTCCTTCTCAACATCCTCTGTGCTTTAAATTTTGCACGTAGAATACAGAATTTATTGATTCAGAAGAACCCAAGTGTCTTAATTATACATTTAGATTGCATAGGTATTGCAGAGAAAAGAAGATGAACATAATGAAGATTAATTTAAGCTTAAGAACAGTCATCTCTGTAATATATAATACATTATTTTCACTTCGAGTGACAAACAAAGTCCTATAAACATAGTGTATGTAGCCAAGTGATCATCCAATTGGTATACTTCTAGTAGCCTCAAGGGCTTTTTGTCCTCATTTTTTAAGGCATTGCATAGTTTGATGTAAGAAATTTAGCCCAAATTCTGTGAATGTACCTATGGCAGCTAGTGCTCATCTGAAGCTCAATATTTTTACCACCATAACTTGATTTCAGCACTGTTCATTGGCTGAGGTGAGGCCTTTTTAGAATTGTGTCAGCTATTTTTTGTCTTTGTCTTGGTTTTAAGACAGGTGTCTGCTAAGGAAGGTGGGAACCTCCCTTAGAAACAGCAAATGTGAATCCCCTTCCCTCCGGAATCAAGGGCTTTCAGGCAAAGATATGGGGAAAGGAATAACAGCTTTTTACTAGTATCTATAGCAAGGCAAACAATCAACAACAACAGTAGCAATAACAAACAAACAAACAAAAACCAGAAGATGCAGTGACAGAAGTCTCTGAGCTGTCAAGCACTTTTCCCATTTGGTGCAGTTCCGGTCACAGCCGGCAGGGGCGCTGTTGGGCTCCCAGCCGGGCAGGGCGGGTGCGATGACTCCCGCGCAGCTGCAGGGGGCGCTGTGGCACGGTCAGGTCTGTGGGGTGCGGGTTATGGCGAGGGACCGAGATGCAGGCGGACGCAGCAGCGGGGCAGGCAGGGCAGGCGGGCGTGCA
>VZTX01006395.1:0-20140 GCA_013400915.1 Pardalotus punctatus | reverse complement strand
GGGGGCTGGACTGCTCCGGCCGGCACCGCCCTCGTCCCGGCAGCGGGCGCGGCTGTTTACAGGTCCGACAAGTTGCGTCGGTCTGCGAAAGAAAGTAAGTGTCCCTCCCCCGGGCCGCACTGGCCCCCTTGTCCGGCCGCACGGCCGGGCCGGGGCTCTGCGGGCGGCGGGAGCCGCTGCAGCGTCCCCCGGGGCAGGGGCGGCGTGTCCCCCCCGGGAGGGCGTGGGGACCCCCCGTGCCTTCCCCGGCCGGGTCCCCTCAGCCCCCGCGGGGATCAGCGGCCGGGCTGCCCGGAGCTATCCCGGGGGACAGCGGGCTCACCTCGAACCGCGTGAGGAGCCCCTTCCCCCCCCCCGGTGAGCCCCTCTCTGCCGGGACAAGGCACATCCCGAGCCGAGGGACAGAGCTGGGAGCAAGCCCACTGCTCCCTCCAGCGCCCCACCCCGAGAGGTGAACGGGAGGAGCTGGACCAGGCTGGTCCCTCGCCTGCCTTGGTCGGGGTGTCCTGGGCTGGAGCGGGACAGAGAGAGGGAGGTTGTGGAGTTTCCCTCCGCAGGGCAGGTTTTCCTGGCTTGCAGGACTTAAATCTACTCTGGCTTAGTGAGCCGGAAATTCCCTGTCACTGCAAATCCAAGCAGAAGTGCCAAAGCAGAGGCTGAGCCTCTCCAGGCGAGTGGGGGGTGCTTGGCAAGAGCTCGAAAAAGCCCTAAAGAAAGTTAAAGGAGGAAATCCAGCCACTTAAGCATTTTGTTCTTATGAGTTTTGACAGCTGATTTTTTTTCCTTTCTTAATAGCTTAGTATCTCAGAGCCTGCTTCTCATCCCCTCCCATCCCTCTGTTCCTTGGGAGCTGCAGTGGTTTCACAGGTGATTAGAAAATGAACTGATCTGCCCTCTCCAGATTTACTGTTATTAATATATGCTGGTTTCCCGGAGAACAGCCTGAGAATGCAACACAGGGTGTTTGCTCCTCTGAAGCACCAAAAATGTGAAAGAGAAACCCAGTGGTGTCCATGGCTGTGGATCATAGGCTGGGTGTCTCATTCAGGTTCTCCTGTGGGACTGGCACCTTTTGCTACCATTCCAGGAATTACTGTCCTGTTTCGGGAGGGGGGGCAGTCCTGCAAAAATCCACTTTCCTTGAGGTTTTGGGGAGAAGCATGTGCATGTTTGTTATGAGACCCATGGATTGGGGCAGGGAAGGGTGGTGGGGACAGCGTGGGTCCCCAGCAGTGCCTCCAGGACACACCCAATGCAGGGACAGGGATGCAGTATCTGCAAGGCTGGAAGCAGGGAATCACCACTGCTGATGCTGGGCAAATCCTGTGTAATTAAAAGGTTTTTAAGGGCAGTGGAGGAGGGAGCAGCACGAGGTGAGTGATCACTGGAAGTGCTGGTTGTGGTAGGTGCAGAGCTGGTTCTGTCACCCTCCCGTACCTGGAGTCTCAAGGCCTGGCTGCTGCAGGGGACAGGTCCTGTGATCCTTCCCCAGGGATTTCCTTCTGCTCCTCTACCCTGGGTGAAATCCTAAAGGGTTGCAGGGGGCTAGGGAAGGTGAGAGGGTCCAATGTGCCCTGAGGAGCAGCAGCAAGGGGTGTGGTGGGCAGCCCTGGCTGCTGCTGGCCCCTCTTAGGGTGGTGATCTTTTTCTAGAAGCAAAGAAGGACCTTTTGGGGCATGGAGAGCTCCAAAGGTGAGCAAGGAGGGTGCAGGGGTGCTGTGCATCCGTATCTGGAGTGTCTGGGCAGCGCTGGGGTCGGGCTGGGGTCTGCCAGCCTCAGCAGCTCTCACTTGGGGTTTTGTCCTTGGCTGCAGCTTTTTGGGAAAGAATGAAGAGTGCATATGCTGGGAGCCAGGGAAGTGCTTTTGGGGCTCCTTTCCCAAAAATATACATTGATTGCCCTCTGCCTGCATGGCTCAGTGAAGGTCTTGGGATGCTGTGGCCCCAGAGCACTTCTCAAAGCCCTGGGACTCGGCAGAGAGGAAACTGAGGCACAGGGCCATTGTGTGTCCTGAGAGCTGCAGAGCCCCAGGCAGTGTCCGTGTCCCATGTCCTGGTCCCAGGCTGCTCCCAAGAGCAGTGAGAGAACTGGGGGCAGTGCCCCTCCTTGGTGCTGCTGGTCCCCTCCTGGAAGAAAGCTGAGCTGGGGGCTCTGCTCCAAGCTGAGGAAGGTGATGGGTGCTTTTCCTTCCCCTCTGGGAGGGTGGTTCAGCATCAGGCAGCTCTGCTCAGGGCAGACTCCATCCTCAGCTGGATTTGGGTCACCCAAGGAGATGGGTGCTGGATCATGGCAGGAATGGGATATGGCCCTGGGTATACTGCAGTGAACGTCCATGTGGAGAAAAACTGAGCGCTAAAGCCTTTCCTGTGGTAACCTGGAAGCCCATCACCAAAATGTGTGTTTTGTTTTTAGAAAACCTCATTTTTCCTCAGAAGTATATATGAACACAAAGATGTGATCGCAGCCCTCCAAAAAATGTTACTTGTGGATGGAAAAGAATCTTTTTTTGCTAGTTTTTAGGGTACACTGACCTGTGTGCTGAGCTCTTTCTTTCCCGCTCTGTGAAACCCCAGGGTGCTCAGGACATCTGAGGACAACTGCAAAGATGTGGCCACTTTGGGGACTGGACCTGAACCGGGTCCGCTGTGACCTGCTCTTCACAGAAGCCATCAACCAAAGGATGCAGGTTCCCAGCAGGCTGAAGGTAGCAGAGAGCTGCAGCTCTGGGGACAGGAGGCCGGTGACAGAGGATGTCCCTGTGTCCTTTCGGATGCACATCCCTGATAGGATTTCTCTTGCAGGTAAAGCCCTGGGTTGTCTTTTGGGGTGGCTGAAGGTTGGTGGGGCACTACAGCATCTGAAGGTGTAGGATCCCTTGATAAAGCCCCCAGTTATTTTCTTTGCTAGAGGAGAGGGTGGGGAGATAATGTAGTCAGATAATGTAGTCAGCTTTCTTCAGGAATGTATGACAGGGAGGTGGATGGCTTGGGGAGAGGTGGGCCAAGGTCATCATCAGAAATCAGGGGGAGCCTTAGTTCCAAAAGATGAGGAGCAAAATGTGGAGGCATCTCCTTCCACATCTGTTAGAGCTCCTTCTTGGCCTTTGGTAGGGTCCCTGCTTTGTGATGCAGGACATTTGGCCTTGTCTTTGACAAACAGCTCTGAAGCCTTGCTGTCCTGAAGCCATGGCTCTGCCTCTCTGGGCTGTCCAAAAAACCCAGGCCATGGTGTCTGTACATCTGGCACTAGACACAGGCTTGACTGCCCACATGGGTGAGCCTCTCTTCTCTCCTCTCCTGAGGCCATTCCGGTCGGCTTTATTCTTCCCTCTCTCCTTTCTGTAGAGATATCAGACACCAGCTTGAGGCCAGTCCTGTTGACCCAGCCAAGGAAGGTCCCCTCTGTTGTGGTGCACGTGTCCCCAGACCCCTCTGGGGACCTGCCCTTCCTGCCCTCAACCAGCAGAGCCAGCACCCAGAGACGCAAGCGATCGGTACCGTATGGGCAGGGATGGGTGTGCCTGTGGTGGGGAACGGGAGCAGTCCCAGATTTGGGGTTCTCCAGATGGCTGTTATCGCCCCGAGCCAGGATTCATCTTCCAGGAGGCCCTAGGAGTGAGGGGATAGGGGTGGTGGGATATCTTTCTGTCCCATAACCAGAGCCCACCTGCATGCTGGGATGTTGAGTCAGCCAGATCTGCTGCTGCATTTTGAGAGCAGGATGTAGGCTAAGATAGATGCAGTCCCACCACAGGCTGCTGCTGCTACTTTTAAAGCTCCTTTTCAACCTGTTTTTCGTCTTGATGAAGTATGAGGCAGAGCTGGTTCATCACTGCAGTGTAAAGGCTTCTGGGGATCAGAGCCAGAAGCAGATTTTAACCTTGTGTGAAACTCTTCCAAAGAGAGATCCCAGGCATGGGCAAGCAAAAACTTGGTTTGGCTGCTGGAGCTGCTGTTCTGCATCCTCAAGTGCTTTAATTAACCTCCCTGAAATTCTAGAGCTGATCCTGGATGGGTAGGGTTCAGGGTTTTTGATCTGGGTGGAGTTCAGATCAGCAGGCTCGTGCTGGGGGCCCTCTGTCTGCTCTGAGCATGTGTCCCCAGCTGCACCAGCATCAGTTCACCAGGCTGGGGTTGCTGTAGTTCTCCCACCCGAGTACTCTCCCCGTGCTGATGGCCCCCTGGCCCTGCAGCCCACACAGGGCCCCAGGCTGGGCTCAGCTCTGGGCTAACGTGGTTGTGTTTGATTCCAGCAGGGCCATCACAGCAGCAGGTCCCGGCAGGAGAGGACCCCGAGTGACTGTGCCCAGCTGGCCTTGCACAGCCCAGGACAGTACCCTGAGGGGTGAGCACGGGCCCAGAGACACCTGGGGTGGGTGGGGATCAGCATCTGCTCTCACTGGGCTGTTTTGGAGCTCTCTGGTGTTGGTGTCCTGAGAGGGGCACGGGGGATCCAAGTCAGAGCAAGGCAATGCCTGGCAAGTCCTAAATGTCCATGAGAGGAGCCTGGCCTTTGGTGTCAGAGATGTTTGTGCTGGGTAACTTTGAAGGCAGCTGTGTTGGTCCCCAGGCTCTGCTCATGCCCTCGGGCTCCAGAGTCTCTGCAGTGGGGAAGTTGTCTCTGAGCTAATCCTGGAGCAGGGACCACTGTCCCTCTAGAAATCCAGAGCTGTCATGGATGGCAGGACAGCAGCATGGCACACAGCCATGGTTGGCTTTGGAGGACTCAGATGGCTGCCTCTGAGTCTGGGGGCTGCTGGGGAGGGTTCTTGGGGTCTGGGTGCCAATGGCATTGCCCAGAGACACTTGGAGCTGCTGAAGGGATGAAGGGCAGTGCCTAATGCCAGGCTGTGCCCTGTTGTGTGAGGTCAGGGAGTAACAGGCGTGATTCTGTATGTACCCAGGCCGGACACGTGTCCCCTGCCCGCTCCCAGTGCCCCACTCCCCCTCCTCACGGAGGCAGGCAGGATCTACTCCATGCAGAACATCTTCCAGACCATGTACCTCCTGGGCCAGGTGCTCTTCCACCGTGTCCAGGACTCTCTGCGAGACCCAGCGCCGCCCAGGTGACTTCAGCTTGTCCTGAGCCAGCTCTCTGTCACTCTGCAAGGACTGGCCTGTGCCTTGCTGAGGCATGAGCCAGGCACAAGCTCTGTAAGCTGTGGGCTGCAGGATGGTCCTGCATGGCTGCCTTGGACTTCCTTTCTCATCTGTGCTGTCTGCCAGCTCTGGGTGCCAGGCCTTGGCACACCTCACTAACCCAGCCAGGCTTGAGTCTGCTGCTCAGCTTAACACCAGCCCCTGGGCACCCCGAGTGACCCAGTGCTGCCTGGGACATTGCTGGGGCTTCACTGCTAAGCAAGGACTGATTCTCCTGTATGCTTTGACAGCTTGTTGGAGAGGGGTGTGTGAAGGGAATCAAAATCCAGTGCAGACAGCCTGACCCAGGTCCTGTCCCTGAGCCATCCTCTCCTTCAGGCTCCCAGCACCTCTGGCTGTGTCTTGGTCACTCTTAATTAGCCTTTCCATGAACTGGCTGCACCCCATTCCTCATCCCACAGCCAGTGCCCCTGGCCAGGGTGTAGGGTGCCTTTGTGCCAGATGTGCAGCAGCCTCAGTCCCTCCAGATGTGCTGGAGGAGCCATCCCACCACCCTTATCTGTGCCACTGCAGTAAATTCTGTTTGTTCCAAGACATCCTTGCAGCCTTAAGGTGTCCCCACTGCTCTAAGGCTGCTGAGCACCTGGAAGAACATCTAAATACTTCTCATTCTCCTTGAGCAAAGCCTCCAGGCAGAAAGAGAGGAGAGCGAGCATCCATCATCTCATCCATCATCGGTGGCACATCCTGCCTTCCCTCCCCAGCTGGCTGCTGCTTGCTGGGGATGCAAAGCAATGTCTCTGCCTTTAAAAACAGTAGGCTGAGGCTGTCTTCAAGCATCACTTTAATTTCTTAATGACCAAGAGATCTGGTTAGTGGCTACATAAGACCCTCTCCCTCCTCCCTCCAGCAGTGGAGGACATTGAAGCCGTAGTAGCCTGCAGAGCTTCTGTAATGCAGTGGGATGACTCTGGGGCCTCTCCCCCGGTCTCGATCCCCCTTTGAAACCAGCCACCCTCAAACACCTCTTTTAGCACTTTGCATCCCTTCAGATGCAGACAGTATCTCTTCAGTAAGACACCCTTGTACCCCTATGCAACAATAAAATAAACAAAAAGACTGTGCTGACTTGTTTGTCCTGAAATTTTGGTAAGGAAAAGTCTGGTCTCAGACAGAGACTGGAAGATCTGGCTGACAGTGACCTCTTGAAGGGTATGAGTCATCAGAAGGTAATTTCTAGTCTCTACTCTAAAGGGTGTTCACCTGTCTCAACTGGGATTTTGAGTCAAAAGCTGCAGGATGTGTCCTTTTTTCATGGTTCTTTACTGGGGAAAATTGCATTTTCTTTCTGTTGTGACTGTCATTTTACACTGCAGCTACATTTTGTGGAGGTATTATCTCACAAGTGGAGTTTCAGAGGAACATTCAGTAATCTCCACATGCTCTTCTGGCTTGTCTTCAGCGAGATCAGCATCATGTTGCAAACAGGGATAAACACCCTCTTGTCCCCAGGGTTTCTGAGGAGTGGGGTTAGGTGTTTATTAACCCCTGTGGGATCAGTGAGTGCCTGGGTGAGTTATTGGTGTGCACAGGGGAGTTTTGGTTGTAGAATAGCTGATTTTGGGTAGCCTGTGATGGCAGGAATTTTTATTTTTCTCACTGTGGATCCACTTTGTAACTCAGTGCTGTGGACCCTGCAGTGAGGCTGTGCCTCCAGGGACTGCCCTGGAGATCAGTGGTCTGTGCTGCCTCTGCCAGTGCAGCAGCTAATCCCAGTGGGGCCCCCTCCGTTTCCAGGGAGGGAAGAAAGAGGCGAATGCTTGGGTCGCTTGTTTATGTTTAAAATTGCAGGTAAAATTTGCTACAAGAGCAAAAAATGATAGCTCCCTCCAGCTGATGGCAGCTTCCTGGCTGTGGGATCCTCACCAGCTGATGTAAATGAGATCACCCTTCATATCTGCACTGGTCCTGTAATACCCATTTACCTGACTGGCTCTAAAGATGATTTATCCAACCCTCAGTGAATTCCTGGGACTACAGAGAATGGATGCTTGGCAGATATGTTTTCTCTCTGTTGCACCTCTAAAGAAATACAAGCATGTGTTTCCCCTGGTTTGTGTCTTGGCATGTGCTGCCTGTTTGTCCTGATCACTTTGGGTGCCTGCTGGAGGGGTTCACATGTGCATGGTGGGGCTTAAGAAGAGATGAGTGGATGCTGTGCAGGGGCTGTTTTCTTTCTCCTGGTGCTGCACCCAGGCAGCCCAGCCTGGGGACACACCCTCTGCCTGCATGGCTCAGCTGCCCGTGGCCATGCTGTGTTTGTGGGGAGTCAGCTGCACCCCTCGAGCAGTGCTTGTCCACCTGCATCTCTGCTTTCCTTTCCCAGCTCCCAAGAGCCCATCCCAGCTGCAGAGAGTGCCCTGGAGGAGGCTGGGGTGACGGAGGTGGCAGCCATGCGAAGGCAGGTGAGATGGGGGTGAAGGGCTTCAGATCTTTGCTGGGGAAGCCACAGGAGGGGAATGAGGAGGCTCCAGGGGTCAGCTGCCCAGTCCTGATGGTCTGGGGCTGTCAGGCTGGTCCTGTCTAGTGGAGAAGCAGGAGAGGATTTCCATGGGTGCTGATCCATAGAGCTCCTACCCCAAGGGGCTGAAGGGCTGCAGGACACAGACCCCTCTGGTGGCAGTGAGGGACTCAGATGCTCTCTGATGGGAATAACCTTTTCCTGAAGCATCTGCTGCACACCTGAGGTGTTGCTGCCAATCCTCCCAGACAAAGGTAGCTTCTGCTTTAGAAAAGGAGGACCTGAAGGAGGCAGCAGCTCCCACCCCTCCATCCCATGCTATCCCATGCTTCTGGGGTGCTGACAGCGTCCTGTGCTTTGCTGCAGGGCTGACAGTGCCCCACTGCTTGCCTTGCAGCTGGCGAGGATCTCGGGGAGGCTGCGCGTGCTGGAGGAGCAGTGCCACGCCTGGAGACAGAAGGAGGCCCTGGTGTACTCCGTGATGATCTCTGCTTGCCTCATCAACACATGGCTCTGGCTCAGAAGATGACTGCCTGCGCCCAACCTCCCCTGCTCGCCCTGGCAGGGTGGGTGAGGGCAGGGAGAGCAGTACTTGCCAGCAGTGAAACTTTCTTCTTGACTAGGACTGCTTTTTGCACTGTGGGCCCTCAAGAATCTGTGTCCTTCAGGTCTTGATGGCAGTAAAGGCATGAGAAGCTGCTGTGAAGAGCTGAGGTCTCCTGAGAATGTGGTGGCTGACACAGGATGTGGCTGTTCTGTGCAGTTGCCCTCAGGCTGCCAGAGGAGATGCAAACCCAAGGCGTTGGGTGTTTCTGGATGTGGGGTCCTGTTAAAGTCATAGCCTGTGGTGGGCCCAGTCCCCTGGCCACATCCCACCCTGGAGAACCCAACTCTGACCCCATAAAAGTTCTCAGCTGACTGCTGGGGTCTGCTCCTCATCTTCTGTAGAGTGATTGAATATTTCTAAACTTCTGGTGGGTTTTCTTTTCTCCCTCGTGCAACTGCTGTTTGCTGGAGGTAGTGCTGCCAGGTCTCCTGTGCCACAGCCTCTCTTCCAGGAGTGGAGCTGGAGGGGCCAGGAGTTCCCATCCCTGCAGCTGCTGCTGTACCACCACCCCTGTCAGCTCCCATCTTGCTGGAGGCAGCTCAGCAGCAGCTTTGCAGATGTTCAGATCCAAAGTGGCTGTAAGAGCCTTGCTGACATCTGGGCTTATCCAGGAACTCGGTTCTTTCCCAGAGAGATTTACATGGGAAACCTCCCTACGGTGACACTCTGGATTATAAAACCCTATCCCAACAGTGATAGCACCAAACAGGTCATGGAAAATAGATATTTGTTAGGCTCCCAGTGCCAGAGGGAAACATTGCTTACCAGGTCTTGCTGTCAAGCTGTAACTTCAGCAATGGTTCAAGAACACAGGTAAGGGAAATTCCTGACCCAGATGCTCTTTAGCTGTAAACAAGCTCAGTTCAACAGCTTTTCTGTTTGTTTTCTTCTCTAGAGTTTAGTAACACTTGATTCTGAGGTGACTTTGTGATGTTTTTGGTGGTTTGTCCAGCACATCTGCTGGAGTTGTGCCTGCAGGCCCTGGTGGCAGGTTTTGGCAAGGCTTAACAGGACCTCTCTGCACCATCTAAACCTAATTATAGCTGGATCTACATGTCATCCAGATGTCCCAATAGCTTATTTACAGACATCAGGGCTTGGGTGTTTTCTGCTTGACACCGCATCAAGCGTCCGTGACAGTAAATCTGGCAGCTGGACAGTGACTAATAAATTACTGTCCCAAAGTAATTGCAGGTCTGAACCTGTGGCTGATTGCTGAGCTGAGGAGAGCGCTGGGATTTATTGCAGACGAGAGCCAGGATGGTGTGGTGGGCTCAGTGTGCTGTGCTGTGGCAGGGGGGATGTGCAGGACAGGTGGCTGCAGTGGCTTGTGGCTCAGGGATGTGGTCAGGGTCACCAGAGCACCTTACTGAACTGTTATGGGTATAAGGGGGTGTGGGTGGTGCCAGGAAATGAGGTAAATTGTTTGTCTGGTTTCTCTCCTTTGACAGGTATTAACGTGTTTTGGAGGAAGCGCGTGTTTGGGGTTTAAGCTGTATTTTAGGGTGAGAAGGGATGACTTTGGGAGGGCACACCACCTTCAAAGTGTGGCTTGAAGATGTTTGAAGGAGAGGTGGTCAAACCGTATGTGTTCTCATGGGCAAATCACTGGGCAGGTTGTGGAAGATACAGTATGACTTCAATGTAAGGCATAAATTCTGGTGTAAATCTGGAAACACTGACTACAAAATGCATATTTTAATAAACTCTGTGTGTTCTGGACATGTTTCTTTTCTTCGGAGTTTGATCCTGATATCCCAGTAAATGGGAACAGGTAAGGTTTATTCCCTTGGCAGCAGGACTGAGCTGTTGCTGGATGTCTCAGCCCTGGCTGAGTGGGATCTGGAGGAGAAGATCTTCTGTTTAATGCTGTTCCTGTTGGAGTGTGATGCTTTTATTTCCTTTTTCTCCTCCTTGCCTGCTCCTTCTGGCTGCTTTGTCCCAGGGCAGCACACATGGCAGGGCTGGGTGTCCCCAAGGGCCACAAGGATGTGCACAGCAAATAAAGTGTCTTGTGCACGATGGTGCTCGAGGGAGCTCTGAGGGAGCAGCTCCTGAAGTTCCAATGTTCCTTTTGAAGACGGCTGCAGGCAGGGAGCACAAGGAGAGTTGGGAGGGGGATGTGTTGCTGCCAGTGCTCCTGGTGAGCTGTTACCAGTGCTGGGGTCTGTGATGTGGGGACAAGAGCAGGGTGACAAGTCCTGTGCTGCTGGGTGCTCACCCGGGAGCCACCCAATGCTGCCAGCAGCCCCAGCCAAGGCTGAGAAATTCTGTTTGTTTCTTTGGACTCCCTGCTGCCTGGGTGCTCCGCGAGATCAGAACAAGTGGAATTTAAGGCTTTGAAGGGGGAAGTAAAAGGTAAACCTTTGATAGCGAAGATAAAAGAGACCCAGTGCTAGTGCTTTCAGATCAGCCCTGCACAAGGTGCAGGACTCCATGTGCCCGTCAGGGATGGATCCAGACTCATCCACTGCAAGTGGTTAGATCCTGGAGGAAGAAGGTAAAAGCTGACCTCTTCCTTGTTGCCTTGGGGATGCAGAATTTTTGCTAACTGGTTATTAGAATGACTTCCCAAGCAAAATAAGAGGGCAGAAACTGGGGAAAGGTGTGTTTCATGGTCACCTCCAAACTCTGCAACTCTCTTTGACAGGACTCCAGAGCAGCACTTTGGGTTTCCTGCTTCGTGAGCATGAGAAGAAGTAAGTGGATGTGAGAGCTTTAAAATGTGCCTACTTCTTCCACTTTTCCATCCTAGCAGTAGCTGTGGCACAGCCTCCAAAACAGAGAAATAATCACCATCTTTGTTTTCCCCCAGGGCAGAGGGCTGGGAGGGGAGTGGGACCAGAAGCCTGAGGAACAATCCAGGTGCATTCCCTGGTGTGGCAGGACCTGAGCCCATCGGGGGGCGGTGTGCTGGCTGTGCCTGTCCCTGGGTGGACAGTGACCCTTCGGGGACTCAGGGGCCACTGGACACAGAGCTGCTCAGGATGGCTGCGATCGGGCACTGCCCCGGAGGTGTCTGAGGTCCCTTCCACCCCCAAGGAGGTGATGGGTATGAAGGGAACACGCGGGTAGGGAAATGGAGCGTGGCCGAGCAGCACATTTCCCTCCTCCCCTTTCATCCCCAGCCACAAAGCTGGCTGCTGTCAGCTCCTCTGGAGTGCGTCTTGCTGCTCAGGGCACCGAGGATGCTCAGGGGACGGGCGTGCGGGGCGGTGACAGCCACACGGGTGTGTGCAGTGTCCCTGCTGTCACCACCGGGCTGCTGCTCGGCCACCGCGCCGGCACCTCCGCTTGTGCTGCCCGGGCTTTGAGTTTTACAAGCCGGAGCTCTCCGGGGGCAGCCCGGGAGGCTCCCGGGGCAGGGATGCTCCCCAGCCGGCCCGGAGGCAGCAGCACAGCGGTCAAAGCTTCGGGGGACGCCGGGCTCGTAAGTGGACGCTGGTGGCTACTCGGCAGTGGCGCTGCTGGCCCAGGGAGGTGTGCAAAGGATGGGAAGGAAAGGAAAGGAAAAAGAGACAAGGAAAGGAAAGGAGAAAGGAAAGGAAAGAGGAAAGGAAAGGAAAAAGAGACAAGGAAAGGAAAGGAGAAAGGAAAGGAAAGAGGAAAGGAAAGGAAAAAGAGACAAGGAAAGGAAAGGAGAAAGGAAAGGAAAGAGGAAAGGAAAGGAAAAAGAGACAAGGAAAGGCAGGGCAGTCCAAAGGAAGGCAAAGGAGGAGGAGGAGGCAGGCAAGGGAGGGGTAGGTAAGGCAAAGCAGGGGAAGGCAAACAGGGGGCTGGACTGGGAAAGNTGAGGAGCCTGAATGATGAGACGAACATCTTTCATGGGCCACAGACAGATGTGGGATCTCTTGGAGAGAACAAAATACCCTGCAGGACTCTTTTTGCAGCATCAGCCATGGCTGGTGGTGGGAAACATGGGGTGGCCACATGCCATGGTATCTGACCCTCTCCTCCCAAGCTGTGCTGTATCTCTGTGTTCAGACCATGTGATGTGTCCTGCACACCTTTTCTTGTGGCCGTTTTGTGCTTTTTGCAGGTCCCTGGGGCAGGGTGTGTGCCCATGGTCTCCTCATGCTGAGGATGCCGGCCAAGAGAGATGGTCTGCACAGCTCCCCAGCCAACCAGCCCGAGGGGGACATGGAGGGGACAGGGCTCAGCACCCGGAGGTCAGGCTGGTCCCTGCTTTGGATGAGGGAGGCAGGGGAGGGGCAGGGGAGAGGAAGGTCTGGTGTGGGCAGGGCTGTGATGCCCAAGCTCTGCTGCCAGCTTCCTCCAGTTCTCCTGGCTGTGGTGGTGCTGTGGTGGCACAGTGTGGATGTGATGCCCCCTTTTCCCCCCTGCAGGACCTGCTCAACCCAGGATGACACCTCCTCAGAGCTGCAGAGAGGAGCCAGCCTGGATGGGGGCGAGCAGAGAGGTGACCCTGCTTTCCAAGGCCAGGGAGCCTTGGCCAGGTACCTGTGTGTGCCACTGGCATGGGGTGAGCCTGAGCCTTTTGTGCCTGGCCTTGACTTTGGGGTCTTCCTTGGGGTCAGGATCCCCTCTTGCTGTATGTCATTCAGGGAATGCAGGGATGAGAATCTGTGAAAGCTGTTTTTTGTGCCCCAGTGCCCATGGAGAGGGTTGTGGTAGAGGATGGCTTCAGCCTCTCTGGGGCCCCAGGAGGGCTCAGGGGCTCCTTTCACTGCAGTCAGCCTCCCTCTGCCTCAGTCACCCACAGATTCCTCATATTCCTGTGAGAATAACATCAAGACTGGGGGAGAAGCTGTGGAACTCTATCAGGGTGCCCTCCCTTGCTCGTATATTTTTGGTCCCACATCATAACTACAAGGGGTAATAAAGAAATACTAGGATTTGAGAGGGAGCTGCGAGAGTTTTCCTCTCAGCTGTAGCCCCCCTGATGACTCTGAAGCTTTTGCTTTGTCCCTGCTCCATAGACAGCTCCTGCCTCTCTTCCTGTCCAGGATAGTCCGGCTGGTGCTGGTGCTGCGGGACTGGGCCAACAAGAGCCTGCCCGAGGAGCAGCAGGGGCCAGACCCCTTCCTGGAGCGTTTTCGAGGCCCCGAGCTCCTGACAGTGACTGCAGGTGCTGGCGGTGAACTTGAAGATGAAGAGACTGAGGAGTTAAACAAAAAGTAGGGTCCTTATTCCCATCCTTGGCTGGGGATCAGCTGTGCACAGACCTCGAGGGCTCCCAGTGGGGATGACTGATGGGGATGGGAAAGAGGGAGGTGGGATGCATTTTTGGAAGGGTCCTTCCTGCTCTCTCCTGCTATTCAACATATAATTTTCACTTACAAGAACAAAAAAGAAAAAAAAACCCAAAAACAACTAAAGAAAACAGAAAGAAAAGAACAAAAAAGTTCCCCATATCAAATCCACAAATCACAACACAAGACAAAAAGACAAATTACACAATATCCACCCCTCAGCCCTTCACTACAACTACAACACAAGTTTTCAACTATCATTCTACTTAAAAACATGATTTAATACTTGTTTTGCCCATTATTTCTCCCAATTAATATTGGGAGTATTGTGCATATGAGGGGCTGGACACAGGCCAGGGGATGCAGGAATTCACCCAGCAGCCACAGCATCCCACCCAGGAGCCACAAATGTGGGATTTTCCAGCCTCATTCATCATCTGCATGATGAAGGGAGATGAAGAGAGTGTGTTTGCTGCCTGTGCCCTCACAAAGAGCAGCTTTGTGAAAGGTTCTTTCAAATCCAGCCCTTTCATCTCCTCAGCTCACACTCCCGGTGAGAAGCAATAACCTGGCTTTTCTTCTGCTGGCTAATTAGAGGGCAAAGCTCGCAGACTACTCTGGACCCTACCATTATACATGGTAATTAAAACACCAAGAAATAATTGTTTTCTGTAGGAGAAAAATAATCTGAGCCTTGTATCTGGGCCTTTACTAGTAATGGAAGAAAAAAACTGTTCTGTCCTGTGAGGTTAAGGGGAGCTTGCTTATGACTGAAGTGCTCTGTGAAAGGGCTGCTCAGTGCCAGTGGATCCTGGGGATGCAGTGGGAACTGTGATTTTCTAGGTCCTCAGCTCCACAGGTAAGGAGATCCCCAATCTGGTAACCCCAAATGTGGGCTGTTGCTCATGGCCATGGCAGGCTCCACGGCTGCAGGCCTGAGTGCACAGCCTTTAGGAAGAGGCAGATGATTATTCCCTCTCCCTGGGTTAGCCCAGAGCCCTGGTTTTCCAGTCCTGGTCCCACTGCCAACATAACATCAGTGACTCTGGCCACCTGTCATGGCATGGTGATTTCAAGCTGAAATTACCAATATCATTAACACCATTATTAAGGTTATTAGTGCTTGTGGGTGCTACAACTGTCCGGGCTGGCTGCAGGTGAGTCAGAGCTTTCTCTGTGGCAGTGCTGCATGTCCTAGGGAGCAGAGTCCCTTTCTCAAAAAACAAATGTTCAGGTTGCACTTTCTGATTTTAAAAAAGCCTTTTTAATGGGGAGGCTGGACCACCACGTGTCTGTGGGTGCACACAGAGTGAACACGAGGGAGTGGGGCATTCATGGCTTTGTGCCATCCCCACACTTCAGGCACTGCCTGTGCTCCAGGAGAAGGAGACTTTCAGGCAGGGGTTCTGTCTTTGAAGCTGCTAGAAATAACAGGGTGGGCATGGGGAATCCGTTGGCAAGTGGGTTGTTTTTTCCCTGTCACTGGAGGGAGTTTTGCGTGTTTGAAAGCTGGAAGGGAGGGAAGGAGGGATGGGGAGTTTTGCCCTATCAGGCTGCAGCAGCTAAGCCTATCAGCTCAGCCACAGAGTTTCTCTTCCCCAGCTTCTCCAGTGAATCTGGCAACTGAAGCACACACTTCTTATCTCAGAGTCCCAAGACGAGTGGGATCAAACACTTGGGAGCAGTTCAAAGGCTGGACCCTGGGCTGTGCAGACTGCAGGAGGCACAGTGAAGGCAGCCTTGCCATGCCAGCTGCCCCCCAGGGCCACTGCTCTGGGGCTTGGGCAGCCCTTCCCGGTGCTGCCACGGATCTGCAGCACACTTTCCTTCCTGCTCCAATTAATCTTCTCCTCAGATCTGTCTGGCACCACTCCCTGCCTCGTCTGGGAGAAGCAATGTCATGTCACGTCACGAGAACTTTTCTGCTCACCCTCTTCCATACATCTGTTCCTGGCTCTGCCACTGGGATGCTGTGTCATGTGGGCCACCTGCTTTGCCGTAACATCCTACAGGTTCCTCTTCTGCTACATTCTGAGCTCAGTTTTAGGGATAAAGGAACTTAAACAGTGCTGGGATTGGTTTTAGCTTACAGTTTAGGGTATTGGCACCCAAGCTGCAGCTCTGCCTAAGCCAGTGCAGTGCAAAGGATGAAGGATGTGGCTCAGATGGTTCCTTCCAGCCCTGTTTTCCACATGCACTGCCAGCTCTGGCTTTTCTCTCTGCTTCCAGGAGGAAATGGCTGCTCTTTGTGGTGGACCCTGCGGGGGATTGGTATTACCACTGGCTGGCTGTGATTGCAGTTCCTGTCCTCTATAACTGGTGTTTGCTCATAGCCAGGTGAGCTGGGAGGTTTTGGGCTCCCTGCCTGCTCTGACCCTCCTCACCCCCTGGTTTTTGTGGCTCAGCCAGCACTGAACTGACCCTGATGGTGCTGGGGCTGGTGGGCACCACAAGGAAAGGGATCCTCCAATATCACTGTGAGTTCTGTGGTGCATGGGCAGAGCATCTGTCCTCTGGCCCAGCTGGAAAGGACCACGATGTCAGGGTTAAGCTACAAGGGGCATTTGGAAGGTTGTTTCAAGACAATGCTTTACCTGCATCAAGGGAGGGCAGACTTTTCAGAGAAGGGGGTTTTAATTCCTAGAAGAGGAGTGGCCAATGGCCAAGCTCTGTTGCAGAGGTTGGTGCCCCAGGATCAGCCTGTATTCAGCTGTAATAGTTAGAGAAGTTGTGGGGATTTGTGGTCTCACACCTTGTTTGACACCCTTCTTCCAGGGCTTGCTTCACTGACCTGCAAAAGACCTATTTTGTCCTGTGGCTGGTGTTAGATTACATCTCAGATACTATCTACCTCGGGGACACGGTGATCCGTCTACACACAGGTGGGTGGGAGCAGCATCTTGACTTTCTTTTAATCCCTTAAAAGTGGACATGAGCTGCAAGGGACAGGCCTAATCCACAGTTCCATTAGAAGGAGGGTTTTGTCTACCCTGGCTGTGCTAGTATGAAGCAGTCTCCAGAGAAAGAATCTAATTAGAAGATCTGAGAAACAGAATAAGTTTCAATATGAAAGATTAATCATCCCAGCTTTCAACTTCACCTTTGAATAATTGTACAAAATTACCTGCATTACTATTAGCATGCGGGCATGGTTGAAGGTCTGTATCTCTGATTTTGCATCAGTTCAGCTAATGAATTATCTACATGGAAAAATGGTAGAATTTAATGTTCTCGGAAGGCAGCACTTGGCTGTATGTTTTCTGTCAGAACTGCAATAATTCATGATCTGGAGGATGGAAACCTTTGTGTCTGTTTTTTTTTGGCAACAGACTAAATCCCTGAGTTATATCTTTAGGTGGCTTTTGCCAGATGAAGGGCTTGTGTGAAAACAAAAGCTTGTTTACAGAGTAGAGCAGGTGGAACTGGTAATATTTGGACGACCTTGTGTATTTATGCACACAAATCCATGGCATACCATACCTAAACTGTTGTTGAGGTGCTTACAAAACCTCCAGAAGAGTAAAATATAACCCACGATAACCCTGTAATTTGCTTCTCTTTAGGATTCTTGGAACAGGGCCTCCTGGTTAAGGACCTGAAGAAGTTACAGGATAACTACATCCACACCCTGCAGTTCAAGCTGGATGTCCTTTCCATCCTGCCCACGGACCTGGCCTATTTTGTGGTGGGGTTGCACTGGCCCGAGCTGCGTTTTAACAGGCTGCTGCGCTTCTCCCGCATGTTTGAGTTCTTCGACAGAACCGAGACCAGAACCAGCCACCCCAACATCTTCCGCATCAGCAACTTGGTTCTTTACATCCTGGTCATCATCCACTGGAATGCCTGCATTTATTATGCCATCTCCAAGGCCATAGGCTTCGGGGAGGACAGCTGGGTCTATCCCAATGTCACAGACCCTGAGTATGGGTATCTGACCCGGGAGTACGTCTACTGTCTTTACTGGTCTACGCTGACTCTGACCACCATCGGCGAGACCCCTCCCCCTGAGCGGGATGAAGAATATCTCTTTGTGATCTTTGATTTCCTCATTGGCGTCCTCATCTTCGCCACCATCGTGGGAAACGTGGGATCCATGATATCCAACATGAATGCCACCAGGGCGGAGTTCCAGGCCAAAATCGATGCCATCAAACACTACATGCAGTTCCGCAAGGTGAGCAAGGACTTGGAAACCAAAGTCATCAAGTGGTTCAACTACCTGTGGACCAACAAGAAGGCAGTAGATGAACGGGAAGTCCTCAAGAATCTCCCTGATAAGTTAAGGGCAGAGATTGCCATCAACGTTCACCTGGAGACACTGAAGAAGGTGAGGATTTTCCAGAATTGTGAGGCAGGGCTGCTGGTGGAGCTGGTGCTGAAGCTTCGCCCTCAGGTGTTCAGCCCAGGGGACTATGTGTGCCGGAAAGGGGACATTGGGAAGGAGATGTACATCATCAAGGAGGGCAAGCTGGCTGTGGTGGCGGAGGATGGAGTGACACAGTATGCTTTGCTCACTGCAGGGGGCTGCTTTGGTGAGATCAGCATCCTCAACATCAAAGGGAGCAAAATGGGCAACCGGCGCACAGCCAACATCCGCAGCTTGGGCTACTCTGATCTCTTCTGCCTGTCAAAGGAAGATCTTATGGAAGCTGTCACAGAGTATCCTGATGCCAAAAAGATCTTGGAGGAGCGTGGCCGGGAGATCCTGATCAAGGAAGGGCTGCTGGATGAGTCAGCGGCAGAGGAAAGCACAGAAGGGAAGAGCATGGAGGAGAGGCTGGACAGGGTGGCCTCAAACCTGGACACGCTGCACACCCGCTTTGGCCAGCTGCTGGCAGAGCACAACGATGCCCAGGTGAAGCTCAAACAGCGCATCACCGCTCTGGAGTCCAAGATGAGGCAGGAGGAACTGGAGGGTTTCTTCTCTGATAGCTCAGACAGTCTGTTTGAGGATGAGGAGAAAGCTTCACCTGGTGGGATGCTGTGAGGGGGAACAGAGGTCAGCTGGGTGATGTCTGGCCTTGTGCTGAGACAGTGTTTGCTGTTTCACAAGGCAGAACCTGTGGACCCTTTTCTCAGGTCCTTAGCACTGCTGCTGGCACTGCCTCAATGGCAGCTCCTGAGGTGGCTCCAAATCAGGCGATTGTCCTGGCTCCTCCTCCAACCTGTCCCTTTTTTCACTGCCTTTTGGGTTCAGCCTTTATAACTCACCTCAGGTGAGCTCCTCAGTCCCCAGTGAATGTCTGCAAACACCCAGTCTGCACCCAGAGACTCTTTCCCCACAAGATCCCAAAACTCAGCTAAGACAGGCCAAACTGTGCCTCTGACATCTGCAAACAGAGAGGCTTGTCTGGGTCACTGTCACTGCCCTCCCACTGTGGGAGCAGCGTGGTTCCTGTTTGGGCTGTGGATGTCTGGAATGCCAAGTGCAATTCAGAGATGCAGTGCCAGTAGTGCTACAAGCAGGAGTAAGACAGAGAAGTCTCTCTCCTCTATCTAATGACAGCCAGATGTGCCAGGAGAGGTTTGACTGAAATGACATGTTTTTAAGGAACAAAGCCATGGTGGGAGCCAACTGTGCCCATATTTGCTTTGCTGTGGGTAGCTCAGAGAGAGCACACAACACATTTATTTTCGTAGGCAGGGGGTTTTCTTGTTCTCAGTGGGAGTTTCGGGGCTTTGCAGGCTGCAAAGGCCCCTGCCTTCTGGAGGAGAGATGAATGGCAGAGCCACAGGGACACGTGTGAGGGTGGAAACGTGGCACCACTGCGAGTGCCAGCAACGCTCTGCCAGGCTGTGCTGCAGCCCTGGGGGCTCCACGGTGGGAGCAGCCTGATAGGGAGGGGGACAGTGCAGGAGCAGCCCCAAATCCCTGCAAGCAGCAGTGTCACCCACGCCTCAGGGGATGGGGCAGGTTCTGGGACTGGAGGATGACCCCTCATTTCTGGGTTCTAACCCATGTGTTGGCACCCATGGGGTGGGCTTGGGCTGGTTTCCAAGCAGGAGAATGTTTGGTGGAAAAGGGAATTCATGTTCTGGATCAAATTGAGACAAGAGTTTGGCTAAAATGATAGGTTGACACATGGGGAAATATCAATCCAGAAAGGTTCGTAGTGGAAAACTGTGGATATTTCCTTTGTTCTTTCTTTCCCTCCAATGTAAAACTGCCTCTCTGCATGTCCTACGAATGTTTTCCATTAAAAAAGAATGGGCTTTCTTTTTGGGATTGTGGGAGTAGGAATGGTTGCATATCAAAATTAGAATCTGGGGTAACAATAAGTTTTGTCATCTCTGTATTAAATTGCAGATCTTCTGGGTTTGGGTTTTTTTCCCTTTTATGATCAAGATGCTCTTGGGCTGAAGTCAGCATGGTTGCAGTTCTGCTACTCCTTATAACGCCACGAGCCCCGGCTCCCAGATTTCCCCTTTCCTGTGAGTTATCGCTCCTGGATTTGCGGGTGGCTCTTTGCAAAGCCCGCCCTTCCCCCCCCGCACCGCCCGTGTTCCCGCACTGCCCGTTCCCGTCTGCCCAGCCCGGCGCTGCGGGGCGGGTGCAGGTGCGGCGGGCGGACGGCAGAGGGCGCTGTGGCCCGCGGAACAGCAGCGCCCGCGCGGGACCTTCCGGGCCGGCCCCTCCGTGCGGGCGAGGGGACCCTGTGTGCGGGACTCTCTGTGTGGGACCCTGTGTGCGGGACCCTG
>VZTX01006392.1:31721-72850 GCA_013400915.1 Pardalotus punctatus | reverse complement strand
CTTGAACCACCGCTACAATGGTCCAAATCTTTTGTTCTGCCTTTGGCAGAGAGAAAGTTTCAAGGAAAAGGTCTTAACCATGATTTTCTTGGGGAATTTGAACTTTCTGTTGGACGTTACTCTTTGGTAACAAACACAATTCAGGACAGACAGGACTTTCCAAAGGCTTGGCAGTTCTGAGATTGGAGGTCATAATGGCTGTTTAACAGCATTTCCTCCTCTGAACCTTTGTGAGTGTATAAATAATAGATGGGATTTTAGGTGCCTAAAGCTTCTCATCAACTCACAAAGGAACTTCATCTTATTGGTGGTGGATTCTGTTCTCTTGTCTATAGCAAAATCAAGTATCTGACTCTTTCAGCCATTGCCCATGTGTGTATCCCAGGTTACTTCTCTACTTTTTGGGGTTGGATTTTTGTTTGTTTTCTAGGAGTCCCCATCCCTGTTGCTTTCTAAAGTCTTCTTTCTATGAACCGTGGTTCAGGTTTGAAGACATATGGTCAATGGTTCTTTGTGATAGTCTTTTTAACATCAGCTTCAGTTCAGTAGGAGTAGAAAGCACTGGCAAACTACTCTCTGCTATTGTGCTGTTGCACACAGACTTCTGAAAGAAAACATTTGCTTATCATGATTGTGTCAGTATAGTCAAGATTACTGGTGTAAACCTTGTATATTAAATTTAGAAAATATTTAGAGCCCATATGCCTGTTGTCTCCTGCATTTTTGAAGCTGGTTTACAAACTCTCCTTCTTTCATGGACAGGCTAGGAAATTGCTATCGAGACACAGTCTTTATCCCACCAGGCTCATCTAGTTTAACTTTCTTCATCCATACTTGTCAACCCATAGTTTAACTTGGCTTTTTAGGCCCCTGTTGTGATCATTGACATTGCTTATTTTCTCAGTGGTTTAAATAGATCATGAGAGTACTTGAAGAAACCTTCTATATTAAGAAATCTACTAGAGGGTAGAAAAGGGGCCAATGGCTCAAGGGAGTCACCAGAAGGGTTCTTAAAAATGAAAGCTGCATGGTTGGAATAGGTTTCCATGCTAAGTGCTGGTTTTAGGTGAATCTGGTGGCAGAACTTTCACTAAATCTTCTTGTGTGACAAGAGATGACTTTAAATAGGATGTAGAACCTGGTTAGATACGAGCTTCCTATCAGCTGACTATCATATTTCACAGTGGCTTAAACAAACATGGTATTCTCAGTGGTTCTGTTCAAGCTAGTCTGCTAAATCAGGGAAAAAACCAACAAATCGTGGTGATTAACCCTATTGCTCGCATACCTGTCCTCCAAGGATGACTTTTAATGGCACAATTCAAAAAATACCTGAAAATTTGCTTCATTCTCTGGAGTTTTTCTGCTAAATAACGTGTCACACTCTCCTTCTTACATGGGGTGAATGCTTAAAAGAGGTCTGAACCTGCTTATGTTTTCTGAAGACAAGCAGCAATATTCTGTGCTGTCTCAAGTGGCAATCTGCTGATGCTTTCAGCTATGGTGTGAAAATATTTTGCTTGCAAACCTTTGTGTGGCATTAATGAGATCACCTAATTGTTAAGTCCCTCAACATCCTCACACATCATCCTAAGTACACCTGCTTAAAGAAATTTTGCAACTAAATACAAGTTAGGAAAAGGATTTTTATATATATATGTAAATGTAATTCAAGGTTAATAACTTGCAATTGCTGGTTTTGTAAAAGAAAGAAACTTGTTTGGGAGTTTTTTTTTGCTTGTTTTTGTTTTGTTTTTTTTTAATTTTTATTAACAGTCTTATGAAAAATCTTTACTCCAGTTTTCACTCAATACTCAGTCCTGCTGAAAACCACCTCTAATGACATGATAATGGTTTTGCAACAAATTATTCTTATTGCCTCTCACAGATTTCTGACTTGTGTTATATCTTCTTGGTGAGGAAAGGTATCAGTCTTAAACCTTGCGCTGAACTTTCATTGTTCAGTGTAACTTTTTTTAACTTTTTTTTCATGGTTTCATTCCTCTTTATTAAAGCATGTAAATTGTGTCATTACCTTTAAACTGAAAAATTTGTAACATATACCAGGAGTCTGAGTCATAACTCCTAGAAGTTTATTTGTCAGGATAACATTGAAGACTTTATTAGAGTCCCACAAATGAATTTGAACTGGTGTTTTCAAAGATTATGGAAGAGGTGTACATAGATTTTATACTCTTCACACTTCAGCATAAACTGCTGTCATGGTGCTGAGTCCTTCAAAGTCTATTGTGTAGAGCTTGAGCTAAGAGTACCTTTTTAATCAGCACACCTTTCACTTTACTAGCTCAATATTAGATCAATAATGAACTTCTTCAGTTTGTGTTTGAAAAACCACAGCAGTCTCTGAAATACAGTTCATTGGAAGTGGGAAATGTGTGTAACTAAGCAGGCTAAGCTGGAGAAGTTTGAGATAAAGCTCTGCTGTTGAGATGTGTACCCTAGGAGCACTGATAGAAAAGAATTAGGTGTGGTAGCAGATATTCAGAGCAAATACAAAATTTTAAATGGAAATAAATGGGTTTGTATACCACATCCCAGAGAAAAGTTTGGAAAAAATAAAAAATAAGCTAGCATCTTGAAAAGCTGGCATACCAGAAGCACTATCAGTTAAAACATGGCATAACCTAAAACGGCATCAGGCAGAGTAGACAAACTATGGCAGAGAACTTGGAAATTACCACAGATGACCTTCCCCTTCAGGTGTAACTCAGATTCTAACACTCTAGGCAGTGTTACTTTGTTTTTTTAGTAATAGCACTCTAAATGTTTTTGAGCCGAATGGGAACGGGTTGCATCTTGTGGTAGAGATAGTCACATTTGGAGGGGTACAACAAGGGCATTAGGAACTGAACATTTACTATTTTCTGTAAGAATTGTCTGCTTAGAATGGCTATTGGCTGTTGAGATTGCTGTCTCTAGGGTAAATGTATTTTTCATCCTGCTGTGAGTGAGACTTCGAAAAAGCTAAAAATCACATATTGAAGATGAAGTGTAATAGAATTCAGGAAGAAAACTATCACTGTAGTGGGATATTGTCTTTGATGTAAATATTTAATATGTATGAAGAGTCTTGGCCTTCCCCCAGCAGTGCACACAGAGTGTTCGTAGTTATTTACCCCACAGAGCTTCAGAGAAGCTCGACTGAACTGTCCACATAACAATTTGTGTATTGCAGTTCTCCCTGGGTGGTACAAGCAAACATTGTCTCTTGTTTATCTTAGGCTGCAAGATTAAAATTAAATAGGTGTCAGTGGAAAGGAGATTGGTAGTTGTGGTGTGCTCAGGATTGATTCATTTTCTGCAGACCAGGTATAGTTGCCTTTATTTCTCCTATGTAGAATGGGACTCTTCATAGCTGC
Organism: Pardalotus punctatus; assembly: GCA_013400915.1. Classification (NCBI taxonomy): domain Eukaryota; kingdom Metazoa; phylum Chordata; class Aves; order Passeriformes; family Pardalotidae; genus Pardalotus; species Pardalotus punctatus. The sequence continues at coordinate 69,470 of VZTX01006392.1, read as the reverse complement.
CTAAGGGGCTTGGAGACTTGCATACAATCAATGGCACCTAGGTCTCCAAATGCTTGAAGACAAATGGCAAATGGGGAAAAAAATTTTTAAAAAAATACAAAGTTTCTCTCCACTGGAATCTGCAGAAGATGCCCAGGTAATGTAGGGCAGTTATGCAAGGAGAGACATCATCTCTTGGAGCAATAGCTGAGTCAATTAACTGTTTTGGAGATCTTTTTTTTCATCTTCACATAAGTAATCTTATAGGGAAGGAACTATCCATGTGTCGAGGTTTGACCCTGGCCAAATGCCAGGGACCTACAACGTCTGCTCCCTATGCTCTCTCCTGCTGCAGCTATGCAGAGGAGAGGAATCAAACTAACACAAACACACTGGACTCATGAGTTGAGATGAGGCACTGGTGGGGAGGGGACGCATGAAAACATGAGAAAACAGGTGAGAAACTTAAGTTGCAAAGTGATTTATTAACCTAACAGAGTCAGAAGATAAATGAGAGGTAAAAATAAGCTCTTAAGACACCATTTTTTCACTCACCTCCCTTCCCTCTTAAGACACCATTTCTCAGCTCACCCCCTCCCTCCTTCACACAACCAACAGCTCTGGGTGGGGGGCAGGGTATGGGGTTTTTCCTTAGTCAGTCCATCACCACAATTCTTCTGCTACAAACACTGTTTCTCTGCTCACCCCTCTCCCTCTTAAAATGCCATTTCTCAGCTCACCCCCCTCCCTCTTTCACACAACCAACAGCTCCAGGGTGGGGGCAGGGTATGGGGGTTTCCCTTTGGTCAGGGTCAGTCCACCAGGGAGAAGAGTCCTCTACTCAGCCATGGGGTCCCTCCCACGAGAGACAGTCCTGTGTGAACTTCTTTGGCGTGGGTCCAATCTCACGAGCAGCAGCCCGGCCGAAATCTGCTGCAAACACGAGTGCTTGTCCATGGGGTGCAGGCTCCCGAGCCGAGGCCAGGTTTTTTCCATCCCGGGGCCAAGGCCTTTCTCTCTCGTCCACAGCCTTTGCAACTCTCAGTCTCTGCTGGGACTCCCACTGGCTCACAGCTTCCTCCAGGCATCCACCTGCTCCTCTGGCGTGGGCACCTCCCCACGGGCTGTGGGTGGATCTCTGCACCCCCCTGGACTCCATGGGCTGCAGGGGGACCACCTGCTCCCCCCATGGTCTTCACCACGGCCGGCAGAGGGTTTTCAGCTCCGGCGCCTGGAGCACCTCCTCCCCCACCTTCTCCACTGACCTTGGTGTCTCCATGTTGTTTTCCCTCACATATTTTTACCTCCTCCTCCTCCTCTGGCTACAAAGAAGTGCGTGCACCCATTGTTTTGATTTCTTCTTAAATATGTTTTCACAGAGGCGTAACTAACATCTCTACTTGGCCCAGGTTTGGCCAGCAGCATGTCCATCATCTTCAGAGCTATCAGAGAGTGGCTCTGCTGGACAGGGTGAAAAACTTCCAGAACCTTCACACAGGAAACACAGGAGCCATCTTTGTGCCCCTCCCTACCCACTAGCAAAAACTGGGCCAAGTAAAACCACCACATCATGTGAAGTCTGATGGCACACAAGGCAATAGTACAAAAGTTCTCTCTTCTGAGTACTGAAAAGGAAGCAGTTATTCTTCCTGTTTCCTGGTGTTTCAAGGTGCTCTCAGGATTTAGGTTAATATTAAGATATATAAAGAAAATATATATAAAGAAAAAATTTACAGATAGAACCAGTCCTTATATTGTATTATTATCAAGCCAGAAATAAACTGCAGGTTTTTAATTCATTCTTTTAACTTTTGCATCCTCTTTAATTATAGAGACTTAATTAAGATGGGTAATTACAAACCTCGTGTTTCCTAGCAATATATTCATGCAGCAGTAACCATAGTGTTTTACAATATCAAGCTCATATGTAAAGCAAATTATCTATTTAGTTGGAATGATATCATTAGAGCTGAATTAAATTCTCTGATAAGCACAACTATTCATTAGTTGGCTGCACATTATCTAAAAGCCACTTGCATCTCAGTAACAAAGTTGGAATATTATCTTATCCTGCATACATTTGCTCTCAAAAGCATAATACACAAGTTTAACTAGATCAGTTGAGACTATTTTAGTTTTCGATTTCCTAATTAACTTGAATTAAATTGCTGCTGACACATCTGTCTTAGAGTTGGTTTCACTGAGTTTCTGACCTGCTGCAAAGTCTGTTTCTTAAGCAAAGGTTCATTTCTGAAAGCCAAAAAGGAAAAAGGAGTTTTCAATAGGCAGCTGGGTGAGTGCTTTTTGAATCAATTGATTTATGCTGTTTAATTTTAAAATGCACTTTTAATAGTGTATTAGGTGCTGAACATGCTGGAGAGGTGCCTTCAGGTGTTTAAATCAAAATAAATAAAATATTGACTAAGCCGAACTCAGTAGCTCACTTTATTAAACCGAAGAGCCACATGCCAGTTTCAAACAATGCATTTGTAGGGATTTATTCCAGTTCAAATTAATGTTTAAGATTCTCTGTTTTCAATAGATTTTGTGCAAATTTTTTATGCAAGGACCAAATCTGAGAGGTGTTGTTTCACTAGTCTGAAATATGAAGGATTAGTTTTTTTCCCTTTAGCTCTGTGATTTCCTCTGTCATCTTCTAGGTGCTAGGTACATAATGTAGTTTTTTCATGGGCCATTTTCAGGGGAAAGGTGGGACAGTAAGTACTGTTTGTCCATCCATTGTACAGTGGAAGAAAGAGACTTTTCTCAGGGTTTTCTCAATAAATACAAGGTAGGATGCTGCCCACCTGCACCTGACCTGGATAATGACAGTAGCCTTGCAATTCTGAAACAGCTCTAAAAGTAATGGAGGAAAACTTGCTTTTCATAGTTTCAGTGTTTCATACCAATAGTCTGTGCCACACCCTGATGCAGAATTCCAGGTCAATAAGACAGTACAGGAGTTGAGGTATCTCCTGTCAATCTGAGTAGGAAGGTTCATCCAGAAGATACCAGTTTTCAGGGGTTTACTGGGTAAAAAACCTCAGAGCCCAGAGAGTGATGGTGAATGGAGTTAAATCCAGCTGCCAGCTGGTCACAAGTAGTGTTCCCCAGGGCTCAGTACTGGGGCCAGCCCTGTTCAATGTCCTTACCAACAATCTGGACAAGGAGATGGAGTGCACCCTCAGTTTGCAGATGACACCAAGCTGGGTGGGAGTGTTGATCTGCTGGAGGGTAGGAAGACTCTCCAGAGGGATCTGGACAGGCTGGATCAATAGACCAAGGTTAAACAAAGTGAAGTTCCAGGTCCTGCTCTTGGGTCGCAGCACCAGCTCGCAGCACTACAGGCTGGGGGAAGAGTGTCTGGAAAGCTGCCTGGTGGGAAAAGCCCTGGAGGTGGTGGTTGAGAATAGGTGACCAAAAAGGACAATGACTTCCCAGCTTGTGTGGCCAGCAGGACCAGGGCAGTAATAGCCCCCCTGTCCTTGGCATTGAGTGAGGTCACACTTCTTCTGGACCCCTCACAAGAAGAACAGACATTGAGGTCCTGGGGAGTGTCCAGAGAAGGGCAACGGATATGGGGAAAGGTCTGGAGCACAGGTCTGATGAGAAATGACTGAGACAGTTTGAGTTGTTCAGTCTGGAGAAAGGGAAGTTTAGAGGAGAGCTCATTGCCCTCTACAATCACCTGAAAGGAGGCTGCAGTGAGGTAGGGATCAGTCTCATCTCCCAGGTGACAGGGTAGGAGGAAATTACCTCAAGTGGTGCCAGGGAAGGGTTAGATTGGCTGTCAGGCAAAATATCATCACAGAAAGGGTTATATATATTTTTTTTATAATCATTTAAGTTTATGCATTGTGAACCTGTTTGTAGGCTGCTGTTCATATCTAATACGTCTGCTGATTTGATTAGTATTATTTTGTTCCAATGACAACCAGTATATATATAAGCAATTCAAGGTAAAGGCCTTAATTTTATTCTTTTTCTGGCTTTTTCTGATTTAAAGATGCATAATATCTACAGTAGTAAAAACAACATTGTTTACTTCTTAATAATTCATTGTTATTCCTCCATTAATTATATCTTATACCTGAAGATAATATGTATTGATCCACTAAATATGGTCCATTTCTGAGATAATGTTAGAATTCAGGGCCAAGTAGAAAAAAGATGTTTTTTATTTTAATTAGGCTCAGCTCCTGTTTTAGAACAGTTTTCAATAAAGCAAATGCATTGTAATTGAAAGACGCTTTCACAGTAATAAGCAGAGCAGAAGCCCCCTTCTATAGTGATTCTGATTTGTTTGGGATAAATAGCACTGGCCTACAGATATTTTTTTTGAAGTAAAATGTGTCACTGCTATGATCCTCCAGGAGCCTGGAGCTTTGAGCTACATTTCCTGCACCTTTTTAAAAGTGAGGTTTCTAGTCACTGAGATCAAATATATGCTAGAAAAGCAAACTTCTTAAAGTGTAGGGAAAACATAAAGGGAGTTGGAAATAAAATAGTCTTGTAAACCTGTACCTTTCTCCAGTTCTGTGTTCTTTCAGAGCAAACCCCTAGTCTTACTTTCCACCCAGTAAATTGGTGCCTTTCTAAATCACAGCAATTGCTATACAATCTAGCCTGGGTCTCTAGGTAAAGCCCTACTTTCTCTCCCCTGGAGTCTGACTCTGCATGCTCACTGTTTAGATTAGGAGGGTTCTGGCCTCTGCTGGGTGAGGTCTCCCTGCCAGCTGTCTCCCATATTCTAATATCCTTTCCCCTTCTACCTGCATCCATACATTTTCTTGAGCAACAACTTAGCAAATTTTTTTAAAACTTAGAAAAGTTTTTTAAAAATTTGCTAAGTTGTTCTAAGATCCAGATGGTCTATTGGACGCCTTTCCCTCTTTAAATCTGAACTTTTGTCCTGTGTACTGAATGTCTGAAATCTGTTGTCAAATATTTGAATTCTCATCCCCTATGCCAAGTATCCACCTGCCCTTAAATCCTTTGCTTTCTGGCAGCATGCCAGTCAGGCCAGAGCTAAATAAACCCCTGATGGGCCTGATACCAGGAACACAGATTATTTTATTATCAGATGACTATATGCGAATAAAAGTAGTGCTGAGTTTTTGTAAGGAAGGTAAAATGTTCTATAAGCCTTAGCATCTCAGTTTTGTTGATGTATTTTGTGTTGGCTAGAAAGTTGCCTATGAACTAACATAAGGCTAGAAAATGCAAGGTCATAAGTACCAGAATCTTATACAAGGCTTGAAAGTCATGAGAAGGACAAGAATAGCCCATAGCCACAATTTTCAGAGCCCTCACCTGAGATTTGGAAGGCCAATTAAAGCCTGCTCCAACATGTCAGTCACAAACTTCCCATCTGAAAAAAAAAAGGTGGAAATAAATAACAATGTGCGGTCTTCATCTTCCCTGAAGATGAACCAGAACTGTTCTTTAACTTTTTTGTTCTTTTCCTCCTCCTGATTTACACACTAATCTGAGGGTTATAGTAAGGAGTAATTTATGTGTAGCAGACCATAAGGAGAATGTTTTTACTTGACCATTGTGGGCATCAATATATGCTCCAAATATTTCCCAGAGCTGGAGGGCACAGAATAAAAGCCAGATCCATATTTCCATGTTTTAGTATAGTAAGATTTTTTTGCCTCTTATTTGAAATCAGCAAGGACAACAGCAACAAGTTCCATACCCAAAAGAAGTTGCTTCCTTCCTTGATAACTCTGGTATTGTCCTCTTTCTTTCTTTTTAAAACAGAATCTTGTAATTACAAATACAAATCAATGCCATAACAGTACTATAATCTGCAGGTTATGCTGACCCATAGTGTTTTACTGTTGGCATAGAGTTAGATATTATAAACTATTATAAACCTAAATAATTAGGACTACGCATTCCAATTACTATAAAAGTTAATTCCATTCCTACTGCATTAGTTATTACCAAATGTGGGAATTCACATACTAATCATCAAATGTTTGGAGTATTCTTGGGGCAAATTCATGGCATTTGCACCTGACAGGTATAGTGAGAAATTATGCTCATAAGAAGAAAAGAATGTATTAAACACCAGCTGCTTATATCTTAAAATGGCAGATAAGATATAATTGAATGACACTTTTAAGTGGAATGAAATGAGGGAAATACTAGAAACAGACTGACTTTGTTTCCCTCACTCTAGATCATGCTTGTTAACACATTTGCAAATATAGACTAATTATCATAGTTTTCCAACTGAAGTAAGGCCCAGATCCAAAAAACCAAAACCATATAAATGTCTCACTCCACGAATTCCCAAAGTCTAATCTTGAAAACTATGTTTCTCTATGAAATGTGGGTTGTACCCCTGTGTGTTGGCCCCTGCCCCAATATGCTGAGTAACTACAGTTCTCCCTAATTTTGTGGATATGTTTGATGTTACAGATCTATGCCAGAGTGAGTGAGCAGAGGATGCGTCTACCAGGGGTCAAGAGCATGGCTGCATGAGCTTAAATTCAGGTAGATAACCTTGACATTTTGCCTAGGTTTTTACCAAAGTTAATTTACACAATAAGACAGCATTTCCATTTAACTAGATCAACTTAATGTTTATGTTAATATCATGCATTTGAGTGTTATTTCCTACAACATTTTCCATGTCAAGTATTAGATATTAACAAGATTTATTACTATGTAGTAAACAATTCCCATCACTGGCTAAAGAAAAAAATATATTTCCAGTGTGGAGGACAATTTCAAGGACACAGCTAAAAAATTATTGGCATCTGAAGATTCAGTTTAGTCTACACTTCCACACTGCCTCAGATACTTGTTTGCAGAGTATATAAGAGATGAAGTATTTTCTCATTGTCTGAGTACTTCAGCATTGGAGGGTTTGGTCTGGTCACTCAACTGAAGCACAAGTCACTGAAGAGACCAAAGGTGAAGTTTGTCTTTTGATCCATGGATTAACTTGTCCTGTTCTGTGTGTACAGAGACAGTAGACCAAATGAAAGCAGAGAGCAATCTCTCCTCTTGTGTTAAGGCATGTTAATATCCCAGGAAGCAGTAGAAGAAAGAGCACCTGGTTTGTAAATAGGAATTCTCTGTCCTACTGTGCTAAGCTCAGATTTCAGATGAGAAAGAAGAAAGATAAAAGCAGATGGTGATCTGATCCCAGCAAGGATTTTGGGGAGGTTGTATCTCCTTACAGTTGCCATAGTACCTATTAAGTAAGGATACCTCAGAAATGTGGTAATAAAATGTGACAAATTTCTTGAGGACCAGTAAGTTAATGAAAACTTTTTTTGGCTGCAGGTTGATTACATTTTGGATTTTTCTACTGTTTACAAGTAGAAAATAGTCTATTCATCAAATAGTCTGTTCAGAGAGTTTTCCACTTGACTATTCTCCTTAGTCTGTTTTTTCTGATTACTGGCTTTTCTTTCCATCCAGTGTTTATTGTTGGTTCAGCTTGGATGTCTGAAATTTGTAAAGCAAAACAGTCGGTGGTGGACAATGTGAGCAGCAAATATCCTTGTTCCCATGTGAGCAGGGGCAAAAGTGTATTCACATAAAATTTCCTACAAATAAATCTCTCTTCTCTTTATAAAGTTAACTTTGAAATAGATATTCAAATATAGAACTTTAAAAGTGTGTGCATTTATAGAACACTTTATTAACTGGAATTGGGGCTGTCCCAATTTTAGGACTTGAGAGTCTCCTGGGTTGGGTTAAGAATTCTCAGAATGGTGACTCTGAATTTATCTTGGCTGTGCTGTCTACCCACACTTTTAAATCTTACCAATTCTCTCAGGCAAAATCAGAGGTGATTTGCTCTATAATATTCTTTTGGGAATGGGCATGAGCAAAAGGGATGAGCAAAAGCTCACACATTCTGAAAGAATGTGAGCTAAGATGATTAGCATGTGAGACAAAAAGGATGCCTATGAGTTTTTCCTCTAGTTACATATTCCTCCTCAAAAAAATGGAATACACACTGTAGAGATTTATACACTTCTGTATTATTAGTTTTTACTTGTGTATGCGGCCATATCCCTATGGGTACCTTCCATAAATATTCTTTAGTATTTCTACACCTCTGCAAGCACTGTATTTACTCAATTTATGCTAAAGTATGTCAGCTGAGGATTTGGCCTGTACTACCTCATGCTGGTTAAGGAGGCTAGATTAATTAAATTGAAACGTTATATTGTCCATTAAACTATTTCAAAGATATAAAGACTTGATGTTTTTCTTTGTATTTCTAGATGCAAATGGAATCTTAGTTTATGCTTGTAACAAAACAAAAAGACAACCAAAAAAAAGTAACTGTAGTTGGTTAGGCATATATTAAGCCAATTAAAGGCTTCTACCTTGAAAATTACATTCAGTTCTGCATTATGCACTCCAAATAAATAGAAGCAGAGCCCCTGCTTCTCTTTTTATGTTTTTGTGGCAATACTAACTCATGGAAAGCATCCAGGCATAGAGGTGATGTAGCTGACAACAGTAGGTACTAGGCAGGTTTTGTGAAGAAGAAAGAGGGTGAGGGTGTTTTTGAAAAGTTCTCTTTTTCCTTTCTTGATGAGACAAAGGAGAAGGAAGTAATGATGCCTCCAGGTCAGGAGTCCCAGACACAAAACCAGAAGTAAAAGGAAAAATCTCTGAGATGTACCTGACCCTCTCATCCTTGAATTTGCATATTGGCCTACCTAAATATCTTTCATTTGGACATGATGGTTTTGATGAACAGGGAACTACATGGAATGAATGAATTAATGATTAATGAAAAACCAGAAATGCCTGGAATATAGCTGCTGGTATAAACTTAAGATCAGATTTTTTCAAGGTTTTTATGGAAGGATGGTTCTTGGCAGATACTTAGAGACTATCAGAGGGGAAGTCATCCTGTGTTTGTCCTACTTCTCATACTTTTGCCCTAAAGGTTCTCTAATAGCCATGGTTGGAGACTTGGTAGTGGACTAAATGGGTTTGCCATTGAAATCACAGGGGCATCACCTGATAATTTGTGACTAATATAGATCCTTGTACTGAGAAAAGGAATATCTTTGGTTTTATTTACTTTGAACCTTGATGGAAATCTTGTTGAAGCCTATAGGAAGTAGTCCTTGATTTTAGTGTATCTAGTTGTTTCAGCTATGTGGAACTAACCCAGCAGAGTTTAACAAGCCTTCAGAAAAGAACATATAGAAAAAAAAAAAAGAGACAGACACCTTCTGTTGATTCAATTTCCCTTTTATATTCATGACTTCTGTTCACATATGTTGGGACATATTGGTTCAGTCACTTGTACAGCAGCTCTGCCTTGGAGTTGCTCTCTGCAGATCCTTCCAGCTTCCACCACTCTGCCTGTTTCCTTCTCTGTGTCAGAACTGCATGGCCTTTTTTTTTGACAAGTGTATGTTTTTCACTCTTTTGGGGAAGATAACCCACTTGTCTCAACATTTAAAAATAATGGGAAAGGAAGGCTTCTTTAACTTAGTTCTTCTTTCCTTACCTCTCTGCTTAGAGCCACTAAAATTTGTCCCAAGACAATACAAAGTTTTTTGTTTGTGCCTTGTTGCTCTCCACCAGACCCTCTGGGGTCACATATTGGTGGGGAACATTTTCCCACAAAAATGTTTAGCTGTATGAGTACTTTTCATGTCCTGGGTGGGTTCAGTGCTCATGAAAATATCTTTTCCCACTCTTACTGAATTTAATAATGAGAAAAAAATCAACCTGGTTATGATGTATCAATTTCTTTTAAAATGGAGAAATCCCAAGCACAATTGATTAGAATCAATTGTTTTATTGAACAGTGCAAATAATACCTTGTATCCAAATTAAATACAATTATTTGGTTGGATTTCTCATTTATAATTGTGTAACAAAAACAAATTGGAAGGTCTGCAGATCCCAGGTTTTGGTGTGATTGTTACAGCAACCAATAAACTATATATTTTGACTTTTACTTCTGTAAGAGTGGGGTATGCTTGAACCCCGTGTCAGTTCTCCACGACTAGCCATGGCTTTGCTGTACCAAGTGCTTACAGGCTTGTAAGTTACTGGGTTTAGCCAAGGGGGAAAACTAATATTCTTTATAAATTTGTTTGTAGAATTTTGTAAGATGATTCTGACATAGCCTATAAAAGAAGCTGCCATTTCAGACAGTTAAATTTTGTGGCAAATGTAGTCCATATTAAAAAGTGGTTAATAAGGAGGTTGTCAACTGAGGCTTTATCAAAGAGCAATTTTATTAAGGGACTTTGATAATGGCTTTAAAGGGGAACATGTTTTCAGTGAACAACTGGATAGATGTTTAATGCTTGGAAATCAGATATACCAAATGCTGTTGGTAAAATTTGCCCATGTCTTAAAATATGAAGTAGTAAATGACAAGTACTCGTATGAACCCATCCAGAGCAATTGGACAAAGGATCTACATTGAAGAGGATGAATTTTGACTCTGTCAAATGAAATGTTTGCAATGGAAGGAAAGGACACTGCTCAAATGTGAGATTTGGTAGTTATCCTGGTCTTTGCTACATTTGGAAGTCTTCAGGGACACGATAAGATAAATGGGAAAAACCCTACAACATGAGAGGTCAGTGAAAAGCTATTCCAAAACAGGCCAACAAGGATACATAACAGAAATATTAAAAATGCCTTTTGATAGTGAAAATAATAGCTTGCGTTGGGGAAAAAAATAGTCTAGAAATACTTCAATTCTCCATCCCCTGGATATTCTAAACCTTTCTAGAAGACAGGCTTTTACCCAAGAAGGAATTTTGGCATGGGCCCAATGGAGAAACAACTGCATAGGATTTTGTTACAGAGTATTTCAGTCAAAATATCCATAGTGCTGTCTTTTGTTCTGCAAATCTATTCAAGCCCCAAGTCTTAACTCTCCTAAGGATTTTTCTCAAAAAAATATTTGTGTCTGGAAGTCATAAAAAAACCAAATCAAGTCAAAACAGGAATTCTGCAGAAGCATTAGCCAAGGGTTTATAAATTCACTGTCATTCCAAATTGAAATGAAATCTATAAAACTGGTCTGGGTCAAGTGTAACAATCAGCTATTTGCTTTGCTTTGTTTTATTTTGCAACTTTTAAATAAAGCAAATTCAGACTAAACCATCTCATTCTTCAAGTGGCAGAGCAGTCATTATGGCTTTATTAGAATTATTTACAAAGTTTTTTCCAAAATAGATTTCCAATAAAACCAACCTGATTTTATTTTTACACAGTCTTTGAGATTGTGTATTGCTATGACTCATATATCTGTCCAGGATACATCCACAACTCTTGAGTCTTGCTCGACAGCTTTTTACTTTCTTAAGGAGAAGATGAAACGCTAGTATTGTATTTAAGCGCAATTGTACCATATTTTCATGTTGTTCTCTGTTTGTGACTGTATTACTACTTTTAGTGCTACTTAAATTCTCACAGTTTGTCCTCATATATAAGATGCATAATGGTCTGGATTTGGCAATTAAGGTACCAAATTACTTTGAAAGACAGTAACAGTGAGTCAGGCTGAACCTGCGTATGTGTGTGTAAGCTGCCCGTGGAACTCTACAGGGTGAAAACAATGAGCCATGGAATAATTCTTTCCATTCATTACAAAACTTCATGTTAATGAAAACCCAATAGCATTAATAGATTTCCCCTTAGTTTACACCAGTGTAGATTGAAGGAAAATCAGATCCCACATGCTCTTTAGGAAAATGAACATTGAATCTATCTGTCTCCACTATGGAGCTGTAACGAAGGCAACACAAGTTAAATTTTCCATCTGTATCTAATGTACCATCTCTTATGCCACCTGTACACTACTGCACTTATGGCCATACTGCAGAACCATTTGTTCACCAAAGTGATTTATGTGCCTGAAGGTGTGTAGAGTACCTCCAGAAAGTGGTGTAAGGACCAGGAAGGTTGTGCTTTTTTCCCTGGTGTTACTCTTAAGATGTTCTGGAAGGACGAAAGAACATCAGTGCCATAAAACCCCTAAAAACTCCAAGAACTTTTAGAGACTTCAGAAAAGTTCAAAGGACTGCATACTCTTGGCACTGTCATGCTTGCACCTACAGATTTAAAATGAAGGAGGGTGGGTTTAGATTGGACATAAGGAAGAAATTTTTTGTTATGAGGGTGGTGAGGTGCTGACATGAGTTGTCCAGAGATACTGTGAATGCCAATTAATGGAAATGTACATGGCCAGGTTGAACAGGACTTTGAGCAACCTGATCTAGTTAAAAATATTCCAGCCTTGGCAGGGGTAGGTAGATTTAGGTGATCTTTACAGGTTGCTCCAAACCCATTCTATGATTGTGATTTATGCTTACAAAAGGATTTAACAAGTATGTTGGTATTAACATTTATAAAAAACTACAGAATGTACAAAAAAGGTTTTTTGTGCAAGTGATATTGTATCACATCATCTCAGTAGTGGTTTTGTACCTGAAATGTGAAAATACTGGATAGAGAACTCTAATTTGACCCTATTTCTTTATCAAGGTAACAAACAAAAGTGTTAATTAAAAGGGCTTTTTTGCCTTGACCTCACTGGAAAAAGTTTTACGTTTGGGAGTAGAGGAAGTGAGCTGACATACAAATAGTGAAATGTTGGGATTGCTAGTTACCATCAGTATGAATACATGAGTTTTAATCCACCATGTGATGCTTATTTGCTACAAAGTTTTAGGCAGCTGGTTGGAAAGCTGCCCCACAGAAAAGGACCTGGGAGTGCTGTTTGACAGATGGCTAAATATGAGCCAGAAGTGTGCCCAGGTGGCCAAGAAAGCCAGTTCATCAACAATAATGTGGCCAGCAGGACCAGGGTAGGGATTGTCCCCTGTACTTGACACTGGTGAGGCCACACCTGGAATCCTCTGACCAGTTTCAGGCCCCTCACAACAAGACAGACATTGAGGGCCTGGAGTGCATCCAGAGAAGGGCAATGGAGATGGTGAAGGGTCTGGAGCACAAATCTGATGAGAAATGACTGAGGAGCTGGGGTTGTTTAGCCTGAAGAAAAGGAAACTCAGGGGTGACCTTATTGCTCTCTACAACTGTCTGAAAGGAGGCTGTACCCAGGTAGGTGTCAGTCTCTTCTTCCAATCAACAAGCGATATGGTGAGAGGAAGCAGCCTCAAGTTGTGCCAGGTGAGGTTTAGACTGGATATTAGGAAAAATTTATTCGCAGAAAGGGTGGTCAGGCATTGGAACAGGCTGCCTAGGGAAGTGGTAGAATCCCCATTCCTGTCATAGTGTCATGTGTGGGATTTCATTTGTTAGTAAATGTCATTTATTTACAAATGCTTTTTGGAAATCAAATTAAATTTTCATAATAAATTATTCATTGGAACTCTATTAAATTATTTCCTTTTCTCTTGCATAAGAATTTTGGTAACTAGAAGTACCAGAGGGTTATTTGGAAGTAGATGCATGACGTGGGATTTTTTTTTGTTATGCTCTGAACTGAACAGTTATTGGGCAGAAGCTGCATTAAAAAACTACAGGCATCAAGTTGTCTAGACAAGAGCTGATGGTCTTCTGTATTTTTAGTCTCTCTGTGGTATTTTTGTTGCCAAAACAAACTAATATATTTTGGTTTTAATTAGAGGCTGAAAGTTCATCATAGCCTCCAAAAGGGCCTGACGTTGCAGCAAAGTACATGGCTCCAATTTTCTTTCCATCTTGCTACTTTTATTAGTGCTTTTGTGTTAAGATGGTGGGTTTTCTTTGTGATACACAACCTCACTTGTAAATGATGCTTTGGAGTCCATGTCTGACCCTATGGCATCAGAGCTTATTAGAACACCCTGTGCAGTTTAATTAAAACAGAGGGAGAAAAGAAAAAGTTCTTACCTTGAAGTATGTTGCGCAAGGCTGCTCATGTTCCCAGAGATGTGTTAAATTTGTCACTACAGGTATGCTCAGGGCTGCAAAATAGTTTCAGTGACCAATCTGAACAGGTGTCTCTCCTGATGAGTGCTCTCTCTCAGAGAGAGTCCACAACAGAGAGAGAGCACTCAGCTTTGTACAGACATAAAAAGCTACACAGCCTCTCATGGCTTTCAGAATTTGGCCCCTTGTGCTCAAGGCTAGCTCTGATGCACTGTGGCTGTGTTACTGTAGAGAAGAGCTGTGTGAGAACAGGTTGGGAGGTGCCTTTCCCTGAGCCCCTCTCTTATTCCCAGGTTTTGGTTTTGCTCAGCCCCCTGTCCCCGATCCTTGGCTTCACTACTTTGCAGCTGTGCCTGTGGCCATTCATGGGATTTGCTGATCCTGACCTGATCTGACTTGCTGCCTTCCTGGCTTGACCTCAGGCCTGCTGCATCCCCGTGGGCTGGCTCAATGACCTGGATTCTTGGCTGAGCCTGCTTAGCATGGCTGGTCAGAGCACCTCTGTGTTCAGCATCCCGCAGTACTGCAGTCCCTGTCCATGGGGACACTGCCCGTGGCTGCCGTGTGTCATCCGCAGCCCCTGGCTCACTTCTCTGTAAAGAGCAGCCCAAGTTGTGGCTCCCTGACAGAATCAGTGTGTGATTATGCTGGCTTATTGCTGTTGCTCCATTTGTTAGTGATTCCACATCCAGCCAGAAGGAAGTTTTCTGTCCTGCTGTAGCTCTGGTTTGTTCTTTTTTAAAATTGTGTCTGAGAACAAGACAGAGCAAATATGGATTCTGAATGTATGTCTTCTTACACAGGGATTACAACGTGGCTGTGTGTATTAGACAAGGCTCATCCTATTCCTGATTAAATATTCATAATAGTAATTACTTGTTCACATTACAATACCTCCTGCATCTCCCAGCTAAGAGTAATGTTTCATTCTGCTAGGTAGCAAACAAATAAAAGCAACCCAGGGGGAATAAATACACATCAGAGAGGACAAGCAGGATACAAGGAAATAAACAGAGCTGATCAGGGGACAAAATTTTCTGCATTAAAAGAAAACAAAACCAAACCAGGACTTTGCTGAAAACAAAAACATTCCAGTGTTGTCAGAAAATGGTTGCAATTTATTAATTTATTTATTTGTGTAGGAAAATTATTTGAGTGCTCCTGGCTATAAACATGCTGCTGAGCCTTTTGGAAGGCATTTCTGTCACTGCAGTAGTTAGCTGTCTGATTCTCCAAGGTTCATGACTGCCCCTATTTCTCAGCTGTTGGGCTGCCTGCCAAGGCAGGATGCTGTGTGACCCAGGGAGATGTACGGCCCCTCTGCTGGTAGCTGGGGAGCTCAGGGTGACAAACTAGTACTTGCTGTTGTAAAACCTATACTTTTTAGCTAGCTGTGGTAAGTCTGTTACGTAGGACTTTAGGGGAACGAGGTGGTAGAAGCAAAAAGATGAGTAAGTGTCAAGGATCCAGATTATCCCAAGCTCCATCTTCCTCAAGAAGCCAGAGAAAGGCAAAGAAAGCAGTCAGAAGGATCTTTTCCAATTGCTGTGTTTATCTGCATCCCGCTGCAAATGGAGTTAGGGCTCTTGTGAGACACAGGTGCCTACCAGCCTTCAGTGTGGATGATGGACAGGTATGGTGACCAAAACCACCCCAGCACTGCATACAGGAACCAGTATACATGCATACATGAGCTGTCAGGGCAGTTGAGAAAACATGAAATAGTTGTCCTTGGTGGTCTATGTGAAGATGATAAAACTCACTGTAATCCCGCTGCTGTTTCTAAATCTGTGCTTCTTTATTTCTCCCAGACTAAAAATGCCTGAGAATATGAATCATTGTGAACCTTATGTAGTAACTAAAAATAGCTCAGCTTTTACTGAGATACCTGCACATGGGGGATACCTAGTCCTGATATTTTGAAGAACAACAGCTTACGCATCACTGATCATGGAATAGACTAATTTATGAGGCTACACAGTGCAGAACTGATGATACATCATGAACGTATTGATAATGATTTATCTTGCTCACCTGTCCCAAGAAAATGTGAGGCTTCATAAACAAGATGGAAAGGGAGCCACCTCTAAGCCAATGCATTAGAGATCCTGGATTTTCCAGATCCCACTAAGAGGTGCTGAATCCACAGGGAAAACAAAATCCTGTTCAAAAACTGAACAATATATGCTGAAACTGAACTCAACTTATTGAGAAGTTACTTATGCACAGAGCATGAGGAAAGCCATGACTGCAACTTTCTCTCCTGTTTAATCTGTAGTTTTCAGGTCTGTATTATTTTATTTTTTTTTACAAAAGGTTTTCCATGTTTCATGACTGACTTCCTTCCCATTATGCGTGTAGTGAGAGCTCCAAATCATCTCAAATGCTCTTTTGATGTAAAGTGCAAAACTCCACTAAAGTCAATGGAGTGCTATCCACTTACACAGGGCAAAGATTCTTCCAGCAACATTTACTGTTGTTATTATTTGCTTGTCTGATGTGCGAATGCTGAAAAGAATAGTGAACAATCTGTATCTATTGTAGGTTCCATTTTGTTATAGTCATATTTGTAAAATGGTATCATGTTGTTGAATAAGACTTATCCAGAATAGGAGGGATTCTGTCGTAAAAATTGAATTTTGAACTATTTTTGTTCTCTAGAGTTTCTCCACAGGATTTATAAATTAACCAGTTGTGCAATCACATATTTACAAAAATAGAACAGAGTTTGTGGCCTGATGATATAATAAATCTAGCTGAAGGCTTACAGATATCAGTTAAAAATTTCCCAAACATCTCAACCACGTGGCCCAATACACTGAATTGGTGTTAATTTAAATTATTAAGCAAAATTACTTGTTTTTTCTTGTTTTTTCTTTAGGTGAATGTGTAGTATAGATTTGTATCAGGCCAAGTACAGCCTACCTTTCCATAAATGTCATAAATCTAGACTAAAAATAGAAAGTTGTCTTAAGCTGTATCATGTTCTCATTATTTCAACAGAATTGCATTCATATTTGATCTAGATCTAATGCCTAGTGTACTTCATCACTAATAACTTACAGTTGAAAACAAGGCAGAAACTTTCTAGTGGCATTTTCCTTCTGATGTTTTTACTCCAAAGCTTAAAGGCAAGAGAGATTTCACACAAAACTCAGACGTGAACCACATTTTTTCTTTGAAATGCAGTAAGATCAGATTGATGTGGAAAATCAGAACCATTGCATTGTTTGCTTGCTTTTTGACTGCTAGCAATGGGGTTCTTTAAATGCAGTGATTGTAAAGGCTAGATTGCTGGAGACTGAAAAAGATTAATTATATCATGTTGCACTGATTTGGGAGGATTAGTAAAAAAAAGTACAATACCATTTCTAGGTTATTCTAGATGAAAACAAACAAGCCTTGGTATAAGACCAGTAGGAATCTGAGTGCTTAATTGCTAGGGGTTTTCTGAGAGCACCTCCAAAATCTTTAATTCTTCAGAATGCCTGCCAGGGACACTTGAATGGATTGGAGCCTTCAGAGAACCAAACTTTACAATAGATTAGAACTGCCTGGAAATTCAGTTTTTCCTTCCAGTAGAAAAATGTGATACAACAATAATAAGATTTATTAGAATAATCAGTGGAGGGAAAATTTGAAGTGTTTTTCTGCCAGTCTCTTGAAGTGACTTAGTTTTAATGATACCTAAAGCACTCTGACAGATGAGAATTACCTACAAAATGCACTTGTGTTTACAACTTGCTTCTAAAATGGATTTTATTGGCAAGGAACAAATGACAGATTGTCTTGTGAAACAGCTTAGTGCTTAGATTGCTGGTGTGTTAATGCACAGATGATGTTCAGTTTCTTACTCACTGTGAACTGGGTCAAGCCCAGTTTCCTCCAAGAATCATGAGAAGTGGGGAAGCCAAGTTTAGGAGCGAGGGCACAGTCTAATCCGGTTAACCTGGACCTGTTTTGCTCAGAGACCTTCCAGGGAGGAGGAAGAGGAGGAGGAGGAGGAGGAAGAGGAGGAGGAGGAGGCTAAACAGAAGTCACAGCATCCTTTCAGTAAGGAGAACTTTTGGACCCTGAACATCTTCAAGCTAATTTAAACCTAAGGTCTCTCACCTACAAATTCCTTACCAGTGCCTAGCACTGGATCCTTGGCAGGTGTGTACTTTCTCTTGTTTGTAAGGAAGGGTGCTCTCCATCCACAGGAGCCAGAAAGCAATCCCAAAAGTCTTTCATTAAGACTGTCCTAATTACTTGGCTGGAGTGATCCTTCTGCAACATTCTCCAGGATAACCAGGAAAATCCAGGCAGCAACTTCCTATGCTTGAAACTAGCTTAGTCTCTCTCAAATAAAACTTGTACAGAAGGGAGGACCCTGTCTTTCCACACCTCTGCATGATCTCATTCCAAATCTCTATCTGTTCAGGTAGAAGAGTTCTCAAAGACCAGTGAGATATGTTGTTGTTGCCTTTTTTTTCCCCTTCAAACAGCCTGAATGAATTTTCTACTGTTTCTTTCACTTATTGAAAATTAATGCCTTTAATTTAAAAACTATCTCTGTAACGACTGATTACTGACCATAAAAATTGATTTTCATTGGTATCCCTCTCCCTTTTGCAAGTTTTGTTCATTAGAATCTTAAGGCCTACTCTGTGCCATCATTTGCATGCTTGAGAACAATCTGCAAAATCTTCTGTGCAAATCAGTACTTATAAAGGACTGACCCTGCCGCTGTAATATCAGTCAGGTGATAACCTGAGCATTTTGGATAGTTGTGGTCTTTGGGAAAGTGTAGGTTGAGTAGATTGTTTTTGTTTTTAAAATCATAGTAGAGACAGATTTTTTCCTTCCTCTTTTCTATTTTTTTTTTTCCTGTTTTAAAAACTTATTTCAGCAAGTGTAATAGGACATTATCCAAGTGGGTAGCATACCAGAAATGGCCATGACTCCAGCTACTTGAGGCATCAATTGAAAATGAACCTTTTTATTAATAATTTTATATGCAGTTCATCACTGTCCTCCAGCCTGTCTTAACTCATTTATGCTTACCTTTTCCTACCATACTTCTACATGTGAACTGGACTATTAAAATGGCAGTTTTAATTTGCTTTTGGTGCTGTGTTGTTTGAGAAATCTCCCTCTGTCTGTCATCTGATAAATACTTTCTGTCTTTGTGTGGAGTTTTCCTTGGCTTGTGTTGTTTCCCACACACGTGCACACCCTGTGGCATCTGTCTTTTCTAATTCCCAGCAGAGCAGAATCTCAGAAAAAACTTGAGTCAGGTACTAAAGTTCTGTTTGTATTAATGAGGATAAAGCACACAGACGGTAGTTGAGTCTACAGGAGTGGTATGTTAGTGCTGTTGGCAGCCTTGCACATCAGCAACTCAGGTGGTCCCTTTTCTGTCTCTCTCTCAGAGTTTTTTTTGTGACCTTTCAAATAAGTTGCCTTTGTAGTGCTTTGTCTGTCAAATGAGCAGGCATATTTACCTGCCCATGACAGAAGGTGAGAGTGGGAAGGGAAAAGTGGAAATACAAGGTCAAATAAGCTTTGCTACTGTTGGGGTAATATCTGGAAATCCCAGTCAAGCCTGCAACCTCATGCTGTAAGGTATTATGCAAACATTCAGTGGGAGACAGTAAGAAGCTTCAAGTCAAAGTAGGGCAAACAAAAACAGAGACCATAAAGGGGCAGGAAGATTTCAACATGATACTGTAGCATTAGGAGGTGTTACTGAGTTGGAAAATGTTATTTACCTCTTAAGATTATTAGTATACAATGGTGTAATGCAAGGGATGTTTTTTTACCAAAATAATTTGATTTAAAATCTATAAAATGAAAATTACTTTAACTTTTTTTAGAGAAAAATCTGTACTTTCTCTCCTAATAGTAACATGGTGCACCATGAAATTTTCATTCTTCTCCATTAAAAATTGCTAAAGCCCTAATCATTGTTTCTTATCTGAATTACCATATCTCTGTATGAAAATACTTGCAAGTTATTACTCAGTAGTTAGAACAGTAGTTAGAATAGGCTGAGTTTTTGCCGGGTTTTCTGATGAGTTCTATGGTTTTGTTGTTATAGTAATTATAGGCTGTCTTAATTCAGATTTGCTATCTGCCAATATGTCCCATTTAATTTTAAAATATGCAATTAATGACTAATGAGCTCATGACTGCATGAGCTTAGAGACATTGAAACAGGAGATTTCTCTGTTGGGGAGATATTATATTCCAACATATGGACTGAGCTTTAGATATTGTGATACTGAAAACAGCCTATCTCAAAGGTTAGCAAAGTGTGACTATTAAGATATTTGAGACTGATTTCAGATAATGTACTCAGCATGAAGAAAGCTCTACGTTTTGTCAGTCACTTAAAGCACAGGTGATAATGCCACTACGGGCGTCTCTCTCCCAGCAGACCTTGTCATTCATCTTAGCAAATTCAGTAGAACTGCTGAGGAAAATGAATCCTACTTTTACCAAGACAGGAGTTCAGAAACCACTTCTATAAATTAGTGTCTGAAGGATCAAGCCATAGTTTTGCTGCCTGCAGCAAGCATTTTAGATGCCATGATAGACACACTAGAAATATCACATGAAATCATGAAAGGTTTGTTAGCGTGTCTGATGTCGAAAGATAAAAGTTCCTCGTTATGCTATGGAAACTTCAGCATTTTAATGTCTCTTGACCTGCTTGGTTATGTAAAGCCCTTCAATATGCTGCTGTCTTTCCATGCTACAGACACAGCTTGAGGAGGAAGGGTGTGTTTGAGTGTCATCATCTTGTGGGCAAGGCTTGGACAGGACAATGCTGTGGTCAGCAGAGCTCAGATGTTGCCTGTGTCCCACAGCTGAGTCAGAGCTGTGGACAGACTAAGCTGACTCGGAGCCTGGGGCTTTGCAGAGTGGAATCTTATTTGCTTGAGAGTGGAATCTCAGTGTGAGGAACTATTTCTGCTCCCAGTTTTGCATTATGGCCTGTTGGAAGGGTGAGGGTATATTAGAAACTTGCACATGGTGGTGTTAATAAGGAAAACTTCCTTTTTCAACTCAAAAATGCATGACTGTATCATGGAGTGTGTCTGAGCCTTATCAGTAAGGTTTTTGATTAATTTTGTTCTTAAGCAATGCATAGGCTTCTTTATAGGCACCCTGAGCAGTTTGTAAATTTCTGCTGCCCCTAGGTAGCAGGATTTAAGAGGTCTGAAATCACAGGTAGAACACAAGCAAGCAGTTTCTGTGAAATACCTCAAATATTCTACAGTGCTAAAAATAAGGACATTTTATATATATGGGATTTTACTATTTTAATGTTTTGTCTTATTTCAGACAAGATAACTAATCTAAATGAATGCTTCTGGGTTGGGCTAGCAAGTTTTATCTACAGATAAGACTTTTCAAAATTAATGGGCTGTTCTTGGAAACAGCATCTTCTTTGTCACATGATAGAAATATGTCAAAATAAGAAATACTCTATATAGAAAAAAAATTAATATCTAGGAGAAAAAAAAATGTGGTGTATATCTCTGATTTATTTCCCTGCAGGATGATTACTGGAAATGTCAGCCAGGTAAACATGTATATGCAATAGTCTGCAGTTTGCACCCTCATCTATTCTTCTCCCAGCACAAACTGTATCTTTAAAATAATCCTTGTGTGAAGAAGTTCTATTTCTGTTTCAGGCTAAAGTGATATACTTGATATCCACTGGTAGCAATGTGCTCCTGCACACGTGATGTCTTCAAGGGCTCTATGAGGTGTGTCTGTGTCTGCCTGTGCTCCTGAACGTGGCCCAATCCCAGGGCACTTCAGTGTTTTGGGGGCTTAACCTTTAATGTCATCTCTCTGCTGCCCTGCGCTGTGTAAGCAATCACAAATGCTGCCAAATGCTTAATCTACCAGAAGAGTTTCAGTAGAGATATTATCTTCTGCAATATCAAATCTGTTTACTACTTCAATTCACTCAGTTTCCTCACCAACCTTCTAGTCTTGAACATGGGAGTGTCTTTAAAGAAAAAACAACAAAACAAAATAAAACAAAAACCTAATTACCTTTGAATGAGAAGATAAAATGCACCAGACAAACTTTCTTGGATTCATAGATCCCTAAAAGGCACGATGTCTTTAAGGTCTGTAGACTGCAAGGCTTCTGGAACGGTTCAAAGTAGTTTAGGAAAAAACAAGTCAAAAAATACAAAAAAAACAAATCACAAACCAACCAACTAAGAAAAAAAAGTCACAAACAAACAAACAAGTAAAACCACAAACAACCAACCGTCCCACCCCCCTACAACAACATAAAGAAGCAGAGAAGAAAGCTTAAACAGAGAAATGTGTTTGGTCCCAATGATACTGGTGTCCAGCTGGGCTAATTTGGCTTTCATTTATCTTTGAGGATAACCAGATTGTTTTTCTGCAAATAGTGCATGTTGTTTTGCAAGGGCTTGTGCATGTTGGCAACACCAAAGCACAATTCAGCTGTTCTCTAGGCCTAGTTTTTGACTGTGCTGTGCCTTATGATGAGGCACAAGTAAGAACTGGGATAAGGCCACAAGGCTTGTATTTACAAGACTGAAACTCTATATAAAGTGGAATCCCTTGAGAGCCTAATCCAATCAATGGAAACAGACACACACACACATTGCTTGTTCCACAGGAGTTAAATATTTGTTTTCTTTTTGTAGTATTCATGACCTTGTCACTTAAACTGACAGGTAGTTTTAGCCTTTGCCTGGCTTTGTGGACATGCTGCCTCTCCTGTCATTCCCAGAGCTGATGAATATTTGGGAGGAGTCTTTATAAAGCTGGTATCTCATATTCTGAGGACAAACTCTGTTACATTTGCCAATAGTCTTCCTGCTAGCTCCTGCAACCTTTTCTACTTAAACAGAATATTTGTACAGTGTATTTTTTAATGCTGATTTTGAGTATTGATTTTTTCCCACTCTAAAAGGAGTTTGAGAAGAGCTCTTTTACCCACAGAAGGAATAAAAAGGGTGGTGCCCATACCACCTTGTCTACTCAAATGTATCCTTTTCTTCTAGGAATAGGATCTTTAATTCTCCTAGGTTTTTTTAAGTGTTGATCCATGGTTGCGGTTTGCAGGCAGCAAAATTAAGGTGGAAGAAAATTAATAATTTATCATAAATTAAGCTCTTTCAGGAGCATCTGAATTCACAATGAATACATAAAGCTGAGGTCAGATAGTTTAGCTTTGATAACAAAAGTCCATTTTAAAATGCTAATTAACCCCCCAAGTGTACTTTATTTTAAAAAAAAATAAAATCTCAAATCATCTCACTTTGAAGTTCCATTTTCTTCTAAAGAAAAAAAAATAATAAAGGAAGCTATGCAGCCTCTTACATTTGTCTGGAAGGGACCAAACAGCTGATTAAAAGAATGAACTCTAAGCGTAAAAGAAAAATCTAATGACATCTCATGAACAATTAAAAAAACCATTTGCATTCTTCTAAGTCTATTAAAAAAAAAAAAAAAGGTTTGACTATAATCACATGCTGTGAAGGGATAGAAAAGGGAACACTAAATGCTTTTCATTATTCCTCCTGAACCTTGTGATAGCACAACAGGATGCTTATTAGCATGCACATTGCTATGACCTGGTTTACGACAGCTTTGCATTTAGGCAGGTGTTTTAAAACAGATGTACAAATTTGTATTTTCTTTTTTTCTGTCTCAGAACTCTGATTCAAATATAGACAAATTGTGCATCCTGTATGTCTGTTCTTTCCATAGGGATTTTCTGGCCTCTTGGATGCAGCAGATGACTTTAGATCTTGCTCAAATGTCTAAGCCTTTTGAAAGCTAGTAGAAAAGTGAGTTATTGGTCTCCAAGGGAAATTCACTCCCTTTTTCAGTGGGTGAATGTGCATTCTGAATGTGCAGGGAATTTGGTGTGTCACTCAGCCCCCAAAATTTATCAAGCGTGAGTTGGTGCTGTGTTCTAGCCCCAGTAACATCTGTGGCACAACTTAAAATTCCATATTAATTTCAATCTCTCTGACTGTCTCCATCAGTGTTACCTGATGTGAAAAAGGCTTGGAGAGGAAGTAGCAGGCCATGCAACCCATGTTACAGCAGTAGAGGCCAATGGACAGCTGGGAACATCTTTTAAAAATGATATGAATGTGCTGTGCCCATAAATCACAAAACGGAAAAAATACCTAGTATTTCTGCAATAATCTCTTAAGTGACTGTAAATCTAATTGTTCTGATCTAAAACAGGTGGAGAAGCATAAGGGAGCTCAGAGCCTTGGGAAGTTCTGGGAATCTTGTTTTTCCCTGCACACTCAGTCTCACACAGTTCACTGACCATCTCTCAGTGGCTCTTTTTTGGGAACAATTTGTTCTGCAGTCAGACCTTCCCTGTGATGGCTCAGCCTTCCACTTTTTAGTCACTCACCAAATAAGCCAACAGAATCAGTTTTGGGAAAAACTACAGAAAGACCACCTTTGACATTGCATAGAGTGTTACTTCTGATCAGATATATGTCAGATTCAGGGTGATTTGGAAGGATAAACTTCTTCACTATCTCCAGAACAATTTCTATATATTGCATGAGGAAACCTTTCTTTGTCTTTATTTTTCTTTGTTTCTCTGTGTGGTTTGGTTGTTTTTTTCTTTAAATAGGAAAATGATTGTTCAAGCTGACAAGCAACCTGTAATTCTTATGCAAGCATGCAGAGAAGGCACAAGAGCAGCCTTCAAGGGATTAGAAGTGTCGAACTGTGCAACTCTAAATGGTGCTCATCTAATTGATGCTTTACTTAGCAGGGGAGGAGAAAACTCTAGCAAATAGTTAGCGGTTATTTTGCTTTCAGAAAGAACACTGTCACAGACATCTTCCTACAAATGCCACATCAGTTTCTAACAAGTTGTTCTGGGAGAGCCTTCTTGCTGATTTATGTGCTGCCACACAATTCTTTTCCAGTCACTGCGAACATGCTGTATTTCCTTTAATTTATTATGAAAGATTGCCTCAAACACAGACAAGAGAGACAGTTAAGCAGCTCAGTTTTAGATTCAGGGAGCACAAGAAATTAATTTCATGTGTTGCATATGAAACAATGGGAGAATAGGTTATTTACTGTCCCAGTTGGAGAGTTGCTAATAGCTGACTATTGTGCATGGAGTGGGGAGGGCATATTGCTTTGAATGCACATCACAATTTAAATTTAGTACCAAACATGTCCCTCTACTTTTACAGAGAAGAAGGGTGTCTGTAGGCAAGGCATTAAATTGGGAGTCGGGCACAGAAGTTCAGTTCCTGGCTCTCTTGCAGAGCTTTTTGATTTTAAACAAATCACTTTTCTGCCTCACTGTGGTGCTCTGAGATAAAATGGATGCTTGGTAGGAGAGTGGATAATGTATAGGGAGTGAGAGCTGATGAACAGGTAGACAGGTTCTCTATTCTTAGTCTTGTTACTTTTTTTTACTTGTGGGGAATCTAGAAGCAGAAAGTTTTGTATTAAGAGAGCTAGCACAAGCTGCAAGAATACCTGCCATGTGCAAATAGATTTTCTCTTAGAAGACAAGAGATGTATGGGTCTTTTACTGTGAACAGCATCTGAGAGGTTTCAGCACATTTTAGAACAGTAAGAATAATTCACATCTGGTTCCAGGGCAGGCAAAGATGGTCCATAATTGTTAGTGGTGCCACTGTATAACCAGGTAAATCCACTATGTACCACCGTACCTCTGATGCTCTATTCGCCTTCATAACTGCCCTTGGAGGGCAGGCTCTTTAGGAAAGCACAGTTGTGTCCTATGGAATAGCAGTGGCAGCGCTGGAAACGAG
This sequence comes from Pardalotus punctatus, assembly GCA_013400915.1. Taxonomy (NCBI): domain Eukaryota; kingdom Metazoa; phylum Chordata; class Aves; order Passeriformes; family Pardalotidae; genus Pardalotus; species Pardalotus punctatus. Next base: position 43,767 of record VZTX01006392.1, on the reverse strand, counting down.
GATGCAGCAAAGCTTGAGATTTCTATGGTTTGGAATCACAACACCTAATTTAATGTTTTGCTCTTTCTTTCCACATGCAATGAGAGCTTTCCTTTTTTGGGGGGCAATTAATGCTTTTATTGCAGAGGAAAACTAAGGAATCTCTAGCCAAGATATGTAGTCAGTACAACATGTCATTAATAATAAATAACAAGGGAAGCTGTTCCTTGTTTAACCCATTCAATCCCCTGAAATGTTCAAGTAAGTTCTTGTGATATAAAAATCACAAGATATTCATGAAGCAAGCAAGTTTTATTTCCCCTCCCCTTATATTATATATGCATTTCAATTTATGCTTCTGGTGGCTTTTTATATGATTTCTTGAAGGAGGATTCCTGCTGCTATGTGGATGTCACCTTTTACAAGTGACAGGAAGATTAAGTAAAATGCTGTACAGGGTAATTATAACAAGGCTATTGGCAGCCTGTAACACAGTGTAAATGACACAACTAATTTTGCTGTTCAGATGTAATGTATGTGGCAAGTTTTACCTGTAGCTGTACTTTCACCAACTTATATTGTCTCCAGAGGCATGTGTTGCATATCACTTTGACCACAAGTCAGCCATGAACTCAGCATAGCCCTTCTACATGATGTCTTTAGAGTGTGAGAAGCTGCCCTGTGACATTCATTTCAATTGCAATTAATTGTGTCACTTCTTGGAGATCTTGTCTCATTGCATAGATTTATTTTTTTTTAATTCATATCAGATGTTTGTTAACTGATCCTCGCCTGTGAATTTTCTCTGCTCAGAAAAATAATGAAATAACATACTATATCTCATGGTCTGGAGAAAAATTTTAACAGTTTTTATGTACTTATCCCTGTAAGATTGATCAGATTCTGGTTATGCATATGTTCAGTGACTCCATCCTGATATGCCCTTGACTTTCTCATAAGTGATATTGCAGTCATTCTGGTTTGAAAAATAAAGCAACACCAGCAAAGCGTAATAATGGAATGAAAATCTCCACTGTGAGTGCTTTGCTCACCCTGTTCTGTTCTTCCACACACAAACTCTTTCAGAGTAATTAACTGTCATAGAGTCAAAGCAGCTAATGAAGCTTTCTTCCTCAGCCTTGCCCCGTGTGTAGTGTCAAGGATGAGCTGAGTTATGGACAGCCATGCAGTGTGCATCCTTTATGCAAAAATGAGCCTCTTAAACTTGTTTGCTTATATTTATAACATCTGGAGTCAAGGAATTTTGCAGATGGCTTTTAATAGCCTACAGGGCTTTTTTTTTTTAATTTTGAAAAAGCAAATTATTTATTTTAAAATGCAAGCAGATCACACATCTGGAATAACAGATATTTTAGCGGTTGCTTTTTTCTCTTTAACTTAGAATTGCATGGAAAAACAGTTGTTTCTCTTCAAGCCCAGAGGGCATCACCTTGGATGTTCAAAATGGAAGACTTTTGAACATGGGGTAGCCATTTATATCTGTGCAAATTTGCTTTAAAATGTTGCTGTTGTAGTTGTCCAGTGTTTCATATCCGCCAGAAGGACTGCAACAGGAGAAAGAAGTCAAGTAGACAGCAAAGATGCTTTCAGTTAAATCCAGACTTGTCCTTTAGAGGAGAGACCTAAGTTTGCTGGGGCTGATGTTTCTGGAGGGTTGGGATAGTTTTTGCTTCCACATCAACTCACTAGAGAACATAATATTTCTACATTCAAAACCGGAAATGCTAGACATTAAGGCTGCTAAAGACATCTTCTTGTGAGTTATTTCATTAGCCTGGTTGACAAAAATCTGCCATATTTCTCTTAATAACCATACAGTGCTCTTGTCAGGGTCATGCCCAGTGACTGCTGTTTTGTTCCAAGGAGACTCCTAGATAGGATCCTGATGGTTCTTCTCCTGTGGCATGCCCTGGCCGATGCCTATGCAGTGCTGTTGGAAGGAGTAATGAAGAGAGATTGCTGTGGTGTCTGAATTACACAGCTTGAAGGTTTGCCCTGTGTATAACGCAGGTGACAGCTGGGATGAAGGATACCTACTGAAATCCAAGCTGATTGATGCTATGTTTATGAATTGGGAGAAGACACCACAGAGGTGTTCATGTCTGTTCATTTGAAGAGATATATCCTGTTATCTCTTGTTCAAGCTAATATTGTGTTCCCTGTGGGCCAAGACAGTTAATTCTTACCATCTGACTTTCTCATGAGGAAAAGGCTGTGGTCTTTTGTGTCGGAGGTGGAGGTCTCCACCGAGATCTGTGACACCTCCTTTTAAGAAGGAGATTAGTATCTGTCTAGATCTACAACTTTTATGCAAGGTCACGTAACTTCATAACATGCCTGAAGTCCTGTTTGAAATTATTTGTTTCCTCTCTGGTGATTTTGCTTAGAGAGGAGAAGAGCCTTCTACATCTACCGGATGACTGTATCGTTCCTTTCTTTCACAAGGTGCAGAAGTGTTGCTCTGCCTCTTAGTCAGTGCTCAACTTTGTTTCCCTGGGACTATACAATGTGCTATTGGTCTTGGCTATTACATGTGGCTCTCTCCCTCTTATTTCTCCATTTCCAGCCTTCCTGAAGTAAGCTGTAGAGTTCCTATTGGACCTACAAACCCACAATATCCTGTGGAATTTTAAAATGGGGTGCTCTCTCCTTATTTTGGCTGAAATTTTTGAAATATACATTACTTCTCCTAAGGATTCTGGCTCCAAATTCAGGTTTCACAAAAACTTGAAAACAAGACAAGGTTGTAGCTTAGTCTCATATAGTGAAGGTGAGTTATTTTCACTCAGAGAGGATGCCAAAATTATAACAGACTGAAAGAATTACAATGAATTTTTAAAGTAGCTTTTAATGCTGACCTAGGTTACAATAGCTATTTAAGTATTTAAAGTATTTAAAGTACTTAAATTTAAGTATTTTAAGTATTTAAGTATTCTATTACTGCCAGCTGTGGGGCATTAGCTGTTATCTCCTGCTATGACTCACCCCTGATAACAGACAATGGGCCATCAAGAACCCATCCCATGACTCATGGACTTACCTCATCCTATTGTGAGATGCTTCACCCAGGAGGGAGGAGCCAAGGATTCCCACCTGGATATAACCTGGCCTCGAAGTACCCAAGAGGACCCTGTCTATTGGGTTCCTAGAGGATGAGAGCTACTCCTGGACCCTCAGGAAGAGACCAGACCTTCCACAGGATTGCTGCTTCAACTGAACACTTTATTTGGACTGCTATTACCACCCTAACAGGGTGTCAGCTTGTATCTGATTTTGTCAGTGCTTTTTCCTTGTATTATTACATTATTTTTAATTTTCCTATTAAATTTTAATCCTGAGTTTCTATCTCCCACTGGCTTGTTTTCAAACTAATACAAATGCATCTCTCATTCCCTTCATAACTGAATTAGTAAAACTCAAGCAGTATATTTGCATTATACTTGCTTTATATGTAATTATAGCATTAGGTCATCCCAGGGTATTTCCTTAGAACAAAATAACTTATAAAATCGGGTGAATTGAACCATTTTAAGTTGTTAATACAATTGAAGAATTTAAAGTTAATTGTTATTCTGTGAATAAAAGAAAGGTCAAACATATAACAATTTACTTAAATGGAATTGAAATCACAATATGCAATTCATTTCTCTGCTATTCCTTTCTGTGTTGAGAATTTTTTCCTACATTGAAGTGAAAGACAGCAAGTGAGAGAGAGGAAGACCAAACCTTCTGTTCAAATCTGAGCCATCGTACTTGACTTTCATGCATTTCTTCATCACAACTGTTTGAGGTTTTTTATAAATTAGGTAGTGCTGGACAGGGGAAAAATTTTACTTTTAAGTTGTATTTAAAATATTCCATAAAATGTTTAAGTGACAAACCAGTACAAGAGAACTGAGACCAAGAAAAACCACAGGTACCACACTGAAATCCCTGTGCCTTGTAAAAAGTAAAAACAAAACAATCCTTGGATGGGTCAAGTCCCCCAGACTTGGACCTTTTGTCATTTTACTATGTGGGCTGTATGTTTGTCCAACCTTTAGCAAAGGTCTCCTGGGGCAGGAATGAAAGGAAGAAAAAGGAAATCAAGTACAGGCAGTTGCTTTTACGGGAAACCCAACCGGTGGGGGGGGGGGAGGTGGGAAGCAACAGCTGAGCGCTTAAAAATTGCTCGTGAGAACATCAGAAAGACCCATTGAGCAGAGCATCCCAGAGAGGACCCAGAAAACTTCCATGAAGAGGATTTCTGCTGCTTTAGTGCTGCTTCTGTGACTGAGCTGTGCCTTTGACTTCAGAGCAAGCTGGCAGTGGTAGCCTTTGTGTTCATGTTCACTCACAGGACAGGTTCACTTATCTTCATATCCTGTATTTCTGATCACCAATCATTCAGACTGGGACACCAGCTACTATATCTCACTGTTTCCTGTGGAAAATCATACATATGAATTTCATTTTCATGTGTCAGGACTCATTTGGAGACAGAGTCCATGAATTTCAGTTACCTTGCTGTGTAAGCACAATTATGTTAAAAAAAAAAAAACAAAACCATAACAAAACAGAAAAACAAAAGCAACCAAACAAAAATACTCCTCACTACTTTCATTTTCAGTAGTCAGGCTACTGGACCTCCAGCAAGAGCACAGTTTGTTTTTATTTTGGATATATCGTGATAGATGCAGAGCCTAATCTGCTTCACAAAAGTAACACCCATTTCCCTATGTACCTTTCTACAGAAGTGGGATAGAAGTCTGTCTGAATGTTTTGAAAAAGAAAATGCTTCTTTATATATGGAAAAAATACCATTAACCAAGTTAATATTTTTGGATCATAAAGGTGTTAATGACAGCAAAGTTAGAAGGACAAACAAACATAATGAACAACTCAAACCAGAAATCTGAGCTACAGCTGTCAAAGCAAATAGCAGGAAAATGAAACTGTCTGATTGAGTTCAGCCTTCTATATCTCAAATAATTTCTTGTCAACATTTTCTCTGTAAGTTGTGGTAAAAGCTAACTTAAATCATCCCTGCTGTCATCAATCCTGTTTTCAATGCTGCAAATGGAAAGATGTACTACCAGTAATCAATTAGAAGACACCACTACTTTTATAGTGCCATGGCCCATGAAACAATAGTGCCATATCAAGACTGCCTTGTCTTTCTCAGTGTCCTTGATACCAAAGATGACCCCTAAGAGGAACAAAACAGTGATTAATGTTCTGTATGTGCCTCATTTTCCTTTTCAGAGAACTGAATTAACATATCTCTGAAAATCTGAAGGATGAAGTTGCAAATGAGTGTATGCCTTTATCTGTGACTCACCTAAGTTCATGTAACTAACTGTAAAAGCTGTTTCAGCCTCTTCATATTTGGCTGAAGAGAAGCTTCTAATTAGTAACTGATCAAGTAAATTAAATAGAGTGAATCCTTATACATTGTAGGAAATGCAGGAGAGAGGAGAAAAAAAATAACAGTAGGCATTGCTTTAAGGCATAAATTGTCTATAGTTTAGCTAATAAGTGCTGATTTTCATTCAGAATATATTTTGTCACCACTGCTTTTCAGGGTAAGCAGTGTAAAGAGGCCCAGCTCCCTCACCAAGGACTCTTAGTACGATGCAACACACATTGCCCAGCTTGAATTTAATGAGAATGCATTCTGGGGGCTGGAGAGAATTGCATAAATTTTAGGTATGATTCATGCTGCTTATTAACTAAATGCTTCAAGTGTTGCCAGTTGAAGCGGCCACGTTTCAGTCAGCAAGTTTATATATCAGGCACTAGCAAACTACAATTGTTCTGGTTCATGGATGCACATTTACAGATGTAATGGTCTAAAGCAAGAGTATTGCAGATGGCACAGGTGGTGAAGTCTGCAGCTGCCCATGAAAAAAAAGCAAACTTTTAACATTATGATTTTATCAAACCGTAACTATTATGTTGTGAGTTTTTTTCACGCTGTCTGAACAGTTCCATTGTTGGGCTTTTGGTTTGTTTTTGACAGTAATATTAACATAACTCATCATATCCATGATGAGCTGTCACACCTACTTCACTGAAAAGCTTTAATACATACATGAATTTCAGAATCAAATTTTACATGCTTATCAAGGTGTTCATTTGTTACTGTCATAGTTGGTTTAGGTGCTGCTGAATTATATTTTGCTGAAAAAGTCTTTGTTTAGTAGACTCAGAATTTTTTTTTTTTTTTTTTTTTTTTTTTTTTTTTCCCCCCGCTGGGGGTCCTCCCCCCCCCTCCCTTTTCTGGGGGTTTTTTTTCTTTTTTTTTTTTTTTATTGTCACCACTGAGTGTGCTCCCTCCCCTGCTACTTGCTGGGGATATTCTAGCTTCATTCTGTGAGGCCTCAGGCCAAGATTTGAAAACAGAACAGAATTTCCCATACAGGTGGAAGTCGAGTAAACCAGAACTGTGATTTGGCAAGGTTTTCTGTATAATTTATGTTTGTACAGTTTGCTTTTACTGCAAGCTTTGTATAGTGATGCTATTTAAGTGACTGTTAAAATGCTTTTTCCAGCATATGTTCCTGGCCTTTCCATACATATTTTAGACTACAGCAGTGTTACTGTGCTTGGTTTTAATGAAAACACTTTGATCAGCAATAAATCATGTAAGAGATTACTGGAAGTAGGCAGGTGGGTTTTCCTGTCTTTCAGATGAAAGAGAGAAAAAAGGAATAAGGATAGTCACCAGACAAAAACACAGATGAGACCTTGGAGTCTAGACTGTAAAATGGTAAGAAAGTGTAGGTAGCTGTGCACGGTGTTAAGCTCGAAGTGGAATTTTTTCAAAGGACTCTTTAGAACAAACACTGAGCTGAAAGATGGTCATAAAGAAAATAAATGTAGAAGAGAGGCCTTTAATCAATGCAAATTACCTGGATCCACCTTGAGAAGCCTTCCTTTTCCTGAAGAAGCTGAAGGGAGATTTCTATATACAAAATAAATTAAGGGTAATCATTCTATTTAAATAAATCTGTGTTTCCTACCTTCATCCCTGAATGTCTGATAGAAGGGGAGGTAATTTTAAGCAATGAGAGAGTTTAGTTAATCATCTCTAATATCTAGCTTTTTCCTTAGGGAGGAACTGACTGTGTTCAGAAATTTTTGCCTCTCTTAATCCCTGTATTAATCTTTTCCTCTCAGATATCTAGAAAAGTTGAAACTAAATAGCATATATTTGCAGAAGGGGAAAAGGCTTTGGTAATGTACAAGGGAGAGTTTTAAGAAACAGGACTGGATACTGGAGAAAGCAGTTGGCAGGATCTTTCATGGACTTGGGAACAGGAGCTCCAGGGACTTCACATGGAGCAATCCAAATGCACAAAAGACTCTCAGATTAAAAGGTAGTGCTTGTGCTTTGTTTAAATTGCATGCTTAAACAGTGTTTGCTCCATCAAGGGCATCATCTGGATTCTCTCTCACCTCCAGCAAAGATGGCTGATGGCTGGCAGAGAAGACACCTGGAGAAATCACAATCAAATTCAGTGGGAAAATTTGACTTGCAGGGAATATAGACTGGAAGAAAGGAGCTGACAGGAATTCACACAGGTAAGGAGCAAAGGGTGAGGGAGACATTAGGCTCAAGAGCTTTGGGAAAGATGTGGCTCTGGGCAAAGGCTGTGTGGAAAAAACTGGGAAACAAAGCTTGAAAAGGAATAGGAAGGAAAATCCTAGGTCCCTGGCAGTCACCCTAGGAAGAAACCCACAGCTGCATATTTGGCAAAATTACTCTGAAGCAGAAAAGAGAAGCAAGATGACAAACTCTGTCTATTCCTCCAGAGATTGCTCCAGCCATGGACACTAAACTTCTCAAAGAGTTGCTCCATTTGCACAAGTGACAAGGGATATGTGTGACGGATCAAAGGGTTTCCACCCTCCCTTCTGAGGCATGTACAGATGGATTAGGGAACACAGTGCAGTTTCTGGTCTTTGACATTTGGTTTGCTTTTTAATTTGTGGGTGTTCTATCAAAACTCTGTTTAAGAGTAATTTGAGAAAGCAGTCAATTAGCACTTCTAATTAGTAACATAAGTGTATTCTTTCTAGAACAACCTGTGAGAAAATGGATAAGGCTGTATATGGAATATGCTATATGTTAAATTATGTGTAGGGACACACTTTTTAAACGTTCAGATTGAAATATTTAACAGTTCTACTTATTCAGTGAATATCATTTGAGAAAACCTGGCTTTCTAAGATTAACATGGGTTTTCTCTTATTCTTTTCTTTTTTCTTTTTTTTTTTCTGGAAGGATGAGAATTGACAGTCTGTAATTTGGAAATAATATATGCATGATTTCAGCTCTCACAAGTCACTTTTTTATGCTCTTGCAATAGTGTATAATGATCTGTGGAGTGCAGCTTGAAAGTTTGGCAAAGTGGGTTTTCTCTGCATCTAGTTTTTTAAGGATTTGTTCCAGTGGCTTTAAATGGATGTACTTGGCTGTATGAATCCCATATTATACTTGAAGTACTTCATAATTCTAGGGATGTTTTTCCTCTTAATTATATTGCATGGTTAATGGTACAATTCATATTAATTTTAATTTTTTTTAAGGCAGAATGAAAATTGTGGTAAAAAATTGGTTTGTGCTTCTGAATATGGCCTCTAGAGGGAAGTAGTCTTTCAGAGCTATAGAAAATAGAGACTTGCTTCCCTTCTCAGTCAAAGCATGCTCCTCTTAATAATCATAATTATCCATTGGCAATGCAGAGAGATGCTAGAACTCATTGTGTCATTCAATCAATAAAATGCTGCACTCAAAATTTTCAAGCCAGTTTGTTCTTAAAAGTGTCATGCAAGCATTTCTATTTGTGTTTCATTACTGTGTAAACTGTATAACTGGACCATATGTTCAGCTAAAGCTAGGATTTCTTCTGACATTCTCCCAACTATCCTAGAAATAAGCAACAATAGAATAAATATTTTTGTTTCCTTGGTGTTGAGATTTCATGGGTCTTAGAACTGTACAAATCTGAGGAGATCTTCAGTCTTTCAAAACACGATTTATTTTACCTGTGTGTAGCTCATGAAAGTGTATGCTATGTATATTTGCCATATAAATGCCATTTATGTTAATACTGTAGTACTCTTGGCAGCCATCTCTAAAGATATGCAGACAGGAAGACCAGACAATCTTGGATCCCAATGTTTAAACCTTCTCATCAAGTAGAGAATTGGTCCATTGGATACAAATTTAGTTTGACTGGATTAACAGCCAAAAGCTCAGAGTCCTAGTACCAGCAAGACCTGGAAGAAGAAAACAGAGGGGAAATTCCATTCCAGTCCTATCCATATATTCCCTACTATTTGACACAGTCATTGTTTAAATTACTGTTCTTTGAAGCAGAAATTTCAGCCACAAACCTTCCTTCGCAGATGACCATTCTAATCAATAGGCTACTTTGTCAAGCTCTTTCTTGTACTATCTGTAGCACAAGATACTATGAATTCTCTTCTGTTTGTAAGAAAATCCTCAAGAGGATGGATTGTGTGCCATCAACATGTACAGCCATGAATAGTGCAGCCAGTCTAATGGGCCTTGAAAGAAATATGTGTCTTTGCAAGCAGAGAAATAAATTTATTTCAGGTCCTACTTCCCCCAAAGGAATGTTTTAATCACAGGCCTTCTATGTAAAATAACTTTTCCCTAGAGTTCTCACTTGCCTGTTTGTTTTTTTTCAGTGGTGGCAATTATTGGGTAATCTGCAGAAGTCTGATCCGGAAGACATGTTTTGAGAATGAGACTTCCTTCAGAATATCTAGGAAAAAGCATATAAAATTTTTTCAGTCTGATGAAGGATAAAAGCACAAGATGGATAACAAATTTTGCCATGTGTTCAAGCCCAGAGCATTTCCAGACACAGATGGAATCATAGATTTAAACACCTGCCTGCAGAATATGAAAATCAGAATTCAGGACTCCTATGGGGTCTGGATCAAGAAGTCATAATTTGTAAGAATGATATCTGAATTCTGATTAATTCTGACCAGAATTTGTTAGTAGATTGAAAACACGCTTCCAATTTCTTCTAAATATACTCCATTAGGAACAGCCAAAATGAAAATCTGGAGATTTGATCTGAAGGAGAGCAATTTAAAACATTTTATTTGTGCAGAACATGACATTTGTAGCTGCTTAGGGAGAAAATAACAAATTAATAGCAAAATAGTATGAGAAACAGACCCAATTTATTGCAATAATTATCAGTTTAAATTTAGAGTCTGAAATATTTGGAGCTAGATAAATATTCTTGACTAATGTGCTGTGTTATTGGAAAAAACTTACTATCGTCTTTTCCACACAGAGTCTGTTTTACCATTAAAACTAGACTGTGTTTTTCTTTCATAGTAGCTTGTTTAGAAGCTCTTTAAAACGCAAACAGATTTGATGATGCGCTATTATGAGCTACCCACCACAATTGCACTTCCACTTATCAAAATTATCGTGCGACTTCCGTTCCTTCAAGAGGAGGGAGACTTGCATAAATACTATATTTGTGCAGTAACTTCTTTGGATGCCTGCTCTATTCCTGCATTATTTACCTACTGAGCTGATGAAGTCACTTCATTCATTCACATGTTAATACAATTGGTCTTGGAGAACAGTGGGATTATCTATCCACTGTTCCTGAGGTCTTTAGTGCTTTTCCAGATCCTGCTGCACAATTTCCACCTGCCTGTTAGTTGGAGTGGATGCTATGCTGTCACTGACTGCTGACAAGGGCTGTGCTGCAAGGGCAGCATTGGGAGTCTTGCAGTGAGAGCAGCTGACCCTTCTAGCCTGCTTGCCAGAGAATCCTGTTTCTGATCTGAAGGATGATGAATTCACAGACTTTTGAGGCTGGAAGCTATGTATTAGGAAGGTAAAGATTTTTTCACTCAGCATGAGACCAGTAAATAGTAGGACTGAAGTTTGTGTGTAGCTGTTCACCCATGTTGATTAACTGGGTGGATGTGTGTGGGATTTGCTATTTTGCCTGCAGGCTAATTGTTCCATTGTAAGCCCCGAGGGGAGAGTGGAAGGAGGGAGGGATAGAAGGGAGGAGAGATCCCAACAGCGATGGCACTGGCCCTGGGAGAGATCCTGTGGGGCAGATGGATGTGCCCTGAAGGAACAGCAGAGAGGGTCTGTTATGGACTGACTGTAAACCCCATTCGTCATCTCCCTGTGCTGCTCAAGGGAGAAGTAGAGAGCTGGGAGTAGAGAAGTGATATTGAGCCTGGGAAAGCAAATGGCAGGATCGTGGGAAGGTGTTTAATTTCTTTTTGTTTCTGACCACACGAATGTGTTTAACTGACAATAAACCAGCTTTCTCCAGGTTGAGTCTGTTTTGGTAAGGGATCTCCCTGTCTGTTTTGATCCACAAGCTCTTATATCTCATTTTCTCCCCCTGTCCTGTTGAGAAAGGGAAGCAAGTGAGCAGCTGGGTGGGCACCAGGCAGATGGCCAAGGTCAGCCCACAGCAACGTCTGCATTTTTGCAGCATCAGTGCTGACATCCAGTTTTGTATGTTCACTCTTAGTAACCACTGAAAATTTTGAGCTTTCAGGCAGGCGCTTATGGCAATTTCAGGTAATGCTATTGTTTATTAGTTCACTATGTGGCATAATTTAGTACACTCAGTATTGTTAGTGGCAAGGTAAAAAGTATGCGCAGTTTTTTTATGCATTTCATAGTAACAAATACTGCCCTTATGATTCCACTCACACATCAAAAAAACAACATGTCACAGGGTAAATGTGAAATTTGGTAATCCATTCCAATTTACAAGCTGCTAGCAGTAGTTAGGGTTGCTGTTCGGAACTATAAATTACCACGCATTGATGGTAGCTAGTAATTTTATTTATTTTTCCCTGTGAAGCTTCCTGTTGTGTTTAAACTGTTGCAACTTTAGAAGTGCACATGGGGTCTCTCTTACTGTAAAATTGCAAGACACACAGAGCCATCATCAGATGCAGAAAAAGGAACTTTGCGCTTGTTCTGCTTCAAATAGTGATTAAACTACATATATATATATATATATAT